>JAOXYF010000012.1:2879325-2889742 GCA_028565775.1 Sternarchorhynchus goeldii
TGAACAATTAAATGCAGAGAAAAAGAGAGAGAGACCATGATATACATGATAGAGCACAGCATAAACATTCTTACAAACAAATAACGGCCCGCCGAGCTAAATGCCAGCCGAGCACAGAGCGAAGCCTCCCGCAGGACCCTGCAAGTGTCAGTCGAACCAAATTACCCAATTCTGGGATCTTCAGATCGGGATGATGGCAGTGTAATGTTGCATCAAATGTCTTTTCTTGCAGCTTTACGGAGAAATGGATCCCCAGTGTGATCATCTCGCACCGCTACAAAGCACAGGACACTCCGGCGCGCAGGACCTTCGAGCAGGCGCTGACCGGGGCGTTCATGTCTGCGGTGATCAAAGACCTGCGGCCCAGCGCGCTGCCCTTCGTGGCCAGCCTCATCCGCCACTACACCATGGTGGCGGTCGCCCAGCAGTGCGGTAAGTCTCCTCCGCCCCGGCGGTTGTGGTTCTGACAGAGCAGCGCACGGATCTCGCCGCCTCTCACCCGCACGCGTCTCCCCTCGCAGGGCCCTTCCTGCTGCCCTGCTACCAGCTGGGCGGCCAGCCGAGCACGGTCATGTTCCACAGCGAGGAGAACGGCTCGAAGGGCATGGACCCGCTGGTGCTGATTGATGCCATTGCCATCTGCATGGCCTACGAGGAGAAGGAGCTGTGTAAGATCGGAGAAGTGGCGCTCGCAGTCATATTCGACGTGGCCAGCATCATCCTGGGCTCGAAGGAGAGGGTGAGAAGGAGAGAGCAGCATCAGGAGCTCTGGAGACTGGAGGGGGTGGTGGAGCTTTAGGGGTCTGGGTTTTTTTTCCCCCCATTTTGATGGTGTGTGTGTGTGTGTGTGTGTGTGTGTGTGTGTGTGTGTGTGTGTGTGTGTTTGTGTGTGTGTGTACGTGTACGGGGGGTTGCGTGCACACACCAGGCCTGCCAGCTCCCTCTGTTCTCCTACATCGTGGAGCGTCTGTGTGCGTGCTGCTACGAGCAGGCCTGGTACGCCAAGCTGGGCGGTGTGGTGTCCATCAAATTCCTGATGGAGCGTCTGCCTCTCATCTGGGTGCTGCAGAACCAGCTGACCTTCCTCAAGGCTCTGCTCTTTGTCATGATGGATCTCACGGGCGAGGTAGGACCGCTCCGCCCACGCTCCGCCCACGCTCCTCGGTCCGCTCTGCTGACGTCCCCCTACGCCCCACCCTCCGCAGGTCTCCAACGGCGCGGTCGCTATGGCGAAGACCACGCTGGAGCAGCTGCTGGTGAGATGCGCCTCACCGTTGAAGGAGGAGGAGAAGACCGAGGAGGTGCTCAGCGCCCAGGACAAGTCCTTCCACATGGTGACGCACGACCTGGTGCGTGAGGTCACATCACCCAACTCCACCGTGCGCAAGCAGGCCATGCACTCGCTGCAGGTGCTCGCCCAGGTCACCGGCAAGAGTGTCACCATCATCATGGAGCCACACAAAGAGGTTAGTGAGCACCTGGATGGGTTCGAGGACACGGATGCACTACAGGACATGGTTCCACCCAAGAAGCACCTGTTGTTCTTTAATAGCTCTTTGTTTGTTTGTTTGTTTGTTTATCAGGTGCTACAGGACATGGTCCCTCCGAAGAAGCACCTGCTGCGGCACCAGCCTGCCAACGCTCAGATCGGCCTGATGGAGGGCAACACCTTCTGCACCACGCTACAGCCGCGCCTCTTCACCATGGACCTCGGCGTGATGGAACACAAGGTCTTCTACACCGAGGTGAGGCCGCCCCGCTTCGCCCCGCCCCCTCGTTCTGCGCGTGCGGGTCCCAGTCGGTGAGCTTCTCATCACGCGTGTTTGTGCCGTGTGCAGCTCCTGAACCTGTGTGAGGCTGAGGACGCAGCCCTGATGAAGCTACCGTGTTACAAGACCCTGCCCTCGCTGGTGCCCTTACGCATCGCTGCACTCAGTGAGTCCGCCGCCTCGCTCCACTCACACGGGGGGTCCACCGCAAGATAGACCTCAGGACAGCAAGTTTGTGAAGCTGAGTGCGTGTGTCCTGCGTGTGTCCTGCGTGTGTCCTGCGTGTGTCCTGCGTGTGTCCTGCGTGTGTCCTGCGTGTGTGCAGATGCTCTGGCTGCGTGTAACTACCTGCCCCAGTCCAGGGAGAAGATTATCGCTGCACTCTTCAAGGCCCTCAACTCCACCAACAGTGAGCTACAGGAGGCTGGGGAGGCCTGCATGAGGAAGGTGAACAACCCTCACACAACACGAGACGTCTGTATATCTCTCTCTCTCTCTCTCTCTCTCTCTCTCTCTCTCTCTCTCTCCTTCCCTGTCTCCCGTCTCTCTCTTTCTCTTTCTCCCTGCCTCCCTCTCTCTTTCTCTCTACCCGTCTCGCTCGCCCTCTCTCCCTCTCTCTCTTTCTATCTTTGTTTCTTTCTCTCTACCCCTCACACACATTCTCACTCTCACTCATTCTCTTTCTTAACCCCCCCCCTCTCCCTGACCCACTGTCGCTAATGAGTTCTGCCAGGATCAATCAATACAGGATGGAGTAAGGCAGGTGGAGGAGAGGAGAGTGTGTGATGTATCCTCTGGTGGTGGAGGGTGGGCGTGGTTCATCTAACCACCCCCACCCCGCTGCCCTGGTGCTAGCAGGATCAGATGCACGCCTGAGATTTTTTTGTTCCGACCTCGACCTTCCCATCGATAGCGTTTGTCCTCTCAGATCTCATGAACTAGAGTGCAGGCGCAGATGTGTGGTACTATATAGTGTTACACACAGGATTGTGGCCCATTAACCCTTGTATTTATTGGAAAGGTTTGAACTTTGAAATGCAACGATCTGTTTTGACCCTGTTGAAAAGCTGCATGTTAGTGTTTCATAACGGCGCACATGCTGTCATGAACACCAGATCAACACCACCCTAATGAAGACTGTGATCAACACCACCCTAATGAAGACTGTGATCAACACCACCCTAATGAAGACTGTGATTGTGATCAACATCATCGTAATGATCCAAGCATTGGCTGTGACTCCCTAGTGATTGTGTGTGTGTGTGTGTGTGTGTGTGTGTGTGTGTGTGTGTGTGTGTGTGTGCGCGCGCGCGCGCGCAGTTCTTGGAGGGCGCTACCATTGAGGTGGACCAGATCCACACACACATGCGTCCTCTCCTCATGATGCTGGGGGATTACCGCAGCCTCACCCTGAACGTGGTCAACCGCCTGACCTCCGTTACACGCCTCTTCCCCAACTCCTTCAACGACAAGTTCTGCGACCAGATGATGGTGAGTTCCAGTTGCTCGCCGCATGCTTCAAGCAGAGTGTAGGTGGTGTTGGCCGGGGGGAGGTGGTGTTGGACGTTGTTTTTGTTGTTGTGACTAAGTTCTTCCTTTTTACTTCGCAGCAACACCTGAGGAAGTGGATGGAGGTGGTGGTGCTCACACACAAAGGAGGCCAACGCAGCGACGGCAGTGTAAGTGTGGTGTCTAGACTCGGGGGCGGGCCTTTACTGCCGCTTCGGGGCGGGTCCTCCGCGTTTCTGCGGGACGCTCTGCAGGGCAGAGAGCACGGGCACTGAGCTCATGTGTCTGAACCCTGCGACTCGCCCCTCCCCCACCCCACAGCACCTTGCTGCGGGCAGCCGTATTACAATCGATGATTAATTAGGCGCCAGCCTCCCGAGGGTGGGCTTGGTAACGAGGATCCGAGCGGCCGGTCCTCGTTATCTGGCGGGCAGATAACCTTGTAGGGGAGAGAAAAAGGCGGGAGGCTGTTTGACACTCCTCACAAATAGCTACCATTGTGTCCGGCTTTGTCTTTGCACCCAGCTTCCCCGAATGTATTCTAATCACATGCAAACGTATTCTAATCACATGCAAATTGGCCCCCAGTACCTGCTTGATGTATATGCAGCAGGGAAGGGGTGAGGAGGCGGGGTCAGGCTTCAGCAGAGGGAGGGGCTTGGCATGCATGAGTTGGCAGGAAGGACAGACTGGGTGGCTCGAGTTAGAAGGGATGCACTTTCTTTTCTTGTCATCTTATTAGTGTTGGTGAGAGGAGAATAATAACTAATAAAGTTGGTCTATAACTACTGAAGTTGTGGGGCTAAAAGGTGGATGAATGTATTCCGAGTGCCTGTCCCCACAGAGCCCAGGACTCGAGTCTGTCTTGAACACATTCAGAAAACTCCTACACACCTTCTGTGTGTGTTGTGGCTCACAGCATTCTTTCATACTGGCACCACCCCCCAACCCACACACACCCACACCCACACAAACACACACACACACTAATGTTGTGCGCTGCTCTCCTGTCGCTTTGCTGATCGTGTCCGTTGTCTCCTGTTCCGGAGCAGCCTGCCGTGGAGGGTGTGGAGGTGAGATGGTGTTGGGGAGTCCGTACTGGCCCCGCACTCACCCTGTGCTCGTGGTCCCCTCCCCCCCCCCCCTCTCCCCCCCCTGTGCTGGTCCAGTGCTCTGTAACAGTGTCTGTGGTGTTGTGTTTGATTCCTGAATCTCTTTCGGGTCCTGATCTGTGGACTCCAGGCTTGTCATGGTACCTCTGGATTCAGTAGTTTATTTGTCTTGTTGAAGTGAGAAGTTTTTTTTTATGTTGAATTTTTCATTTCTGTGAAGTTAGAATCTTCCAGAACCTGTTGGGTACTTCTGTGCCCTCCCTTTGGTGTGTGAGGGATTATTTCAGTTTTCCTCACTTTTGTGGAAGTGAGCAGTACTTGCCAGTCACTGATGGACTGACATCATCATCATCATCTTCTTGTTCCTTTGTAGGAGATGAAGATCTGTTCAGCTATTATTAACCTCTTCCACCTGATCCCAGCGGCGCCGCAGACTCTAGTCAAACCCCTGCTGGAGGTGGTGATGAAGACGGAGAGAGCCATGCTCATTGAGGTACAGCCTCTTCTCCACGATGTTCTTTATGGATGTCTTTATGGATACTTGACTCTTGGTTGAATGGTGGTGGTGGTTGTTGTTGTTTATATAAATCTGTGTGTTCACCAGGCAGGAAGTCCTTTCCGAGAACCTCTCATCAAATTCCTTACGCGTCATCCATCGCAGACGGTGGAGCTGTTCATGATGGAGGCTACTCTCAACGACCCGCAGTGGAGCCGCATGTTCATGGTGAACTCAGCACTGATCTTTTTGGGCATCACTGTTTGTTTACATCTGGTGTTTGTCCAGGTGTTTGTCCAGGTGTCTTAAGCCCTGAGCAAGTGACTTTTACTATTTAAAAAAAAAAAAAAAAAAATCTGCATTTCAGAGTTTCTTGAAACACAAAGACGCCAAACCCCTCAGAGATGTTTTGGCCTCAAACCCGAGCCGCTTCGTTCCACTGCTAGTTCCTGCCAGCACTGCGGCCCCCGTGCGGCCCGGCTCACCCTCCACCAGCACGGCCCGACTGGACCTGCAGTTCCAGGCCATTAAGGTGGGTCCGCGTCTCTTCTGAAGCATCGCGGTGCAGCGCGGGACTCCGACGTGACCCCTCTCATCTCTCTCTCGCAGATCATCAGCATCATCGTGAAGAACGACGAAGGCTGGTTGGCTGGGCAGCACTCTCTGGTGAGTCAGCTCCGTCGCGTCTGGGTCAGCGAAGCCTTCCAGGAACGGCACCGCAAAGACAACATGGCCGCCACCAACTGGAAGGAGCCCAAGTTGCTGGCGTACTGTCTGCTCAGCTACTGCAAGTATGTGTTGGTCATTCCTGCCTCGAACTGAATGGTTACGCGCATGACCATGTGATCGCGGGTCCCGAACGGTTCCGCACATGACCCGTTCGTACATGATTACACGTAAGGACGGTGGTTTGCTTTCCCAGGCGGAACTACTCTGAGATCGAGCTGCTCTTCCAGCTGCTTCGCGCCTTTACCGGCCGCTTCCTCTGCAACATGACCTTCCTGAAGGAGTACATGGAGGAGGAGATCCCCAAGAACTACACCATCTCCCAGAAGAGGGCGCTGTTCTTCCGCTTCGTTGAGTTCAACGACCCGCACTTCAACGACGAGCTCAAAGCCAAGGTGAGGCACTCACTTCCTGCTGGCGTTCCTGACCCCCCCGCAACATCTTCCACCACAACCTCTCTCTCTCTCTCTCTCTCTCTCTCTCTCTCTCTCTCTCTCTCTCTCTCTGTCCCCCCACCACAACCTCTCTCTCCCACAACGAGACTGGCGTCGTGGGGGTGTGGTTTTGTGATTGTCCAAGTCTTGGAGTGTGGAGCATGTAAAGAGTCTCAGCTCAGTTACTGCTCCTCTGCCGTCTGAACCTGTTGGGAGACAACACACACCCCTCTACTACAACACAGATAAGACACACACACACACACTCCTCTACTACAACACAGATAACACGCACGCGTCCCTCTCGTGGAGAGTCTTGTTGCTGTGAGTGAGTGAAGCAGTTACAGACCATGTCTAAGAAGTATTTGTCATTGAAACTTCATGTTTCTCAGGCTCTCAGAGTCTGAGTACCTTTTGTCCAGAGCGTTGCCGACAGCAACAGCGTGTAACCCTCCCCCGGTCTTTCCCGAGCACACGCGGGTGTACATGTTAGCACCAGGCCTGTTTCTTCTCTGCAGGTGTGTGTGGGTGTTGAAACGTCTGTGTTTTGGGGCTGTGTGCTGCCGTAATAGATGTGTGTAATGGAATCCGTGCTGCTCCATCAGTCATGATAACGGTGGAGGCGCTCATTAGGGTGGAGGGATAATGAAGGCACACCTGCAGCCCAGAGGCTCACCCCGACACCACCAACGTTCACGCACCGTCAGTGTTTCTCCACACGTGACGTGGACCACACGCGGTCCA
This sequence comes from Sternarchorhynchus goeldii, assembly GCA_028565775.1. Classification (NCBI taxonomy): domain Eukaryota; kingdom Metazoa; phylum Chordata; class Actinopteri; order Gymnotiformes; family Apteronotidae; genus Sternarchorhynchus; species Sternarchorhynchus goeldii. Next base: position 2,886,116 of record JAOXYF010000012.1, read on the forward strand.
CGCAGCAGCCCGCCTCCTCCAGAGAGGCGCACCAGGCTGCCAGGAGAGGCGTTGGCATGGTTACTGATGGTTTGGTTGCTCTCTGTTCTGTGATGTCTCTGTGATGTCCACTGCTTGTCTGCTGGGGCTTGTGAAAAGCTGGAGCACCCCTCCGTAGGTGAACCCAAGGGTTCGATTCCCCAGCTTTACCCTAACTCTAGAAGGGAATGTTTAGGATTCTCTAGAGCACGTGTCCCCTCCCCCTCCCCTGGTTCTCTAGAGCACGTGTTCCCCTCCCCTGCACACGTTTGTTTGAAGGAATGAAACATGGTACAAACCTGGCAGCTCAGTCACTAACACACTACGGCCCCTGCATCGCTGCTGACTCGCCCCGCCTCATTAGTCGGCCTTTGATTGATGTTTAATTAGTGGCTTTTGATTGGCTCTGTGCCTTTGGCAGGTCCTTCAGCACGTCCTTCACCCAGCATTCTTGTACAGCTTTGAGAAAGGTGAGGGTGAGCAGCTCCTGGGACCCCCCAACCCTGAGGGCGACAACCCTGAGAGCATCACCAGCGTCTTCATCACCAAGGTAACCAGGCCCACTCCTCTTCCTTTGCTGCACCCCCTATTTGTCCTCCACCTGTCCAGGGATAAATGTCACAGTCTCCCTAAAGGTCACCCTAGTTGTTTTAGCCTTGATTGTGTCTCAACCCCCCCCCCCACGCCCCCCCTTCCTGTACATTTCCTGGGAAGGCATCAGACACCGTTTCCATGATTACACTAAAGCTCTATTGCGTGCGTGTTAGGTGCTGGACCCAGAGAAGCAGGCCGACCTGCTGGACTCTCTACGCATCAGCCTGCTGCAGTTCTCCACCCTGCTGGTGGAGCACGCGCCCCACCACATCCACGACAACAACAAGAGCCGTAACAGCAAGCTGCGTCGGCTGATGACGTTCGCCTGGCCTTGCCTGCTGCCCAAGGCCTGCGTGGACCCGGCCTGCAAGTACAGCGGACACCTGCTGCTCGCACACATCATCGCCAAGTTCGCCATCCACAAGAAGATCGTGCTACAGGTGTGTCCAGGTCCTGTGGGTGCTGTAGTCCAGCTGCCCTGTGTGTGTGTGTGTGTGTGTGTGTGTGTGTGTGTGTGTGTGTGTGTGTGTGTGTGAGCAAGACTGCATCTTCTGGGTACTGTACTTGAGCTGTCATCAGAGCTTGCTCTGTGTGCGTGCGTGCGTAGGTGTTCCACAGCCTGTTGAAGGCTCACACCATGGAGGCCCGAGCGATCGTGCGTCATGCCATGGCTATCCTGACCCCCGCTGTTCCCGCTCGCATGGAGGACGGACACCAGATGCTCACGCACTGGACCCGCAAGATAATCGTGGAGGAGGGACACACGGTCCCGCAGCTCGTGCACATCCTGCACCTCATCGTTCAGCACTTCAGAGTATGTACACAGGCCACACCCCCACGCAGGCCACACCCACACATACCTATCATGGGCAGCCAGCCTTCATTCTTAGGCTGCTTCCCGAACTGAAAAGAACGGCCGTGCGTGCGTGTGTGTGTGTGCGCGCGTGTGCGTTCAGGTGTACTACCCCGTAAGGCACCACCTGGTACAGCACATGATCAGTGCCATGCAGCGTCTGGGTTTCACCCCCAGTGTCACCATCGAGCAGAGGAAGCTGGCCGTGGACCTGGCCGAGGTCGTCATCAAATGGGAGCTGCAGCGCATCAAAGATCAACAGGTATCGTATCCACGGCTATACATCGCCATGACGCCGAGGGCCGGTGCCCGCCCGCTCCCTTTATCCCGCTGAGGCGCGTTTCTGTCCGTTTCCCGTCCCAGCCGGAGTCCGAGTCCGATCCCGGCGCGGGCGGGGAGAGCACAAGCACGGCGTCGGGGGGCGTGAAGCGCGGTGCGTCCGTGGACTCCGGCCAGGACGTGAAGAGGTTCCGCACGGCCTCCGGCGCGGTTGGCACGGTGAGGCCCCGCCCCCTTTCTCCATCCCTTAGCCTCCACTGTCGCTGGGCTTTTCTGCGCTCACCCTATCCCCGCCCCTCTCACCCCCCGCCCAACCCCCCAGGTGTTCGCCCGCAGCCAGTCGATGCCTGGCACTGAGACGCTGCTGTCCAAACCCGTGGAGAAGCAGCACACGGACACCGTGGTCAACTTCCTCATCCGCATCGCCTGCCAGGTGCACGACACGCTAACGACCCCGCCCTCTTGTCTCTAGCCACACCCTCGACCCCCAGCGTCCGTCTCTCGTCGTCTGCTCTCCGGGGTCCCTAAACCCGCTCCTCTCCCTCAGGTGAACGACAGCAGCAGTGTGGCGGGCTCCCCGGGCGAGCTGCTCTCCCGCCGCTGCGTCAGCCTGATGAAGACAGCCCTCAGGCCGGACATGTGGCCCCGCGCCGAGCTCAAGCTGCAGTGGTTCGACAAGCTGCTCATGACTGTGGTGAGTGAGGACATCTAACCCAGTGTCCCCGCAGGGCTTCACTAAATTCTGTCCCTTTGAGAGTTTGCTCCCTCCTCTCGTCCTGATGGAGCGGTTCTCCTTGTACGGCAGGCATCTTCCCCGTTCTCCTTTTTCCTGTTTCTTGTTTTTCCAAAAGCAGTTTTGATGTGAGCTACACCGATACTCTCTCGCTTATCAGGACTGTGACTAATTCTCTTGTCATTTCAGAGGCTCTCAGTCAAACTGCCTTTCACGCTCACTTTTTTCTCCTTGTCCCCGCGCTCGCTCTCACTCTCTCTCCCTTTCTCCATCCCTTCTTCCCCCCTACACTCCCTCACTCCTCACCCCTCCCCCCAGTTATTGATTTCTTCCCAGGTCCTGACACTCATGGTCTTTTCTCTGGCTTCACTCACGTCTGTGATTGAAGTGCTCAGATGGGCTCCGAATCCCCAGTGTACAATGAGTTGAGTGAACACACTGTGCAGCCCTGCTGTGGGGGTCCTTGATCCATCCGCAACACCACAGCAGGGCTGCCCAGTGTGCACAGGCTGTCCACGGGCCCAGAACCAGCTCTGGATCTGGTGGAGTTATTTTTGTCTGGATTTGTGGGAGACCTAGATTGTTGTGAGGTGGTTTTATGGTGAGTGTGAGTGTACGTGCCTCTCCTGCTCTGTGGAGAACCGCTTGGGATCTTCCTGACGTCCTGGTGGTTCAACACCCTCCTCAATAATCTTTTGAAAACGTGTTAAAAAATAAAACTTCAAGAATGCATACAGCTTGTAAATAAACATAAAATTACTAAAAATTATTTCTTGCAGCCTTTTAGCATTACGCAGAATTACAGCCATAATGATATATATGATATATACGATGATATATACGATGATATATACGATGATATATACGATGATATATACGATGATATATACGATGATGTATATATGATGATGTATATATGATGATGTATATATAGATGATATATAGATGATATATAGATGATGATATATAGATGATATATAGATGATATATAGATGATGATATATTGATGATATATATATATATGATATATATATATGATATGTATATATGATGATGTATATATGATGTATATATATGATGATATATATATATATGATGATATATATATATATGTGATGATATATATATATATATATATGATGATGTATAT
>JAOXYF010000012.1:2913900-2924941 GCA_028565775.1 Sternarchorhynchus goeldii
GTGTGTGTGTGTGTGTGTGTGTGTGTGTGTGTGTGTGTGTGTGTGTGTGTGTGTGTGTGTGTGTGTGTGTTAGTTTGTTGTGGAGGGGTTGGACGTTAATGAGGCTCCACATGTTCCCCATCAATGTGGTGTCTCAGAAGGGAAAGTCTCAGTATCTCTACAAAATTAAATAGTTCACAACCACAGTGTTTATCTGTTACATCTTAAATGAAAAATGCCTTTGCATTGTTGAAACATGGGTTTGTTTCTACATGTTAAACTGTCACACCTGTCCCACCTATTATGACCAAGAGCCACTGTCCAAACAAAACCCAAACTGGGTCTCTGTGATGGAGTGTGTGTGCGTGAGGAGTCCTGAGGTGCTGTAAGAGGATCGAGGGTTAAATACATGTGTTGGTGGCAGTGGGGCGGAGCCTGTGCCCACACGCCCTGCTGCCACCCTGGTGCTAAGAGGCAGACGTGAGCTCTCAAAGATTTGAATATGAGCGTGTGTGTGTGTGTGTGTGTGTGTGTGTGTGTGTGTGTGTGTTCACATGATCACACACGTGTGTGTGTGTGTGTGTGTTCACATGATCACACACGTGTGTGTTCACATGGTTGCGCACCACCATCATCTGGTGAGTGAATCCCTTTAATCCAGTTACTGCTACACCATTTACGTGTTTTGCTGCCTTCATTGACTGAGACCGCCGGACAGCACGCGTGTGCACATCAGAGCGCCGGACAGCACGCGTGTGCACATCAGAGCGCCGGACAGCACGCGTGTGCACATCAGACACAGTTCAATTACTTCGGCTTGCCTCTTCCTCTAGGATCTCCCGCCCTGTCTGTTCTACTCCATCCATCACTGTGCGATAAAACCCAGCCGTTGCACGGCGCTGTTTAAGAACCACACACTCCCTCGCCTCGTGAGAAGAGTAATGATGTGCGTCCAGCCTGGGGTTATGAAATATACATCATTGCAGCTAAGCTGTAGCCACGGAGATGGAGGGCCGGCTGTGGGCGGAGCTGGCGGAGCTCTCCTCGGCTCCCTCAACACCACCTGTGTTCACCTGATGTTCTTGCTGAGCTGCTGGAGAGCAACTCCACACCACATCTTTTGTGCACCTGTTGGTTGGTGCAGCACACACACCTTACTTTGGTGGCATGATCTAGAGCCCAACCTCTTCTCTGTGTGCCATCTCTCTCTCTCTCTCTCTCTCTCTCTCACACACACACATACACACACACACACCTGTATGACAGCTCAGCACTACATCTTGTGGGCATGTAGTGTTGCCACACCTGCAATGACTTGTGAACCATCTGTTTGTCAGAAACGCTGGGCTGGGAGGGGGGGTCAGGGGGAGGTGCCTGTGTCACTCAGTTTGCTTCCAATCAGAAATTATGGTGGTACACATGGTGACTGACCTGCCTGAGATACTTGGAATTCTACCCACCCTGACCAAATATTCACGGGGGATGGAGCTGTGGGGGATGGTGCTGGAGGTGTGTGTGTCATCCTCCCTCCCCTCAGCCTGCGATGTTTACAGTCTGATGCTGTTCTTCAAAACACGGCACTGAAATGAGATGGCAAGGCCTTCTTCTGCCAGTTTTCTGACACAGCACAGGATTTGATCTGCTGGATGATGGTGTGGTCTGAGGTGACTTCACAACCACCAGCCCGCCTTCCTTACCTGTTTCATGTGGTGTCATGTTGGTGTCATGTGACTGCCGTTATGCTGTGCTCTCTCACATCACGAGCAGCTTACAAATGAGCACAAGACTGCACTTCCTGATCCTGTGATGATTGTCCTCTCTCTCTTCCTGTCTGTTTCTCCTTTCTGAACCTCCGATCTCTGCCCTCCTCTCCTGTCCCCATCTGTCGCCGTCACGTCTCTGCAGACTTTGATTTCAGCGTTCCAGGCTCCATGAAGCTACACAACCTCATCTCCAAGCTCAAGAAGTGGATCAAAATTCTGGAGGCCAAAACCAAGCAACTGCCCAAGTTCTTCCTGATTGAGGAGAAGTGCCGTTTCCTTAGTAACTTCTCAGCCCAGACAGCTGAGGTGGAGATCCCAGGAGAATTCCTCATGCCAAAGCCCACACACTATTACATCAAAATAGCCAGGTGAAGAAATATTACCCCCTTCACACACACACACACACACACCACACACACTCTCACTCTCTCTCCATCACACTAACCATGAAGGATGTTTTAAGGAATCAATGTTTGCCCATAGCTGGTGACTCGGCTTCCTGCTGTATAAGTACTGCTGTCCTGCAGCAAATAACCTGCTGTGTGTCACCCCCTGCAGGTTCATGCCACGGGTGGAGATCGTCCAGAAGCACAACACGGCCGCCCGCCGCCTCTACATCCGCGGGCACAACGGCAAGATCTACCCGTACCTGGTAATGAACGACGCCTGCCTGACGGAGTCTCGGCGGGAGGAGCGCGTGCTGCAGCTCCTCCGCCTGCTCAATCCCTGCCTGGAGAAGAGGAAGGAGACCACCAAGAGGCACCTGTTCTTCACAGGTACCAGCCGCGCTTTCCAGGCGCCCGCGCTCGGCTCTGTGTGTCCGTTCCGGTCTACGCCGCCCGTGCCAGGCTGACGAGTTGACTAGATGGATGGATTGTTGGGTTTAGAGTATATTTTAGAAAAATAAATAATTTTTTTTGATGCGTGTGAAGGCTTTATAACCACAAGGTTATGACTGAATTGACTGAACAATGTGATGCATTCAAATAACATGACAAGAAGAACTATGCAAGAATACCATCCTGTCTAGGACTGACCAATGGACATTTTGTACTTGGTCCCGCTCCAGAGCTCAGCCCAGTGGGTGAGTGGAGGCTGGGCTATGGTTGGGGTTTGAGGACGGGGGTGGATTTGAGTAAGAAGAACCGGCTGGGACGTGCTGGTGTTGCTGCAGCGAATAAGGAACGACTCTCCAGTCTCTCAGTGGACGTGAGGCCCTGGCTGAGTCCACATCGTTCGCATGATGAATGCGCTGGTGTTGAGACGAGCTCAGGTCAGAGGTCACAGGCAGCACACCTGTGGGGCCTCCACCCGCGCATATTTAATACCACACCTTCCTCCTTTGCATAATATTTCCATCTTTTCTTTGGCACTAGTAGATGACTTCATTTCGAGTGTTCAGATCCAGTGGGGCTGTTGCCTGTCCCTCAGTTATTCTTTGTTGGACTTGCCTTTCGTAGTATTTCTTAATGATTTATCCCTGCTCTTAAAGCAAACACATTTGTACAGTGTGTTAGCGCGTTTCCCACAGCACGCGCTCTCCCAGGGTTCTCCCCTTCACAGGTGTTTTCTCGCCTCCGCTCTGCTGACGACTGCTTTTGTCTATAAATGATATGGCTGGGGAATTGCATGGTCTCTGTTCGCTCGCAGTGTAAATGGGGCGATTGTATCGACACAGGCAGTACTGTGGGAAGGTTTTGAGCCTGTCTAATGGGCAGGCTTAAGTTTCAGATAGATTTTGCTGCATTGAGAGTTTCACAGTCCGTAGTTCCATATGCCTTGAAGTGCATCACCTTGCTAATGTGTTGTGCAGCTATGTTGTCAGAAAGCAATTCAGAACGTATTTTATTCTGTGTAGTCAGAAGTATATGGACAACCCAACCAACCCCTCTCCACAGTTTTGGGATTGTGCCTTTGGGAAATTTCTGTCTAAAGGACCTTTGTGAAGCCCATGTGCTGATGTTGGACTCAAAGACCTGGCAGTAAATGTTCCGGTCTGTCCCATGTGGGTTCAGAGTGTTTGAGCTCAGGTCCAAGGGAATTCCTGCACACCAAACTTGTCACACCATGTCTCGCAGTAATATTTGAACAGGAAGGGCCTCTCCCCAAACTGTCTGAAATACCTTTGTATGCTGAAGCATTAACATTATCCTTCGCTGGAACAAAGGGGCCAAACCCTGAAAAACAGTCCCAGACGATTATCCTTCCTACATCAAACTACTGCTCCCACTGTGTCCTTTGGTACACACAGCATTGTCCTGTTCAAACCCAGCTACGTCCTGTTCAAACCCAGCTACGTCCTGTTCAAACCCAGCTACGTCCACCAGGCTGCCAGACTCTGGCAGAAGCACGATCCATCGTTCCAGAGACTAGTGGTGACGGGCGTTCCCGACCAGTTAGAGCGCACGGTGATCTTGGACTCGTGTGTAATGAGACGCTGCCTCTTCACAATAGTAGCCCTTACGGCTGCCTGGGCCCGATCCAGCAGGGCGGCGGAGGTCGTGACCTTACTTGAGGCCCGTCCTGTGACGGTGTTGTGTTAAAGTTGGCGGGGCTGCTACGCCTGCTGTTAGCCATGCCTGTGTGTGGCTCCACCCAGTGGGACTGTCCTGATGACCCGTGTTGTCTCTCTAGTCCCCAGAGTGGTGGCTGTATCCCCTCAGATGCGTCTGGTAGAGGACAACCCCTCGTCCCTCTCCCTGGTGGAGATCTACAAGCAACGTTGTGCCAAGAAGGGCATCGAGCATGACAACCCCATCTCCCGCTACTACGACCGTCTCGCCACGGTGCAGGCAAGGGGCACGCAGGCCAGCCACCAGGTACAACCCCACCCCCCCACAAAGCATCCTGGCTTCACATAGCCAGTAAATGCCATTAACTCTCCTTCCTCATGCCCGTGTGTGTGTGTGTGTGTGTGTGTGTGGGCACAGGTGTTGCGAGACATCCTGAAGGAGGTGCAGGGTAACATGGTCCCGCGCAGCATGCTAAAAGAATGGGCCCTGCACACCTTCCCCAACGCCACCGACTACTGGACCTTCCGTAAGATGTTCACCATCCAGCTGGCGCTCATAGGCCTGGCTGAGTTCATGCTGCACCTGAATCGTCTCAACCCAGAGATGCTGCAGATCGCTCAGGTAAAGCCTCCTGTAGGCTCCGCCTAAACTCACGCTTTGCTAAACTCACGCTTTGCTAAACTCACGCTTTGCTAAACTCACGCTTTGCTAAACTCGCGCTTTGCTAAACGATTTTCTTATTAAAATGTCGGTGTTAAAAAAATAAAAGGAAAAAAGAAAAAATGCGTTTAAATAAACCTCTGAGTCTGAGGACACCGTCGTGTCTCCAGACATCATCACGTCTCAGACGTCGCTAGGGTGTGGAGATGAGGCGAGACTTCTGCCTCTGATAAGGGAATGTAACGGGGTTGCTGTCCGAGGCACCGCACATCACGGCTGATGATCGGCCATTAAGGCATCGTCACGGAGAAGCCCCGCCCCCCGCAACCGCTCCCGAGCGCATCTGAACATCTTTCTTAGAAATTATGGTTGGACAGACGTGGCGTCCTGAGAGACGTGGCGCTCTGTGGTGACGAGCAGGCAACTATGCTTCAGTGTTGAGGCTCTGAGCTTCCACTCTACACATCTTATTAGTACAGAGAGAGATTAGAGACAGGCTGGCAAGGCAAGAGAGTGTGTGTGTGTGTGTGTGTGTGTGTGTGTGTGTGTGTGTGTGTGTGTGTGTGTGTGTGTGTGTTTGTGTTTGTATGCGGGGGTGTGCGCTCACTCACAAGCACGCACACACTTCTTTCCACTTCCTGATTATGTGAAACTGCTTTGAGACACTGGTGTGCACAGAGAATCTTTGAAAATTATTTTCAAGGCATTTACCTGCAATAATTATTATTATTATTATAATTATTAGTATCATTACACAGGTCATCATTATTATTATTATTATTATTATTATTATTATAATAATAATAATATTATTATTATTATTATTATTATTATTATTATTATTATCATTACACAGGTCATTATTATTATTATAATTATTAGTATCATTACACAGGTCATTATTATTATTATTATTAGTAGTAGTAGTAGTAGTATCATTACACAGGTCATTATTATTATTATTATTATTATTATTATTAGTATCATTACACAGGTCATTATTATTATTATTATTATTAGTAGTATCATTACACAGGTCATTATTATTATTATAATTATTAGTATCATTACACAGGTCATTATAACATTTGCTAAATGTAACATTTACACACAAAAACTGTTATAGGCAAAATAGATTCACAATTAGCTTAAAATGTACTACATGGTCCATGTGAGTTGGGGGAAAAATCATCTTTATTACTACAATTAATTACAAAATTATCATTATTACAGATTATATAGTGTGTGTGTGTGTGTGTGTGTGTGTGTGTGTGTGTGTGTGTGTGTGTGTGTGTGTGTGTGTGTGTGGAGAGAGATAAACTAGTAGTAATATAAACCCAGATTTTTCTGTATATATTATTATGGGATTATGAAGTCTCCCTGCGTATCTTGTCCCCTGTTGTCTCTTCTGCCCTTCATGTCTCTACTGGGCCTCAGACACAAAAACCGTCCGTCCGTTGTTGTCAAATATCTCTGACACGCTTCACGAGGACTGAACACACACTCTGAGGCTTTGAACCCCGGCAAGACACGCGTGTTCTGTGTGTGAAGGGAGTCTGGGCGGTACTTAGTAACTGACACCCTCTGGTGCTTCTTGGACATCAAAGACTGTATCCTTGAGCCTCTGCTGAGATGCACTTCATCTCATGTTTGACGGGCTCCCTGTGAAGAATTTTCTGATGGTTGAATCGTACCATTTCTTGTTTGCTCAGGGGAAAACTTGACTCTTTCTGCTGAAGTGTGGATGGAAGGCGTTTTGTGCAGTTTAACTGTGTGCAGGCCTCCGTCTGTCCCAGACGCCACCGTGTCTGTCCATTTAAACCGTGTTCTCTTCACCAGGACACGGGGAAGCTCAACGTCTCCTACTTCCGCTTCGACATCAACGATGCCACCGGCGACCTGGATGCCAACCGGCCCGTTCCCTTCCGGCTGACGCCCAACATCTCCGAGTTCCTCACCAGCATCGGTGTGTCGGGGCCCCTCACCGCCTCCATGATCGCTGTGGCTCGGTGTTTCGCTCAACCCAACTTTAAGGTACCAGCCCACTTTCTCTGGTAGATTTGAACAGCACGGCCTGTATTTACGTGCAGAACGAGGGGAACGTTTGTTTGTTTGGTAATGTGTTAATCTACTGGTTCTAACCCACCCCCTCCCCTCAGGTGGATGGCATCCTGAAGGCCGTGCTGCGGGACGAAGTCATCGCCTGGCACAAGAAGACGCAGGAGGACACATCCATGCCGCTGTCGCCCGCAGGCCAGCCGGACAACATGGACAGTCAGCAACTGGTGGCACTGGTGCAGAAGGCCGTCAGTGCCATTATGACACGTCTGCACAACCTGGCGCAGTTCGAGTGTGGCGAGAGCAAGGTGAACACGCTGGTGGCCGCCGCCAACAGCCTGGACAACCTCTGCCGCATGGACCCCGCATGGCACCCCTGGCTTTAGGCCCCGGAAACCCCTCGCACGTCTCTGAAGCCGTCACTGTGACACATCTGGGAGGAAAAGAGACTCCGCTTTGACGTGGACAAGCAGAACTTTTCTGGAGAGGATAAAATAATGTAACACATGTAATTGGGAGAAGAGAGCGGGTTGTTACTTTAGATGTGTGCTATTGTGAATTTATGTTTTTGTTGTCAGTAGAGGGCTTCTGGGAGAGACTGGGCAGGATTTAAATACAGCTTGGTCCTTGTACAGACGAGGTCTATCGTTCACCTGATTGTGCTTTAGCCACTAGCTTTTGTCGGACCGCCTTCGGTTTTTGGTGTAATGTTGCAGCTCGTCGGCCGGTTCTCCATAAACAAAGTTCTCGGGTTCTGCTGCCTTTTTGTTTTTCCTGATCGGAGCTCAGATCCCGTCACGGTCTCTGCCCCTCCTCTCTGACATTGTTCCAGTCTTCATTAAAAGAGGACCTGTTGTTTTCAGTCTGATGGTCGGTCATGTGTTCAAGCTCAGATTCAAATGATTTCATAGTTTATCACTACTATGGTTTATGATGCATTTCTATAAAGTATGAATAGCTAGTGCTTCTTTTGGACCTAGTCTTTTATTTTTCTGTACATCATGTGAATAATGTTATATCCGTTTCCACCCCTGTGATGTGCACATTCCCATTGGTTCATCGGGTTTTTGTCTGGTTTGTTTGTTCTGTGAAGGTAAAGTACATTTACCTTTTAGCATTAAGGAAAAGAAGCAATATCCTCAGATGGTTTTACCAGACGAGTGGACCGGAACGTCCTTCAGAATACCAGCCATAGCTACACCTACACAAAATGAAGTATGTAGTTGCCGATCGCTACTTTTAAGTTTCTTAACTGCCTTTTTTGGTCGGTGTCCTCCTGACGTGTTTCTATATCACTGGTTTGCCTAAACTCATTTTTGTACGTCTCTGCATTTTGTAATGGTACACAAAACTGTGCCAATCCAAGGATTGTTACTGAGCAATGTAAATATGCATTTTGTTTTAATAAAATGCTCTTTTTAGAAAATGAAAACTTGAGAAATGATCTCTAGTATGTCTTACCGTTGCATAGCACTATTTCGAATAACACTTTGGAATGGGCGGAGTTTACAGAATTGGTCACTGTTCTTTCAATCTGCCTTCTCCTAAATCTCTCTCTAAAACAACTGTTACCTTCCGTAAACTAAACTCCATTGACCCTCAGGCTTTCTCTCGCTCCCTTCTTTCTTCATCTTTCGCGGATATCTCCAAACTGTCCTCATCCGATGACATTCTTACACTTTATAACAATACTATCTGTGAAACACTCAACATCCGTGCTCCTCTTAAGATTAGACAGGTCCCTGCTACTCACTCCTCTCCATGGTTCACTCCTGAGCTCAGAGCTATTAAGACCAAAGTTAGGCGTCTTGAGCGCCTTCACAAAAAGACTGGTCTCCTGGTTCATCTCACGCTCTCTAATCAACTAGTATCCCAGTACAGGGAGTGATTACTGCTCACTCTTCCTATTACTCCAGTATCATAAATGGTAGCTGCCATAGGCTCAAAGCTTTATTTAACACTGTAAATAAACTTCTTAAACCACCCTCTTCCATCTTTCATTCCTCTCCTGAACAGTGTAATGCCTTCTTAGATTTCTTTCAAGATAAAATTAACAAGACCTATCAACTATTTCCTATATTGACTAGTTCAACTTTCCCCATGCTCCCCCTCAGAGTACAGATAGATGTTTTCCTGCCTTTACTTCTGTTGAACCTTCCACTGTGTCTGACGTCCTTAGTGAGTCGTCCTCCTCTTCCTGCGAACTTGACCTTCGCTCTTCTCAGATCTATTTCTTCTGTTATATCCACTCCTATTTCCCACTTGATAAAGCAATGCTTCTTGTTAGGCACTGTCCCCTCTTCTCTCAAAATAGCTGCTGTCACACCTATACTCACAAACCCTGGTCTAGACCCATCTTTGCTATCTAATTACAGACTCATCTCCAACCTTCCATTCATGGCTAAAATAATGGAAAAAATTGTTGCCATGCAACTGCATGACTTTCTTTCCAGTAATACGCTGCATGAGCCTTTTCAGTCTGGGTTTCGCACTCTACACAGTACTGAGTCTGCTCTCTTAAGAGTTGCAAACGATCTCCTGCTCGCAGCAGACTCCAGACTGTTCAGCATTCTTGGACCTCACTGCTGCTTTTGACACAATAAACCATAACATTCTTCTTTCCAGATTATAGTCTAGCGGTATCTTCCGCCCAGTGTGCTTGCATCTCTGATCTTAAATTCTGGCTGCACCAAAACTACCTCAGACTCAATGCTGATAAAACTAAGGTCTTATTGGTAAGCTCAAAATCACTACTTCCTGATATCCCTAACATCGCCGTCAATGTCGATGGTGCTTCCATTAAGTCATCTCATACTATCAAGAACCTTGGTTGTCTATTCGACTCAACACTAAGTTTTGAAGCTCATGTAAACTAAAACAGCGTTCCACCACCTGTGCAATATTGTTCGCACGTCCCCTGAAGCCCCTACATCCAGCACGAGCTCATCTAATGCTGTAGGAGTCCAGGATCGCCGCCCCAGGTCCCTCCACCACCTCCTCGCAACAGACTGGGCTGCAGCTGTAGCAGCGCAACCAGACCAACGTGAGACATGCACAGGGTCCTGCCTGCAGCCCAGGCTTCTCCCCAGCCTAAAGATGTCTAGACTGATAACAGGGAGGAGAGGAGAGCTTGATTGATGGAGCCCCTCGGGGAGAACAGGCTTTGTGATTGGCAGACGTGCTGCTGCCTCTGCCTGGTCCAGTATCACAGGAGAAACAACATCCTCTGTGACCTCATCTGTCTGCAGCCTGCAATTGCGCTGACATGTTTTAATTAGTTCAAATGAAAGATCAGTTGATACTGATGAAAAGTGATTTGAGGTGAAGGATTATATTTCTAAAGCTTAATAGATGAATCAAGTTCACATTTCAAATAGGTTATATGATCATTTCTCAGGGAAAGTTTCCAAGTCATAAGTGAAGTTGGTAAGAGGGTCTCTGAAGCTTGGCTTTATTACTTAGGATAAGATGTTAGTAATATTTAGTAGATTTGTGCGGATTGTTCCAGTACGTCTGCTCTGCTGTTCTGATGGTGTCCGTCACACTATCCATCTGGGCCCTTTCTATCTGCTGGGACCTCTGTTCTTGTTTTGTAGTCCTTCCCATAGCAGTCCTGGAACAGAACATTATGACTGACCTCAGATCTGTGACCTAAACCGGTCTGTCCAATCTAAGGGAGAGCACCTCTCTCACATTCTCTCAAAGATGGAGGTAGTGCCTATCTCTGTTATGAACTGTGCAACACGACCTGAATAATGTGAAACTGAGTCACCCCCAGCATGATTTCCAAGGTGATCCTTCTGTACTGCACCACGTTGTGAGGCGGAGTGGAGCTTCATCCACTGGCGTTGGGACGTGGCTGTAGCCTGGGATGTTCTTCACTGAAGCGTGTCCTACGAGGTGTTTGTGGGACGTTCTTCACTGAAGTGTGTCCTACGAGGTGTTTGTGGGACGTTCTTCACTGAACCCTAACCCTAACCCTAACCCTTGTTACAGATATCTGATTGGTTAAAGCAGTCTCCTTGCTACAGATATCTGATTGGTTAAAGCAGTCTCCTTGTTACAGAT
>JAOXYF010000012.1:2930844-2953372 GCA_028565775.1 Sternarchorhynchus goeldii
CTACTCCAGCACAGAACGTCATCTCCACTCACACTAACACTACTGCAGCACAGAACATCATCTCCACTCACACTAACTCTACTGCAGCCCAGAACGTCATCTCCACTCACACTAACACTACTGCAGCACAGAACGTCATCTCCACTCACACTAACACTACTGCAGCACAGAACGTCATCTCCACTCACACTAACTCTACTGCAGCACAGAACGTCATCTCCACTCACACTAACACTATTGTAGTACAGCATATCATCACCTGACACAAGGCACTTCGCAAATGTTCCTCTAAAGAATTAATATCATAGACACACACATATATTGTAAGATACCTCATCCAGCCCCTACAACTCTGTGTTCGATGGATTTTAGATGTTTAATATTTAATTTTTCCAGATGCTTAGCTGGTTTATGGTGTTCTACATTAATCTCCCTATTGCTCTCTTGCACAATACCTGTGTTTCACCAAACAACCCAGTGCTGTTGACCGTGTGGTTTATGTAGAGGCTGAAACACTCACATTTAATTCATTTTCATAAACCTCATAAAAGCTGCAGTTCCCATCATTATTGATTTTTTTTTTATAGAAAATACACGAGATAATGATGTATTCAACTCAGAAATAAGTCTAAGATTAGTGGACTGTAGGCCCCAGAATGATCTTATTTAGAGTGAGATTAGAGTGACCCTGCAGTCAATTAATCCCCTAAAAACCCTTACTGTATCTGTCACTGAGGCTGCTGTAGATTTCCATTGAGACAACATCCCATAATTCAGGCATTGATTAGGCGACACACTGGAGTGACTGGAGCATGCAGACACTCAGCTTTGATGTGCCTTGCTGAGAATATGGTGGAGACAAACTAATGACTAATTATAGATTATTGTTGCTATTATTACTACAGCAAATTCCTACAAAAATCAGTCAGATTATCTACTGTGACCAGTGGCCAGAAACTATTTTTGTACTTGTTTCTACATAATTACTGATATTTTGCTTAGATGTTTCTTCCTTGCAAACTGTACAGTATTAAAAGAAAGTAAAGTGTTTTAATTATTAAGTATAAAACACCATAACTGAACAACATATTGACTGAAATTCATGCAACAATTTAATACTAACAATTCCATTTTCATTCTTTTAAATCAAATCAAAGCTACAAAGAAGTCAAAATAACAGGGCATACACTGATTTGTAATTGTGTGTGGAAAAACAATCTAGTTGACTGTTTTTAGAATCATATTATTCTCTTCTCTTCTCTTCTCTCAATTCTTTCTATCCTCCTTTCTCTTTAATATTTCCATCTTCTACTCAGGTTTTTGAGTAACGACTCGAAGTGCACACTTTCACTCTGGTTCCGTTGAAACACTCCACCATGGAAACACTCTTTCTCCTCAGACACTTCGGCTGCGGGCCTCTGGCTGTCTGCTCCTTCCATTTCAAACAGGCTCTGAACTCAAAAAGGTGATAAACTAGTTATGCTGTGGATTTATTGCCCACCATATTGTGATGAGGTTTGAAGATCAAACCCCAAACCTGATGACAGTCGCTTTAAGGCGGAGTCAAAGCCCCAAACACTGTTGTGTTTGCCATATTTGCAGACGATAATTCCATTGGAACAGAGAGATTTCTGACATGCAAAGCCCTCTGGCTGCTGATGGTATTTGGTGCAGGTGTGCCCCACCATGACTGAAGAGAAGGCAGGAAAACATTTAATATGTACAGTATGTTCTTACCGCAGGGTCAGACCAATACAATCATCCGCAATAACATTCTTATCTATCTGGAGTTGTAGTTACACTTGACACTGGGGACAATTGTCAAATTAATCAACGTGTCAGGTTACGGTAGAACAAATAACCTCATTCTCGGTGTGTGTGATTGGTAGATTGCACCTGGAGACTCTACTGTAGCTATAATTAAAAGCAGTAATACAGTTGTCACTGTCGATAAATCAATGCTTCCTCAGAGCAGGAAACGAGTAGAGCTTGACCTGACCTCTAGAAACCCTTCCTGTCCTCTCACCTTCTGTCCTTATACTGTGAACAACCACGTGAGTCCCAGCCTAACAGCTTTACAAGAAATCAACGAACGGAAAAATTGTCTTAAAATAATGAATAATTTACCTTCTGGTTTTTTATCTGACAGTATTTGCCCCATAAGTGCTATTTTTGTAGCATGAGTTTGGAAACTGCAAAAAGGCTTTTTCAGAGATCATGTGTGAAGGGTAGAGGACCACCCTATCTGCTGCGTAATCTCGTTTGTGTGGGGGAAAAACAGATAATATTCATAACTTTCAGTCCTGCAAATTTGAGGAAAAAAATTTAAGTTAGCAGAATTCAAAAGAAGTGCTCCATTATTCTGAATAGGAGCCTGAAACTGTTGATGTAAGCCATAAAACGTCCATCTGTTTCTGCTGGTGCAATATCTAATTTAAATGAAAGAACTCTGCACACAGTGGCAATTGAGACAAATGAATAGACGTTTGTGTGTGTGTGTGTGTGTGTGTGTGTATATGCACAAGCACATGTGCATGTACATTTGTTAGATTAAAAAAACTATTTATGGACACACACACACACACACACATACACACTACAGAGGACATGGAAAGATCATACAAAATTTTACTGAGGTTATAGGTCTAAATGTGCGTGGGTGCACGAGTGTGTGTGTACCTGCGGTGTAGACTGGAGGAGGGAGATGGCTTCACACGATTTCATCCTGGACCTGTGAGCAGGTGGTAAATTGACAGTCAGTAGTAATTACCGATCATGGCTCTGATAACCCCAAAGATTAAACCCAAGATTGTTCGCAATCTACTGACTGCGCAAACATGCCCGTCCTAACAGATCTGGACGACTGCCACAGTACTGTAGACATTACACTGTGCACTTCCACGATGGAATCAGTGTGTGGTACTGGGACACTGAACTCCCTCTTCAGTTCAGTTGTGTCCTTTCACAATCTACAACGAACATGGCCTTGGCTAGAAGGTATTTTCTTTCATAATGTCAAAATGATGTCTTAGATTTATGTGCCCTCAGTGAAATGATTAGCATAGAGAAATGTCATTTGTTGTTTAGCTAGAAATCCATGCTCGTTACATATAAAAGAAAAGCGTCTTTTTTACACTGAAGAGACGTGACTTTCTCTCTAAATCAGCCAGTGCCTTGCGTTGTCACGTCTTCAGTCCCAGGCACGTGTCCCAGGGGGAAAGGCTGAGGGCGGCCTGTACGATCTGGCGTTTCTGCTTGGGGTTGTGTCGGGTTAACGGCAAGCAGGAAGAGCGATGGGACATCGTTTAGAAGCAGCTGCGCCAAGGAAGTGGCGCGGCCTCCCAAGTCTACATCAACGTCAGCGTGAAGCACATCACACCTCAAAGGAAGCAGGAAAGCAAGAAATGAGCGGGAGTCGAAAGCAGGGTGCTGAAGCCCCAGCGCGCGCTCTGTCTGAGAGGAGCACGTCGACGCCACGCGGATTTATTAGAATGCGGTAGGTAGAAAAGCAAGGAAGTAAACTTATCAGTGTTTAAACATCCTGCGACTCTCGATTTTAAAATGAAAATTTGAAATGACTAACTGGTGCTCGCGCGTGGACACGAACAAAGGAACTCCATTCGACATAATTAAAAAAATATATAGTTTACCAGAGGGATGCAGTATTAGTCGGTACACTTCACTGCAGCGCGCACTACACACACGTTGACCGCAGTCATTAATACGTGTAATTTGCGTGGATTATAATGATATATATTTGAGATATTTTTAATGAATTACAGGTTGCGTGACTGCCCTACGCAATACGTGTCTAATGAAGTAATGGGCTTTAGGAACACAGGGCCCGAGGTACTAATTAAAACACTGGGCCATACGCAATCGTTCAAAATGCTTCAAGAAGATGAAAGCTTGCGTTGATATACTTAATAAAGCATGCAAGACTATGAAATGTGCAGTGCCGTCTAAGAAGAAGTCGTTTTTTCCTGAACGAGCTGGAGAAATCTGGGGGAAACTGACACAACATGAAGTCGAGTATACATCCGTGCAACCTTTTTTTGCATGTATCAAGTCTCATAAGTACAGAGGTTGCGTCTTTGGACCACTGCGTAAGTTAATGTTGCGGGCTGAACGGCCTTTTCGCGGACCGAAGAAGAAGAAGTAGAGATATTGGTTTGATTACGTATCAACTAGATCCGTAATTGCATCGAGGGTTCGGTATATTAGATTAACAGTATTTGTTTTCACGGACTTGGGGCGTGCTTTAAGCTTGGAGAATGTGGGCCACGCAAACTGGGGAGTCCCCCAGTATCGTAGCTGTGCTGAAATGAGCATACAGAGAGTGTACCATTAAACCGAGCAGTTAAAATGATTCAGCTGAGATATACCGGTCTGTATAGAGAACTAAGCACATCGCCATAAAAGTGTTCTTGGCTATGAGGTAACTAGTTAATCAGTTCTATAAATATCAGCAGGTTATGATTTATTGCAGCGTTTAGACCCTTCCAAACCAGTGGTTTTACACTGCAGAGAGAATGACGCTCAACACGCGCGGGGTTGTTTGCGGCATCTCCTTTAATCTGGTCCATTACCTTGTTTACAATGATGTTTTATGAATTGGCCACGAAACTGCGGAGAATTTTTAATAGAGTCTCCTGTCTGGGGTCAGCAACCCGTCCACAGAGGATACAACTTAATATAGCCCGTAATGAGGCCTGACAGAGAATAAATATTAATTAAACGAGATCAAAAAGTGCTAGAGCACTTGTCTTCATTAGTGGTTAAGTGACAATGTAATTTTCTGTGTGTACTGGTGACTCGGAGTGGTGGAGCGCCTCTGCTGCAGGCTGTTCTTCGCGCGCTCTCTAACTCGCGCACGTCTGTTAGCCCCGGTTTGCGCCGAGATCCGGCGGCACAGCGGCCCACCCTCCATATATCAGCTTTCACGGGCCCTCGTAAATTTTAGATTTTGATGTGAAGTTATAGTCACTTGATCGGTGTCTGTTTCATAGAAAACCATCATCTCGGCGTTTTTCTTTTATCTCAGATCCCGGTGGTTTTCTGATGATCAGACCTCGTGTTGACGCTCCGTTGCTTATTGATCGGGAGATCGTGAATCGTGAAAGGATATAGCGATGCCGAAGCCCTTAAAAGCGTTTTTAAATAGATTAGTGTTGGCAAGGGAAAAACACAAGAGCCTCTTAGAAACGAAATGTGAAGGTCCACTACAAATCAAAGACATTAAAACAAGGCAGAGCAGCTCTCCAGGCATCATATTTAATCCATGTTCCCTTCCAGCCTTTTACAGCGTTTTTAAATTGAATGTGTTTATGGTAATGTTTTGATCACGGTGGCTGGGTCCACGCATAACTGAGTTGTTTGGATTGCAGACCTAGCGCGAGGCCAGCCCAGGCATCTTCCATAATTGTTTGAATTGCAGTGCCGTTGCCGTGAGTCAGAAGCGTTTGTGTTTGTTCTGTGCACCAGTGTCTTGTGGTATATCACAGAAAAATGAACGCAGCTAATAGATTGTGACACTACCATTAACTACAGCTGTAATGAAAGTGTAATAGAATCAAACAGCCATTTCTAGGCACAATGCTGCCAGACGCAGGTAAACGTTAAGGTGAACGAGGAAGGCGCGCGTGCTGTCTGCCCTTGAGCTTCCATCAGCCTCGTAGGAAAAATAAAAAAACGCCCGACCGCTCATCTGTTTGAAGACGCTTTTACATACAAAATGGATCAACTGGCTGCATTGTTCTTCCGTTCATGAGCTAAGAAATAAAGTCCTTCTTTCAAGCCGACGTCCTTGTCCTATAAAATGTTGTCATTGAAGATTGACAGTGTTGATGTGCCTTTTCTGTTTCAAAGACATCTGAAGCCCTGGCTCTCAACTCTCGACCAAAAGAACAATAATAAATACTGAGAGTTGTTAGAGAAACTGCCAGGTCTCTCTTCACTGAGCTGTACAGTATACGCTCGTGTCGCCCTTTGTAATGACAAACGCTTCAACTCTGGAACGTGAATCTTCAGTGATTTTGCACTGACTGGTAGCACGCGGCATCGTCGCCATTCGCGTCGCGTGCTTTAACTTCAGCGTTTATCTGTACAGATTGACTGTTGCTATTTGGTTCTGATCTAAAATCTCTTAGCAAACAGACTTTCATCTGCTCTGTTCTCTAATGCATCCCATCCTCATTTGCGTGGACATAAACATGCACGCAGCTTGCCGCGACAGAGCGCGAGCAGCATCTCAGAAGGCCCTGTGATGAAATTCCTGTCTGCTGATGAACTTTGATATCAGGGGAAATAACACAGATGAATATGATCTAATGAGAACGGCAGATGAACATTTCAAATGTTTTAATAGCAAAAGAATAATAGATTAAATTAAATGCAAGATGAAAAGTCAGTTCTGGTGCTTCTCCCCACCAACGAGGCACAATTCAAACACTCATAACTCACATTAATTAAAAAGCTACAAAAGAAGAACAAAACATCATGGCATTTTATATGACACATCTTTAATATATAATAAATCAGGGTTATTTTTAAACTGCACCACCCACCTACAGCAAGGACAAACAGTCTGAACACATGCATTGCATACATTTAAAACACTACACGAGAGAGACACGTGAGAGAGAGAGACAGCTACGCACAGAGCTCCCTGTGAGAGAGAGACAGCAGAACCCCCCTATGAGAGAGAGACAGCAGAACCCCCCTGTGAGAGAGAGACAGCAGAACCCCCCTGTGAGAGAGAGACAGCAGAACCCCCCTATGAGAGAGAGACAGCAGAACCCCCCTATGAGAGAGAGCTCCTGCTTTTAGGCACAGAGTATTGTGGTTTTCAGGTCATGGAGCGGAATGGTGATATTTTTACCTGATAGATGTGTCCCAACTCTTCAGATATTGTGTGGCCCTGGCTGTCGATAACAGTCCAATGTGCCAAAAATGGATGGATTAGATCATCTTACTCTAGTTCTTCAAAGGTATTCTAACAATTTTCAAGACCAGCAACTTTCAGGTCTATAAAAATTGATTTGTTTGTCATGGGAGCAGAGACCCATTTGGATTCTTTCAGCCGTGAAAATCTTTTTTACGAAATAGGATTATCAATCAGAAACATGAAGAAGCAGACAGAGAGAGTGAGATTTGACTCTAATTTAGACGTTGACTGGTGTACTGAATCCTGGTAGTATATACAACATTAGACAGATCACAGTACTTGCATTAATGTGAGAATTGTATACATTTTTTTAAATTATGAACAAATTCTATGTAACAGATTATTGCAAGACCAATATTGTCAATAAAAACCTGATTATATGAGAACCAAATAATAAATCACTAATGATCAACCTCAGTAAAATGTCCCTTAAGCAAAACAGGCCCCTGGACAAATTCTTCTCCTGTGTCCTAATGAGACCAGATAAGACACGTCTCATTGAGACTCCTGTTCCCTGAAGCTCTGGATTCTCATTTTCACATCATGATAAGAGAAATGAGAAAAGAAAGAAAGAAAAATCTGCCTCTGAAAACTGATGCATAAAATCTTTACCATGTTGCCATGTACGTGTGCCTAGATCCTTTCAGGATAAAGAAACCTGCAGGACGGTACTGATCGTGTTGAAGATATTATATCTCAGAGATTAATCATTAGGCAAAATATGAAAATAGACACATTCTCTTCAGCTTTCAGCATTCCAGCTCCGGTGACTTGAGCGCCGGGCAGAGACTCAGCCACGGCCACAGAAGAGTCAGCAACACCTGCCTATAAATCCTGGGATCCTTGTTACAGATCATTGTGGGTTTAAAACACTTCCAAATTCCTGCCTTCTGGCCCAGTTTCTCTTGCATGAACTCCATTGTAATTCCTGACATATTACCGTACTGTTTGAGTACTATTATGTTCCTCGTTAGGTTCCTAGTAGGATCAGTAATACACACGGTTGTAATTTGATATCTGCATAATCCAGTGATTGCATGTAAAGCGCTGGATGAATTTATCTCTTGATGAAAGGCACAAAGCCCCTTTGTGTGGAGCTGCTCTGACAGAAAACCACAGCAATGAGTCGAGGGCTGGGGCTCTGCTGTGTTATATCTGTGTCTTACTGTTATATCTGTATCTTATCTTGCCAAAACCGATCATTGTAATCCTAATAAAGTCCTAGAAGTACCACAAGTCATTCTGATAGCAGATATATGTATGACTGGGTAATTTCTGTTATAATGTTATCACTGTAATCCAGTTTTCACAGCTCGGTAAATCTTTGAAGATAATGGATGAGGTAACACTTGGAAAGTAAATGTTTAAAATGCTTTATTGCATGTTTTTATAATATTCGGAAAAATAGGATCATGCAACATGATTATGTATATGATTATGTATATGATTATGTATATGATTATGTATATGATTATGTATATGAGGGTGAAGAAAGTGGGGAGATTACAAATGAAATCAAGGGGCCATTTCTCTCTGCCAGCTCGTGTGTAGCAGTACTGCACTAAATCTGACTGCACTCGTGATGCTCAGACTGCAGTGGCTGGGCAGGACAGACAGGAACAGTTCAGGCAGAGCACAATTGATTTCAATGAGCACTAATAGAACTTTTGAAATGTAAAGCATCCATTATGTGTGTTTAATTCCCCTTTCGTTTTTTCTCTAATCCACCTCCTCTCCCAGAGCCTTTATCCAGCTACATGGACAAGAATCAGTAGTGGCAGGCCTTAATTAGAGGGTCCATTTTCTAATCCACCCCCGAACCTCCAGTCTTGAGCATCCGTTTTCCTCTCTGCTCGTGGTTGAAGAGCAAAGGCCTGCATGGCATAGAGCAAAACGCACAGTGCTGCCCTCAGCATCTCCCACTGGGTGTGAACCACATAGCAACACAGTAATTATATTACATTGTAATTCTAGCACCACAGACCATTACTAACACACAAGGATGTGCTCTGTTAATGGAAAGAGCACTGTGAAGAGGTTTCACTGAGTTCAGCTATGTGCAACTAAAAAACTGTGCAACTTTCTGAATTGTGATTCTTCACTTCAGGTGGCAGGCTGGGTAGAGCCTGGATACAGACCTTGAGTGCAGAGAAGAGACTGATGCACTGAACAGGCTTTGTAGTTTTTCTTCTCTGGTCTTGAAGGAGCTGCAAAATGATCTCAAACGATCCCCTCACACTTTCCAAAGTCCTCGATCAAAGTCCTCAAAGTCCTAGACTTGATCACTAAGGACTTCAAGATCAACGTAAAAATCAGATATTTTATTTTTAATGTGAATTGCTATATCCTGACTTTTTCAATGCTGTGTGACATTTTAAGAAATAATATCTTTAAGTGACATTTTTTTGGAAGAGCTACAGCCTCCAGCCTTTTTCTGGTGTTGATCTGAATTCAACATTATGCTCACACAACAACTGACTTAATGTAGCCAGAGCACAATCCCGTGCTTCTTCCGCAGGTCCTGAGGAAGCCCCACAGCCGTCTGCTTTAGCCATATGGCTCCAGCACATCAAACGAGACGCTGAAACACAAATACCTGCATCTTTCTGCTCCAGTGCATGTTGTGCATCATCAGCCCTTAAGCAGCTCAATCGACACTCCAAGCGCTGCCTTTAAAGTGTGAATGTAAATGTTGCCTCTACAAGACCTTTGTTTGCCGCTCCTTTAGTTTTCATCAGGATTGCTGGAATAACTAAGTAGCTATCAGCAATCCTTTCGGATGAAAGCACTTTATTATCCTCCCTCCCTCTCTCTCTCCCTCCCTCTCTCTCTCCCTCCCTCTCTCTCTCCCTCTCTCTCTCTCTGCTTTACCCTCCCTTGATCAGAAGCAAATTCGTTGCTGACGCTGGTCCTTCTGGAGCTCATCTTAATTTGAATTTCATGTGTGAGGCCCACTCTCTCAACCAAACCTATGCATTATGAGAGAAATCAGTAGTTTGAGAGCTCAGGAATCAGAGGGAGTGGTTAATATTGGAGGGGAGTGGTTAATATTGGAGGGGAGTGGTTAATATCAAAGTCTACTAATCCACACAGAAGTCATTCCAGAGCACTGCACTGAGGAGGTTTCACTGTACAGTGTACACTGTGCCAGTGTATTTGATGGTGATAATGAGAGCACAGGTCAGTGTGAAAACGTGCACTGTTGATTTGAAACATTTGAATACTACACCTTATACAATATATATTCAAAACTTGGCAGCTGGAATTCTTTCTGAATGTGAACAATTCTGCTCATATTACTTGAATGCTGTATCAGTCACACTGGCTACAGGTTTCTCTGCACGTCCAGTTTAAAGTACCCTTACTAATTTCTACATGTCCTAAAAGGTTCTACATGGCCCGTTCTCTGCTTGGTCCCCGCCCCTTCTCTGCTCTGTCCCCGCCCCTTCTCTGCCATGTCTCCACCTTTCTCCACCCCATCTCCACACTCTTGTTCCCTGGTTGTACCCACAGGGTTTCTGGTACTGAAAGTGTGGATGTTCCATCCATTCTCCATCTGGGGCAGGACCATTAATGTTGTGGCTCCAAGTTATGAAACTCTTCATAATCTTACAAACGTCTTATCTTTTTTCCTTCAGTCTTTCATTCTTTTCACTCCAGAACATGTGCTTATTGAAGCTGTTGATGTTGAAGCTGTTGATACTGAAGCTGTTGATACTGAAGCTGTTGATACTGAAGCTGTTGATATTGAAGCTGTTGATACTGAAGCTATTGATACTGAAGCCTTTTTCTCTGCATATTCCTCAGTCAAGAGAAAGGTACTATATAAATTAAACTTACTACTGAAGTACTGAATTTGATATACTTCATGTACTAAAATGTAACATCCAAAAACACTTACACAGTAGCACATCTTACATAGTAGCACATATATAGATCACAGAACATCAACCAAATTTCCAAAATGTTTATCCCAGAGTTAGACATTTTTAAGCCCCTTCAATACAACTTTTTGATGGTTTTGCTTGGTGATGATTTCACTATTAAATATGGCTGGAAGTTTCATTTTAGATTTGACAATAAAGTCGACATTATTATTGGCCTTATAATAAAGGAATCCTGTAGGACCCACTCAGGAGGAAGTGCTCATAATTATGAGCATGAGCACTTCCTTCTGAACGATAACCATCCCTTCAGCGTCTTTGAATGCTGATGCGGGGTTACTAGGAAACCAAAGCACTTTTCTGGCCTGGCACTGACAGTAAGCGTAAATGAGTTATAGATCCATTTCCTCTCTCTACACCAAATCACTGCAAGGTAATTGGGACGATGGACCATAAAGAAAGAAACAGAAGTCATTGGTTCTTGCAAACTGGACAGTCCCCGCCCCCGTGCACACTCCCGCCCAGTTCTGTGAGTAATACAGATATTATTTCAGCCTCAGACCCATTTTCTTCTCAATGAAATTATGATGTCCTCTACTCCAGCTCGTCTGAGTGAAAGAGAGAGGAGAAGATATGATGTGAAAGCTTTATTGATGTCTACAATTACTGGCCAGGCTCAGCTGTAGACTTGCAGGGGTGGGGTGGGGTTAGGGGGGCTTAGCCGAGCTTTGGACCAACCATGGACCAGCAGGGGAGAAGGATCATAACTTCTACTGCCAGCTTCATATCTGATGGATGGACGGTGCCGATATCTCCAGAGGCCTTGCTGCTTGGAGGTCCATCTGCAGTGCTGCAAAGTGCTGCACCTTCAGCAGACTCAGGGTCGAGGATTTAGGTCTAGTCCACACTAACATGGCAAAACTGGACAATGATGTGTTTGTGTTTTGGCTTCACTGGTATTTTCAGTCTGTTTTCCCTAAGTTTGTCATCCACACTAAATCAGAAGCCTTAACCTGTAGATTAACAACAATGACTCACTGAGAAAGGGGGAATCAAAATTGTGGACTGATAATGAAGTGGAGTCGTTCCTTAGTGTCACGCAAGAATACAGTAACTGTACGTTTATGTGTAAATCCTGATAAGTCTTGCTTATCAAGTCCTGTCAGCAATAGTTCAGATCTGCACTGTTTTGGTTGCAATAGTTCAGATCTGCACTGTTTTGGTTGCAATAGTTCAGATCTGCACTGTTTTGGTTGCAATAGTTCAGATCAGCACTGTTTTGGTTGCAATAGTTCAGATCTGCACTGTTTTGGTTCCAATAGTTCAGATCTGCATTGTTGGGGTTGCAATAGTTCAGATCTGCACTGTTTTGGTTCCAATAGTTCAGATCTGCACTGTTTTGGTTCCAATAGTTCAGATCTGCACTGTTTTGGTTCCAATAGTTCAGATCTGCACTGTTTTGGTTGCTTCCACAGTTGCACAGACTCACATGACGTAAACAAATGTGATAATGTCACATTTTGACGTCAAATGAAAGAGAGAACAGAGCACATGTTTCATCCAAGAGAGAACAGAGCACGTTTCAAATTCCATGCCAAAAACGTCCCTGTGTATGTGACAATCCTGTTTCTATGAATTTAGACAGAGACATGGGTTTAACCTAATGGGTTCTTCCCTGTGTATGTGACAATCCTGTTTCTGAATATGTTCAAGGAGTTTTGAAAAGGCAAATGAGGTTTACATGTGGATAAAAGACCAAAATGCACAGAAAAAGCTACTTTTTATAAAACACTTGTGCACATAGAGGAAAGGCCTTAGGGAGGTGTGACTATGATAACTTTATGATACACTATGATAAAATTCTGATACACTATGATAACTTTATGATACACTATGATAACATTATGATACACTATAATAATGTTATGATACACGGAGGACTGTAAAAAGTCTGATGATCATGTATGTAATAGCATAACACTTTTGTGTTTTTACAAGAACATAGTCGTCCTTCAGAATATTCTGTTTGTATGGGTAGAAAATGCACTGCTAAAACAAAAAAAACTACACAAAACACTGAATAACAAATAATGAGCTTTAACAGCCAAAACAGACTAAAGTCCTGACCTGAAGTCCATCGCGCAGCTGTTTCATTATCTGAAATCTGACATGAACACAGCAAAGCACTGACACAAGAACACACACACACACACACACACATATATATATATATGTGTGTGTGTGTGTGTGTGTGTATATGAATTCAGAGATTTTGGTATTGACATGATTGCTGCAACTGCACATCTGTGATGTGAATCTCCTGTTCCACTTCACAACACTCAGGAGGTAGGCTGTGGTGTTTAAATGATGTTCAACTGATATAAAGGGACCCAAAGTGTGCCAAGAAAATATTTGAGTTACCGTTGTCTTTCAATCAGCTCAAACTGTCTGCTCCCCTCTGACCTCTGGCATCAACACTGCATTATTTGAGTTACTGTTGCCTTTCTATCAGCTCAAACTGTCCGTTCCCCTCTGACCTCTGGCATCAACACTGCATTATCACCCAGAGACCTGCCACTCACTGGATATTTTCTCTATTTCTGTCCATCCTCTGTAAACCCAAGAGAAGGTTGTGTGAAAATCCCAGCAGATCATCAGTGTCTGAAATACTCAGACCAGCCCATCCAGCACCAACAACCACGTCACGTTCAAAGTATTTAAATCATCTCTCATCCCCATTCTGATGCTGTTTGAACTTCACCAGGTCGTCTTCACCACAAGTGCATGTATACATGCACTGAGAGGCGGTCATGTGATTGGGTGATTAGATATTTGTGTTAATGAGCAGTTAAACAGGTGTACTTATAATAGTATTGTTACAGGCCACTTAACTGGGAACAGCTGTCCAACTGTTTGTATATTATAGATCAGAACATGTAATTAAACATAGTCTTAATATCACATTTAATTTGTGAAATTACTCAAGATTGGCACCTGTACATCCCATGTAAGGTTCTACACATACTAAAGCTGAAAAAGGCATCATTATTATAATAATATAATTAATAACACACAACAACAAACTTAAAAAACTTAAAAAATACCGATCCTTTAAGATTATGTTAATTTACCCAGTTGTTTATGGACCTTTGATCTCTCTAAGCACCTCCAAAAACCTTCATGGTTTATGGAATATCCTCAAATGAAAGCTTACCTTCCACATTATACGCCACAGTCAAGTCCACTGTGCTGAGATACACAGCCAAAATAACACAACATATTATTGCTATATCATTTATTAAAGTGCACAGTGTGCCTAACATTCCCTCCCCGTCTGGCCAGCGTTTACTTTACTGATCAGCAAGTAAACAATGACATTTCAGAGCATATGGATATAAATGAAACCTGTAGTTTGTGGAGTGATTTTGTATAGAAAAGTTTCCAGTCGCTCCCTCATGCTTGGGCCTCACACAGTACACCTCTGTTCTCTGAAAGAGTAAATATTTGCTCCATACCATTCACCCTTTCGTAGGCTGACTGGCACATTCGCTTCTGTTGGTGCTCATCTAATGATAATGAGTAAGAAAGTGCACTGGGAGAACCAAGGCAAGTACGCCCAGATTCCCTGTGTAATTAACACCAAATGACTGTGTGTGTGTGTGTGTGTGTGTGTGTGTGTGTGTGTATGTACATGAATGTAGGGATGTATTTTTGTTCCTTCTAGGGACTGTATATTTGTTCACACGTAGAAAGGGTTACTGTGGCTAAGGGTTTGATGTATGTGGTTATGGTCAGGTGTAATATTAAGATTAAATTTATAGGTATGTTTTTTAAACATTAATGCATTGTGTGTGTGTGTGTGAGAGAGAGAGAGAGAGAGAGAGAGTGTGTGTGTGTGTGTTAGAGTGTGTGAGAGAGAGAGAGAGTGTGTGTGTGTTAGAGTGTGTGTGAGAGAGAGAGAGAGAGAGAGAGTGTGTGTGTGTGTGTGTGTGTGTTAGAGTATGTATGTGCCTTTTCTCCTACAGCCATAATTGGACTATGATATTCTCTCCCCAAAGAGAGAAGCACACCTTTAGGTGTGCAGTGTAATGAAGGGTCTTGTTAGGGCATGGTAAGTGTGTGTGTGTGTGTGTGTGTGTGTGTGTGTGTGTGTGTGTGTGTGTGTGTGTGTGTGTGGTAAGACAAGGCGAAAGCTCACTGAAGCAGGGTGCGGCCGTGCTTCACAATCATTTCTGCTCTGTGTGTGTGTCTGTGTAAGACTAGACTCAGTGAAACACTCATTTCTGCTCTGTGTGTGTGTGCGTGTGTGTAACACTCATTTCTGCTCTGCAGTGCTGAAATCAGCTTGGAAAATGGACAAAGAATGTTGTGACTGTTCCACTGACCTGTGAGGTCACACACTAATTGAATTTCTTCAGTGTTGGATTGTCTGTGCACACAGTGTGACCTTTTTGGACTTAAACCTTCAGCCATTCACATTGTTGTTATATTAAAAGGAGAAGGTGTCTGATTCATGCAAATGGATTTGAAATAGACTTGCTAAACAACATTAGTTTTCTCCCACTGTCATATTGTTGAGGCTGTTCCAGCTGGAGAGTGTTAAACATTAGCACTGGTACTGGTGTAGAGGGGGGCATTAGGAGGAAATGCTTGACTTTGGACAGTAAAGCAAATGATTAGCGAGGAACAGCCTCGTTCCTGCCTCTTCTATGATGATTAGCGAGGAACAGCCTCGTTCCTGCCTCTTCTATGATGATTAGCGAGGAACAGCCTCGTTCCTGCGTCTTTCATGATGGATCATATTTTCAGAATTGCTGGTCTGGCTGACTACTGTTTACTTACAGCAGAGAGCTGTGAATCACCAGCCAAATCACTACCTGCTCCTCATTTACGCAGCTACTGCACGACAGAAAGAAAGACGCTTTGTTTTCTTAAGATTATCTGTTTGGGAGATGATTTTCAAAGAAAATGGTTAATGGTCATTTTTAATTTGGAGAGTCTATATCAAACATTAGATGGACAAATGATGCACAAATATTACGTTCAGTCCAAACATCACAAATATGTGCACATGTCATAACAGTAATGGATATCATAACAGTAACGGATATCATAACAGTAACGGATATCATAACAGTAACGGATATCCACTCAGATAATCCTATTCTGAATATGAACTAGATTAATAGCAACAAAGGGGGTCTTGTTGGTTTGTTAGAGGAATAAAACAAGAAATATTTTATTTTTCTTAAATTCATTTCCAACAAAAGTTCATCAAAACTGTAAAACAAATGACAGGTGCCAATAATCTGAACGGACACGTCCATACTGTTTAGTACGGAACGGACACGTCCATACTGTTTAGTACGGAACGGACACGTCCATACTGTTTAGTACAGAATCTAGAGTCTGAAAATCTATGCATTTCAAAACAGCTTGAACACTGAGCAACTGTTCCACACATATTAAAACAGCTCGGCAACATCAACACATAAACTGCTGTTTTCTTTGAAAGCTTATTTTGTCCAAGACTGGGTAACTTTCCTCTTTTCAACAATGCGCTTTTGGAAAACAACCCCCCCCACCCCCATGTCAGCACAGGCTCAGAGAAACAGGTCAACGTGACTCAAACTAACACAGCATTTCTCATGACACTTGATAAGGCAAGCCGACGAGACGTTGGGGCTCAAAAAGGCTTTTGTGCTGGGGGAATCCAGTAAGGCCTCTCTGTTTAACCCCAGGGAAAGTACCTAGAAGCACAGGCTGAAAGGTCAGCAGCCTGGAAGATGAAGGAGAACCTGGCTGACACTGTGTTGAAGAAACCGGCTGTGATCTTAAGGTCATAAGAAGTTGGCAGCTGCCCTTTTGGGCCAAATATACGAACAGTTCACTCTTTTTTCTGTGGTATGAAGGCATGCTCTTATTTAGAAGGAAACACCCTGTCGTTTGTGAGCATGATAATAGATATTCACCCACACCCTCACATTTGTGGGTCCTCACCGTCTGAGTTCAAATTAATTCATGCACCACATGCACATTTATAGCAATAATAGAGGAGTTATATATAACTGCTTAAATGCGCGTAAAACTATTAGAATTTCATTTACAGCTGAAAAAAGGCTTGTTTTTCTGGGGTTAAACAAGAAACCGCTGTGTAGCACAGATTTAATCACGTGCCTCTGGAATCTGTGTTAAAGTGTCACCCTAGCTGCTGAAGTTTAGTTAAAGCAGATGATATTCCTGGGACTTAGTTTTGCTTTTTTCTTGTTGGTCAGTGTTTGTCACATGGTCAGTGTTTGTCACATGGTCATGTACAGAGGTGACAACTGAGCCAATTCCTGTTGGGGAGTTCTGGGTGAAAGTCGACATCAAACTCTACAAAAACACACAAGTAAATGTTGGAAATTATTTGAAATCTTTACTGGTTCTGATCGAGACTGATTTGTCTTACGACTGATAAATGCTGTAACATCCCAGCTGCGCTTATTGTGATGTTTTCATATTCCAATTTTATATTTTAGCTTTGATTTTGTTAGAGAGGGGAGTCAGACAGTATTTCTGTGGCATATTAAATGGAATATACTCCAAGGGAATGACCTTCCACCCATAGCTGATTACTGACTCATCAGTGCGCTGGGAGAGCAGGTGGTGGCAGATAAGAGGTGATGAGCTTCTACACGCTGTGAGATCAGACAGGACGAAGAAACACATGGTCTGATCATCCACATGTGCTAATTTCACTGCGCCCAGGGCAGATATGCAATATTACAGTCTTCTGCTGGGCGACTGCTGGTGCACTGAATGTTTTCCTGCAACCAGCAAGAGTAATCAGGCTTTGAGTGATTATGGTCAAGAAAAAGACCAGACGTATCATCAAACCTTCATATAAATAAGATCCCTGTTTACGCTGCTTGATAAGCAGAAACACCTCTAGAAAGAAACATCACTCTCACTGGCCTGAGCTCTTCCAGCCCCTCCCACTCTTCCTTAAATACAAGCCAAACTTGGCTGTCATTTTCAGTTCTGAATATATATATTTAGCCCTTGAGTGAAATAACAAACTGCGGCGTGGATGACTGTTATTTAGTCCTGGTAAGGGGGTCGTTACTATAATCAGTGGTGACCAACCATCCCCTGAGACGCACAGCAAAACCCACAGGCTGAAATAAACACAAGTCTAACACAATGATCCCAACTAGGACCTTTCCACAGTTAGACCTCTGGTTCATTAAAAAGCTGGAGCTCATGGTTCTGCAAGGCATACGGATCGTTTGTGCTGCAGCATCTTATCAAACACAAACACAAACACAGCCCTCGCTGTTCACTCACATTTTGGTGTGTTTAATCCAAACACAGAGTGTGGTGTGTGGGTAGCTGCCAAACCACAGCTAAAAATGATTTTTAAAAAAGGGAGAAAGAAGCAAAATAGATCTTTCACAATGCAACTGCTGTGGATCTGTGTGTGTGTGTGTGTATGTGTGTGTGTGTCTGTGGGTGTGTGTGTGTGTTTCATATCTGCTGGCCCACCAGTATTATTCCTCTAATCCTGGTATGACTGTGCCCTTGTTGTTGTCAGTCCACTGTACCTGTATCCGACTGTACCCAACTGTACCTGAATGTACCCGACTGTACCCAACTGTACCTGAATGTACCTGACTGTACCTAACTGTTCTTGAATGTACTCGACTGGGTCTGAATTTTTCATGTATGTACCTGACTGTCCCTACCTGACTGTACCTGAATGTACCTGACTGTACCTGAATGTAACTTTTACCTGCATTGCATTTTACCGCACTGACATAAGAATCAATATAAACTGCTGCATTTAACCAGGTTTAACATATGCCACACTGAGATTGCATGTTGGTTTTGCATATTTTAAACAGTTCTATGACTCTAAACTCTATAGTCATTAGTGAATACCCATGTTCAACATTAGAGAGACAGAAATGGACCAATCACAATCCAATCACAATCCAATCACAATCCAATCACAGTCAAATCACAGTCCAATCACAAACCAATCACAAACCAATCACAATCCAATCACAAACCAATCACAATCCAATCACAAACCAATCACAAACCAATCACAATCCAATCACAAACCAATAACAATCCAATCACAAACCAATCACAGTCCAAATCACAAACCAATCACAGTCCAAATCACAAACCAATCACAGTCATTCTCTGGCTTTTTTTGAGTGGAAAACATCCAAATCCACCAGTTCTTTCATTACATAATAAAAGTGTTTCAGGAAAAACAGAATGATTTAACTTAATTTCTACATTTAATTTGGTGGCCAAACCTACAGCACTCATCCACCATCCAAGCACAATGCTGAATACATTTCTGGCCTTAATAATGAATTGATATGTCAACCAATACCTTCACGCTCTCCCTCTATCTGTATTTGTATCTCTGTTTCCATCTCCAGCATAATCCCCCATCTCTGTCCACAGGACTATATCTAATAGTGCTCCATAATACCTTGCACAGACATGTGGTAGTGGTCATAAATCTATTCTGGCTTATGCACAGCTGCTGCTGTAGTCAGCGCTTTGAAAGGAGCAAATTCTCAGGTGCCTTCACCATCTGCGAGGCCTCTGGGCTTGGGTGACTGACCAGCACCACGGAACATGGAACAGAGTAGAACCAGAAGAACAGAGCAGCACCAGTGGAACAGAGCAGAACTGGAAAAACAGAGCAGTACCCATGGAACAGAGCAGCACCAGTGGAACAGAGCAGCACCAGTGGAACAGAGCAGCACCCGTGGAACAGAGCAGATCCAGCTGTGTGACTGTGCGGACTGTGGGAACTCAGGATAGGGGGACTGAGGGGCTGTGGTGCAGGTGCTCAGAGTCTCGTCTGCTGCCATGAGAGAGCCATGAGAAAGCCTTGTACTAGGAGTGAGGACTTCTGGCTGAGCTACATCTCTTTCCAGAGAAAGGTAGTAGTTATGCTTGCAGCAATGCTTGGTTTCTCAGGCAGAAAGAATAAATAGAAGGTTTACTGACACTGGGCAGGAAACAGGAACTGGCTTGTTTCCTGTATGGTGAAACCTAAACCCTCTTGTAGATCAGTGCTTATTTATCAGGGCTGGGTTAGGTGGTTCCTCTACCTACAAGCATGACGTTGTGTTGGTGTGTTCTGCATCTCCGCCAAACAATTAGGCTTGGTACCATAAGACTATCTTCTGGTAGTATTCCAGCTTGGAGTACATGAATTGAGCTACACTAGATATTCCAAGTATCCCTAAGTACTTTGTAAGTCGCTCTGGATAAGAGCGTCTGCCAAATACCAGAAATGTAAATGTAAATGTAAAACTAACCCTCTCAGGATGGTGCCAGCTGAGGCAAACACACCACAAAACTTCTGATGGAAGGTTTTCAGCATCCAGGAGAATGGAATCTAAGCTGCTGTACTGAAACTATAGATCACAATAACAGATGCTCTGGGTTTTTTTTCTACATTTACACATACAATATTTGCAGTTACTGTAAATTGAAAATATCACACTATGTACTACTAATTTCTTTAATAAAATAGAATCTGTTATGTTTTCCATCAACCAGGCATCGTTTTTAAAAGCGCATCGGCGTACTGTAGTAGGACAGTAAAGGTATTTAAAAATTTAATGAAGTACACAAGGTTTCCATCGTCAGTCACGACCTGTTTATATGAAGTACCTCGTGTACTTCAGTACATTTTTAAATATTTCCAATATATAATACAAATTAAAAATAAATAAATAAATATTATTATTGAAACTATATTATATTATATTATATTATATTATATTATATTATATTATATTATATTATACTGTCACATATATGTCAATGTACCAATGTATATTTCAACAATAAAAATATGATCGTTATATTTTGAAAAAAATATCTTTTGCGTATGGGCGTTTTCCACGGGCACTTTGAGACCGTTCTACGTAACGGACACTGTATGAATGAGGGAGTCTACTCCCAGTATTCTGTAAATAGGATCGTCCTTTCCATCTGAAGGAGACAGAAGAGAAACACCCTTGAATATATGCCAAGCCAGAACGCATCGGTCTAAGGAGAGCGCGGGTTGAGACGCCCTCTTCTTGCACAATTTGGAGTTGCTGAAATGAAGAACCTTTGGAAATATGATTGCTGTTGTTAGAGCTTTTGGCAGTCCCTGGCAAGATCCAGCCAATCCCCTCTCTGTGACGCTGGAGCGAGGTTGCATTCAGAAGCGCCGCACCGTACGTCATGCTTAACACACCCACCCAGCGCGTCCGAGAAATGAAGTATATCTTCGCGCGCGTGTCGAGGTAAAGCAGTTGTCATCGGACGGAAATCTCTCGCGCTTGTCAGCACAGCTTACTTGTCGACGGTATGTTGAATCGACAGCGCAAAAATGTGAAACTTCCTATAAAATCGCGTTGTGTTTAAGGAGAGATGCAGCACTTTCGTATAACCTGCTGGGGGTGATTTTCGGCTCGCAAAGGTTGAACGACGTCGCTTCGTTTTGGAGAAAAAGAACGACTCAACTCCGGAGAAAACACACCTCAGATATTCGTTGCTAAAGAGTCGACGCTGGTGCGTTATACGGTCTGACGGTGAACTGCGAACTAAAAATGTTTCCTCCGTAACCGTTTTTATAAGGACTGGGAAGGCGCGTATTGCAAAATATAGGTTGCAGAAATGGACCGTTGCGTATTCCGTGGATAATTCCTTGGGCTCTTGATGCGTTTCAAAACTTCTCGATAACTGATGCAGCATTATATAGTACTGTAGTCCACATCTCGCCTAAAACCCTCTGTCAATGTCGGAGCTTACCCTGTCTCCGGTCGTCACATTTTATCTTACT
This sequence comes from Sternarchorhynchus goeldii, assembly GCA_028565775.1. Lineage (NCBI taxonomy): Eukaryota > Metazoa > Chordata > Actinopteri > Gymnotiformes > Apteronotidae > Sternarchorhynchus > Sternarchorhynchus goeldii. The sequence continues at coordinate 2,952,530 of JAOXYF010000012.1, forward strand.
GCTTTGCAGGAAATTTTTTTTTTTCGCTCATCAGAGGGCTGGATTATACTTTAAAGGGATGTATTATTGACACGGAACTATTTTCTTAACAAATTTCACACCCTCACTTAAACTGGCGCATGAAAACGACAAGGTTCCATGCGTACTTGTCTTGAAACTGGGCGCTCGCGTTGTGTACACTGTTTGCGATGTAGTGCGGGTGCTCACTTTTGTCCTTGTTGTTCCAAACAAATCTCCTGGGTTGATAGAACAGGATACCATCAAGATGATTCTCTTTCGAAAATTCCGTGTCTTAATTCTGATGGTGTTTCTTATTGCGTGTTCGATGCACATTATGATAGACTTGTTACCAAAGCTGGAAAGACGAAGCGAGAGCGTCTGCTCGTGCTCCCACACACCCAGTGAGGAACCACAAAACTGGGGTAAACACCGACCCAGGTCGGCATTAGAGACAGGTTGGCCTAATAAACACACTCTCAGAATACTTCAGGACTTTAGCAACGAGCCGAGCTCGAATCTGTCCTCTCACTCACTGGAAAAGATCACCGCGGGGGACAAAACGGAGGCGCTGAAGAGGCTCGAGCGCTACGCAACGAAAGGTGGTGACAAGAGGCAAGCAATACAGGAAGCCACCTCCAGCACCTCCAGCAGGCACGCAGCGGACAAGGCTCCCAGGCTTCTGGCGCTGTTCGAACATCCTTTGTATAAGAGACCTTTGCCCACCCTGGATGACGAAGACACGTTATTCAACGTCAATACTGACATAAGATTTGACCCCAAAGCTGCCGACAACCAAGAATGGTCAGTCTCTCTCTCTCTCTCTCTCTCTCTCTCTCTCTCTCT
>JAOXYF010000012.1:2953472-2966466 GCA_028565775.1 Sternarchorhynchus goeldii
TATATATATATTTGTGTGTGTGTGTGTATTTTATGGTTAATGCTAAATGTATGTATAACTATTATTTTAAGTATTTATAGCCCATTTTCTGTAGTTTCTATTTTTATAGCAAGTGTAATAAAGTAAACATTATACTATAAATACCACATAACAATGCATTTCTAATTACACCGACTACTGTGATTACAGTATTTGAAGGATGATATGACAAAAATGAAGAACAGATATTGTAAAATAAATCCCAAAACCAAAAGCTGTTAAAATATTAAGCTCTTAATTACAAAGCAGAGGTTTAATTACAAAGGGTTATAAGTGTGATCTTGACACCCATGTTTAATTCAACCTCAAAGTCCTATAGATTCAGTGGCATCTCTTAATACGTGTGTGTGTGTGTGTGTGTGTGTGTGTGTGTGTGTGTGTGTGTGTGTGAGATTCATGTGTGTGCGTGTGTGTGTGTGTGTGTGTGTGTGTTTGTGCGTGATTCATGTGTGTGTGTGTGTGTGTGTGTGTGTGTTTGTGCGTGATTCATGTGTGTGTGTGTTTGTGCGTGAATCATGTGTGTGCGTGTATGTTTGTGTGTGATTCATGTGTGTGTGTTTGTGTGTGGACATGGATTCACTCCATAGGCACAGAGAGGAGAAAGATGAGGAATATGCTCCTACAGGAGGTCTCTCTCCTGACTCCTACCCCAACTGGCTTCGCTTCCACATCGGGATCAACCGCTACGAGCTCTATGCCAGACACAGTCCTGTTGTGGATGCTATGCTCAAAGACCTGCTGACCCAGAGCATCACCAGTGTGGGTGAGTCGCACCACGTTCTGACTTCAGGCATTGCTGTGAACATCCACAGGCGATGTGTGGGAATTTTGATCAGATATTTTTGAGATTTGCTTGATTTTTCTTGTGCTTTTGTATTTGTACAAATTTTTGTCAGTTATTTGGTTCTTTTATTTTAAATACCAAAGCCAGGACACAACGTACAAACCACAAAGCCTACACCCTAAACCCTTACTACACCTAAAACCCTTACTACACCTAAAACCCCTACTACACCTAAAAACCCTTACTACGCCTAAAACCCTTACTACACCTAAAACCCTTACTACACCTAAAACCCTTACTACGCCTAAAAACCCTTACTACGCCTAAAACCCTTACTACACCTAAAACCCTTACTACACCTAAAACCACAGCAGCTGCGGGCAGCCAGTAACGCGGGTATCTTGTATGGCGGCCACACACACTCTTGATTAGGACAGTTTATTGTTCACTACATTATAGTACCCTAGAAAAAATAAATAAAAAGATTGAGTGTGAACTTCCAGACACAGGCAACCTGCAGCAATAGTCTTAATCAGAAGCCATTCAGATTCAATCTGCATCTGTACAAGAAAAAGTCAAAATAATAAATAGAGCATATGGGTTTGATTTGTAAAAAAAACACACATTTTGGTTACATAAAAACATTTTGGTTTTTCTTGTACAGATGCAGATTGAATCTGAATGGCTTCTGATTAAGACTATTGCTGCAGGTTGCCTGTGTCTGGAAGTTCACACTCACAGAATTATGTTGCAATAAATGTATTTCTTGTTGCAGTATATGTATTATGGTACAATATGGCCAATTCAGATGAGATTTTAGAGGAACAGATTTGGAAGAAACCTGTTGAAGCTGTTAAGACTGGAGGGGGTTGAAGTATTTCTAAATATTTGGACCTCCATCAGTTCTACATTGAAGCAGATAGTTTGCAAATGGAAGATGCTCCCTTTGAACTGTGCCAGGGAGTGATAGCTGTGCACATGTACATTCTGTCGAATCCATAAACAAGTTCCAAAAATCCCCAGAGGGACAGAAAAGGACATGCAGGCATCACTTTAATGTAATACCATCTGTGTTCTTGATTCTTCTGTAAGAAAAACACGGAACAATAGTGGTATTCAGTTAGACTTTATCACAGAGGAAATCACTGCCGTCCAAAAACAATTCAGGGCTTGTCAGGTTTGCTTAAACCCGTCTCCGTGTTCCCCATCATCACAGATGAGTGAGAGCGAAACTTCTTGGTAAATATTAACAGTATTGCATTGGTGGGACCTGTATATAATATGGTGAATACCATCAAACATCAAGACCTCATCCCAGGTGGGAAGGTGTAGAGCAGCTCTGTGTAAGAGAGTCGTGGAGATACTGATGAACTCTAGATGATAAAATTCTCCAGAACATTGCGTGTATTGTCTGTCTGTGATGTGAATCTCAAAAGATGTTGCGCTGTGCATCAGGACCGTAATCTCAAACACAAGAGTAAGGCACCAACAGACTGGCTGAAAACGTGGGAGTCTAACCTCTGTCCCGTAACGTGCTTGTGGGAGTCTAACCTCTGTCCCGTAACGTGCTTGTGGGAGTCTAACCTCTGTCCCGTAACGTGCTTGTGGGAGTCTAACCTCTGTCCCGTAACGTGCTTGTGGGAGTTTAACACCTCAGTCTCATAACGTCCCATAGCAGTGATCAAGCAAGACACCTCTGAATTATACAAGGATAGTTTGATGTAGAGTAATATGTTAGAATACCTCCTAAATGTAGAATAAAATGTTAGAATACCTCCTAAATGCTGTACACGACAGCAGGCACAGAAAGCTGATTTGGTTAAAGGCGTTCCTGGTGACACTAGTTTCCTGGTGACACTAGTTTCCTGGTGACACTAGTTTCTAATATAAAGGTTGATGTTTTCCATCAATGACCTTGGTTGTCTAAACCGTTTTGTTAAATGTTCATTGGTGGATAAGATTTTTTTTAATGAGGATAAAATCACCTCTAACTAAAATTCAATCCGAAATAGCTTTTTTCTGTTAGCAGAAAACTGAATGTTTCTGTTTTTGTGAATGACCTGTTTGTGCTGAGCTACTCTGCCCATGGGTTTTTTGTGAAGCCTTATCAGCTGTTTACTCCCAAACGTACAGTATGTACCTCCAAAACACACATGCTGCTGTAATCTGGCACAAGATATGCAGAGTAATCTGCAGTGAGAGGAGTCGAGGTGAACCAGTGAGAGGAGTCGAGGTGAACCAGTGAGCTGTTTGGGCGCATGTCTACAGAGACATGGCTGTACGTGTGCGGGGCGTGTGCAGACGTGGCTGTACGTGTGCGGGGCGTGTGCAGACGTGGCTGTACGTGTGCGGGGCGTGTGCAGAGTTGTGTGCCTCTGCATGTATCGGTGGGAGGGGTTCTCTTGCTCTAGTTTCATATCTGTTTTCTTTGCAGCCATGAAATCTGGAGGGACCCAGCTGAAGCTCATCATGACCTTCCAGAACTACGGACAGGCACTTTTCAAGCCTATGAAGTAAGTGTGCGTGTGCCATCTCACTTTGAACTCATCTGTAGAAACCAGCCATGTTGTATAGTGATGCTTTCATTGGCATGAAGTTGTTACATTCCAGGAGACGTAATGTGAGACGTGCTGTTTGGGTTCAGTAGACGATTCTCACTTTTGGCAGACTATCTCAGACTATCTCAGTCAGGTTTCTCCTGCTCCTCCAAGTCTTTTCTGTCCCATAGAAATGGTGTCTCTATTGTTCTGGGAGGGTTCATTTTAACCCTGTGACTTAATTTGTTTTGAAAACATCTTTATAATACTGAGTCATGTAATAAAGATGTGCTTGGATCTGGGCTGTTAATAGAGGATTTACGGTTGGCATCGGGGTGCGTTTCACACAGGGGGGTGTTTTTAATCATAAGTATAAGCTGCAGTGGGAGTTTTTGCTGCCTGTGGAGTTGACACCCCCCTCTGTGCAGTAATAGTACCCTCCATATAATTTTCAGAAGTTACATGTGGCTGAATCTTGTCTGCTGGATGGTGTGCCGTACTGCTCTCACTCTGCTCTTCCTCTCACGTGGGCCGGGCTGGGGTACCATGCACCGCCACCTTCTTCCTGCCCGCTGGCGTCACCCTGCTGTGGTAAGCAGGTCCGGCAGTGGGTGCTGCACAACTTGACCTGTTTTCTTCTGCACAGGCAGTGGTGTGGTGATGCTGTGGGCTTGCCGTGGGTCTAGATAACTGGCAGTGGTGTTAAGGCGTCTTCTCCTGCGGTTGAAGAGACTTGTATTAGAGGTTCTAGAGCACTGTGGTTCAGGAGCACCGTGGTTCAGGAGCACCGTGGTTCTAGAGTCATCTGGTTCTGGGGCACTCTGGTTCTGGAGCACTCTGGTTCTGGAGCACAGTGGTTCTGGAGCACTCTGGTTCTGGAACACCATGGTTCTGGAGCACTCTGGTTCTGGAGCGCTCTGGTTCAGAAGCGCTGTGGTTCTGGAGCGCTGTGGTTCAGGAGCGCTCTGGTTCAGGAGCGCTGTGGTTCAGGTGCGCTGTGGTTCAGGTGCGCTGTGGTTCTAACTCATGCTAGTTGTTTACACGCATGCACTCAGTGCCCTTTCCCTTCTTCCTGGATTTGGATATTTCCAGCTGAGAGCTCTCTTCAGATGGGGTTTGTGTGCTTTCCAAAGGGTCACGTGTCTAAGACTGAATGTAATCACATTAAAGCAAAACAGATGTGAAAAACAAGGTGCAACCTCTCATCTAAAGAACACAGATACTAATGAACTGGATTCATTCAGTATGAATGTGCAGCAGGGCTGCTTTTTGCCTGCTGTAGTATGAACATAAAATCATGTTTGTGCATGTTTGTGTATTTATGTGTGTGTTTGTGTATGTATATATGTGTTTATGTATGTATGTGTGTGTTTATGTGTTTTGTGTGTGTTTCAGGGTTCTGTATGCAGGGTTCTTTAAGCAGAGTTCTGAAGCTACATAGAGGGACATTCATAAGGATCAGGGTTCTTTAATCAGAGTTCTGAAGCTACATAGAGGGACATTCTTAAGGATCAGGGTTCTTTAAGCAGAGTTCTGAAGCTACATAGAGGGAATTTCATAAGGATCAGGGTTCTTTAAACAGAGTTCTGAAGCTACATAGAGGGACATTAATAAGGATCAGGGTTCTTTAAGCAGAGTTCTGAAGCTACATAGAGGGACATTCTTAAGGATCAGGGTTCTTTAAGCAGAGTTCTGAAGCTACATAGAGGGACATTCATAAGGATCAGGGTTCTTTAAGCAGTCTGCTGCTGTTACAATTAGGCAAACAAGAGTCTCTCTCAATGCTTTAAGATGAGTCATTTCAAACCAACTCTGCCAAACATCTCCAAATACATTTTATTTTTGCACGCAGTTCAAAAGGTAAAGCTGTTTTGATTTAACTCCAGAGTGCAGCTCCAGGGTCAGAGTGCAGCTCCAGTGGTGGATTCAGCTTGTTGAAGGACACAGTATGTGTAGTGTCTCATTGCTTTTTTGAATAATGACCACAGAGATGACCAAGCAGGGGGTCATTTCTGAATATCCTGTTTCTTGACTAATCGAATCCAGAATTCCGACAGCATGACCAGAGAGTAACCTACAGTTTGAAAAAGAAACATTATGACCTCAAGAGACCTCTGTACCACATTTCTTCACCTCATCCGGTTATGGCTCATTGCAACACATGTGGTTTAGTGAATCAAGTTTCCAAAAGATGATTCATGTCTACAAGACCATCTTTGCCAGTGCTGTTTCTTGCCAATCTAGTTTGCTCTCAAGCGATTGCATGAAACTCCCTGGAAAGTCATGAAGATGTAGTGCTGTTGTGTGGAAAAGGTTCCTCCTGAACAGATTTTAGCAAAAAGGCAATGACTTCCAATAATATTGATAGCAAAAAAACCTGTTTAAAAACTTTGTGATGTGCAGAATACTCTAAGGAGGACATAACTCTTTAGATAAGCAAACAGACCGAGGTACTTGGATGGGATTGTTCTTCAGTGTTGTTTCACAGTTTGTTCAGATGTTGTCACTAGACCCACCCACGTTTCTGTGGAACTAAGGTCTTAGTTTACCTGTGCAAAACATGTCCTGCTCTGGCTTTGTGGACCAATAATCCATCAAAATTACACTTGATATTTGGTCACGGGCTGGGGTTTTTTTTTTTTTTGCATGGAGATTTGCCTGGCGTTGACTATAGACATGAAGCAGTGGGCAGATTCCAGCCTGTTAACTCTGTCTAGCGGGAGCGCTGTCGGGAACCGTGTGTGGCCATCTACAGTAGCTCTGCTGGTTCTCACTGGAGTCTGACTGCTGACATAATTCATACGTAATTAGTGCCTCTGCAGACATGCAGGGGTTCTGGACAAACACGCGCTCATTGATTGCACCACTCTGATGAGTCGGTCTCAGTGTGCCGCTGCTGCTATGACAGCTGAAGAAAATCTAATAAAAGCCTTCTGCTGGAGGAATGGGTAACACTCAGGTGTGTGCTGACTTCACTAACGGCAGGCGAATTTGGTTATCTATAAGCCTTTTGTATTTGGTGTGTAAACAAAGTCCAGGCTGTTTAATACAGGCTGTCATTTAAAACCGAATAAGAAGCTTTCAGTTCGGCTCGGTTTAGGCCGGCACTGGCCGTTATGTTGTAGGGGGTTCAGGGCACCGGGAGCTGTTTCAGCGGACCTGTCTCCCTGTCTCCCTGGCAGCCTGTCTCCCTGGCAGCCTTTTCAGGCAGAGCATTTGACAGAAAACACAATATCGTATGTGACATGCTGCAGTAAACCAGAAATATAAAAAATATATAAACCAGCACTAAGACCTCACCGACCTCACTGACCCTGTACAAACCCTGTGGGACTTGATGACCGTGGATGAATGTCTGGGTGGTGTGTGTTCGTCTCACTCCTTGAATAGCTGCATAGCTTCAGGAGATGAATGGACGGCGAGGATGGAATAAGAATCTTTGTGCTTGGCTGCAGTCTTGGACACATGTGCTTGGCTAACGTCCTTCCTAATGAACCATGCTAGGAATGTGTGCTGAGTTATGTGCATTCCAGAGGTGAATAATGTGCACGAGGACCATAGACACCCTGTTCACAAGATTCAACCTTAAGGGCACATTTGAACGGTCCCATAAATGTCATGTACTGCATGTGATAAACTCCAACTATATATATTTTTTGTTTACTTCATATCTTGTTATTATAGTCAAAAATGCATGTAGTTTTACAGAGACATGTGAAACCAACACTGTCATGTAGTCTAACCCTGATAGAGAGAGTCTGATCACATCTGACATGGAGGACACGCCAGTGGAAACAGATCCATATTCTAACCCTGTAGTTACTGTCGGGAGCACTTTCTGGAGGAAGAATTAGCTGATAATCAGGAGCTAAAATGCTGTTAAAATCTTTTGATTGTCAGTTTTAATTCTACCAATGCAGGTATGAGCTGTAAGGATATGTCTTCTCTCCACAGTGGGACAGGCTCTCTAATTGGGTCTTTGTGTACCACTGTATTTGAAACATCACACCGAACACACGAAGCATGACTCTATAACTCTGTCAGCCACTGTCAGTCGGGAGGATCTGTTAATGGCCTTGATCCAAGCTCTGAAGCATCTGGTGTGCAGCTCAGCTTTAAACGATGTTGCCTGTGTCCTTGCTGGTCTGTTCCGGACGTTGGATGACTAGCTGTTTCACCACAGCGGCCGAGAACATCTGAGTAGGACGAGGATCGCCCCCCTTAGTGTCCTCCACAGTTTCCCCCTGCTCCCTCGGGTCCAAGTTACTGAAAGGCCACATAGTGGAAGCAGATGACATACACGGTCTAACCCTGTCTTTCTTTCTCTTTTTTCTGTATGTTTTTCTGTACATGACCTGTTTCTCTCTCTCACTCTCTCTATCTGTCTGCTTTCACCTGTCTCTATGTTCACTACTGTAATGTGTTGTGATCAGTTCCAGATGAAGTGTAGTGGGTGTTGTTTGTCCCTGTGATCACACCCATCCACCTGCCCCAGGATTACGTACCCCATGATTCATGAAAATCTCTTTTGTGTGGAGGATTGAAAGGACAAAGGACAGTAACATATGTCCTTTCTGTCGACGTGAAGAAAGATTAACGTGTGGTAGAGTTGAAACCATCCTTGAGTTCCCCACGATGTCTCGACCATAAGCAGCCGAGCAAAACAAGCTCACGGCAAGATCATCGATCTGTTTGTTCGGGAAGGTGGAGATGAGCAAAAGTGAGAAAACATTTGTCTGTTTGCTTTACAGCAAAAGCAAATATGAGCTTTGGAATCTAATTTGTGGTTAAAGCAGGGCCTGGGTTCGGTGCCTAATCTCAAATCATGCAAAATAATGTGCATGTATTATTCCAGGCAGTACAATAGTGCTGCCAGACAGCTGGAGCGTACAGGACACATGTAGTGAGGAGAACCGTTCCAGTTCACTCTGGACACCTTTACAGTGGCCTCAGTCCTTGAACCTTCCAGGGAAGAACTCAGCCTCAACAAGTCCATGTTTATACCAACTTAAAGAAAGAAAACAATAAATAATAAGTACAGAAATATGATCCAGCCAAGTTTTCTTTTTTTACAGGACTGAAAAGCCACGTTGTCAGTTATAGCCTGTTTTATTTTTCTTACTGAGCTGTTTTCTTTGAGCTGGGAGCAGCATTTATAGAGCCAGAGATGCTGGTGGGTTTTGATCATATGTCAGATAGTATGTTTCTGTTAATCACTGACGATATGCTACTCACTGGAGACCAAGTTATAAACGTTTTGGAGTGGAGAAGGGAGCGATTCAGGCGAGTTTATGGTGTTTACAGTCACCTCAGAACAGGAAGCACAAAACTGTCCAGTATGTGGGTCCTCATGATTCCATGTTCAAAAGGATGAAGGTGTTTTGTGTAAAGATGTGCTGATGATACTCGTGATACTGATGATATACTGAATGAGAAATTCCTCCCACATCACTTCCTCTGCCACAATCAGCTTCAGAATTATTACAGCTACAGTGTTCAGACGGACTGGAAAAACGTCCCTAAATGATCTGCAGTAAAATGATGAGAGCCGCTGTTGTAAAAGACCCTGTCAATGATTTCATTTCACTTTCAAATAACCATGTGCACGATTTCCTCTGCCGATGAGCTTTATGCTTGCTAAGTTCCAGATGGCTGCACGCGGGCAAGAGCCTGAGTTCTTACTGAAAGTGTAGATGTTACAGGCTGATAGAAAACAGCCTGGCCCAAAGCAGCACCATAAATCTCCCTGATCCCTCCGGACGCGAGGCTGAGTTCGGCGTGTCCACCGTGCCGCTGGGCCGAGCGCCGAGCCCGCAATGTCCTGCTCTTTCAGGAGCTCCGGGACTTCAGCCGCTCTGCTCCTCACGCAGGCCGCAGTTCCATAATCTAGTGATGGGTAAGGAAAGGCAGGCAGGCCTTTTACAGAACGCTTCAAACTGGCTTATTTTTTACTGGGCAACTCGGAGCCAAGCAAACACAGGTTTTTTCCTCTTCCTGTTGGAACATTATGAAAAGAGTTTCTACACATAGCTGGAAAATGTGAGGACTTAAAATGCTCTTGTTCCAAGGGTGGAGTTGATCTGCCTGTTTTTCTCTTTGTAAGTTTGTGATTTTTTTCCTCCTAGCAAAGAAGCAACACAGGCTGTTCTCATAAATGTTGAACGATTCTGATCCCACTGCTCTCATGGAGTGAACATTTCCCATCCACCGTGACATTCCACACGCTGCCCTGCCACGGAAACTGTGGGCAGAACGCGAGGGTTTTGCCCGGCATCTCAGATTAGACCTGAGACCAAACCAAAATTCAGCTGCTCTGCTCACAGGAGCCACAATAAAACAGTGGGGCAGAGTTTTTATGGATATGGGCCGGTTTTCCATCTGCTGTCTCTGTGGAGTGGCAGAGTGGGAGGGGCCTGATCTTGGACCAGTATATGCCTGCCCTAATCCTAAACCCTAACTAGTCCAGAATAAACCCCAAACTAATCTCAGAATGGTGTAAAAGTGCAGCCTTTTCCCACAAGCAGCAGTGGTTTGCTGCTTTAAGATTGTTAATATCAGGCACTGCCTCTGTTCTCTCTTTCGTTAATATCAGTCACTGCCTCTGTTCTCTCTCTCGTTAATATCAGGCTCTGCCTCTGTTCTCTCTTTCGTTAATATCAGGCACTGCCTCTGTTCTCTCTCTCGTTAATATCAGGCACTGCCTCTGTTCTCTCTCTCGTTAATATCAGGCACTGCCTCTGTTCTCTCTCTCGTTAATATCAGGCACTGCCTCTGTTCTCTCTTGTTTTGGATATGCTGATTCCACCGCCCACTTGCTTGTTAAACAGACTTCATTCATAACCACAGACCCACAGAGTTTTTAGTCCTTGATGCAGTCAAGAATTCTAGTAAATAACGTTTGAAGCAACATTCACAGGTTATGCTATTAGTGATTTTTTTCTATCAAAGCACAGTGTGATGGTCTGTTTTCTAAGTATCACAGGAAATGTTGCAGTTGGGATAAAAGAGTTTCCTGTGCAGTGTTCTTATGGTCCTTGAGAGAAAACACTAGGCTGTGTTTTTAGAGCAGAATTTCACATTACCGTAAATGATTTAAATGGCTGGGATGCTGCTTTTGCAATTAAGCAAAATGAGAAAACAGCTTGGCTACAGGTCAGGTCTTGGCTACAGGTCAGGTCTTGGCTACAGGTCAGGTCTTGCCAACACTGCCAGACCAGACCAGACCTAAGCAGTATAATTACTCTAAGTGTTCCTGCAGTAAATCTGAATCCAGACATGAAAGAATTCAGTGAACATCTTTAATTATGCACACAGTGGAGACACAAATAAGCACTTTAGGATATAGAAAGAAACTTTATATCTGGGAAATGTTTGATTTTGAAGAATTGGTAGCAACTTGCAAGTAACGATAATCTCAGTGAACAAGCAGCAGCACCAGAACCGGGTCTGGTACATGAAAGGCACTGTGAATGCAAGTCGCAGTTTAAGGGCTATAAAGGATAAAAGCAAGTCTCTCGTGACTTGAATGTGGAATTTAGCAATTTTCCAACTACCTGTACAACCTGTACTAAACAGCAGTCTAGCTATGTTTGGTCGCCCTGAGTGTATTTAACAACAATGTGTTCATGGTTTCAGGCTTAGCAGTGTGCTGATTGTTCTTGGCCTTTTCCTGAGACAGGCCTTGGTTAAAATAACACGACCAGGAGCGCCTCTGATGTGTGTATCGTCGGGGTTTTCCACAGTCGCTGCCCAACCCAGCCGGTGTTTAGGACGAGCGGCGGAAATCTGATCTTCACATCTTTTTTTCTCCCCATTGCCTGCCTTGATTCTGTCTGCCGGGGGACAGAGGAGGCTCTGTACAGTCTCTGCCCTCTGATTGGCTCTTTATCTGTCGGAAATCCATACAATTGGGTGGGGGGTGGGGTATTACCTTACAAGAGCAGCAGGGAATCGAAGGTCTTTAGGAGGTGCATTGACCCACTATAAGAGAGGTGGAAGGTATGTGCTACACTGTGGAAGTTGGTGTGTGGTTGAACATACCAGAGTCATTATGAACAGAAGCATCAGGGCCCCTGAATCACACTGTCAGCTAAGAGAGAGAGGCTGAAAAAGAAGGGTTATATTAGAGAGCAGTTCTGTTTTGAAATTTGCTGTTATGTTAAAATTATATTAATATATATTCTTTTCAAATTAATCCAGTAATATATGTTGCTTGCCTTATAAAGCAAAGATATCGCCTGGTTTGAGCTCGTCTCACCAGTAGCAACATAAAGACCATGAACATCTTACAGGTGTGTAGTGACGGAAGACATCAGGACACCAGAAAAATCCTGCAGCCAGTGAATATTTCCCTGGTGGTGTTAGGCAGCTCTTCTAACAGTGCTCCATGCTTCCAGGTGTTTCCGTCAGGGTAGGATATAGGAGAAATACTGACATCACATTGTCAGTGCCACAGAGTTGCACGCCCATGCCTCCTCCCGGGTTTCTTCCATTTTATTGGCTTTAACCATTCCCAGGGGGTGTGGCCAACGAAGCCGAGTCAGCTCCCATTGGTGCGCTGCATCTCAGCCTCAGGATGCAGGTCTCTGATATCAGCGCAGAGCCCAGCGCTCTGTATGTCTGCACATGTTGGGCCCCGCTTGCCTGGTCCAGGTGGACAGGTGCTAAGCTCACGTGGGGTCACAGCATGGTGAGTGCGCTGTTCACAGTACACTGCACTGTATTGTATCAGTGATATTATATTGTATTGTATCAGTGATATTATATTGTATTGTATTTCTGTCAAGGCCTGAAGGGCAAGCAGTGTTTGCCTGTGTCATTTATCAGTATGAATCTCTTATCAGTATGAATCTCTTATCAGTATGAATCTCTTATCAGTATGAATTTTACAGATCCTGCTTCTGTATCCATCTTTTTTTTGGACCTAGGGACATGTCTTTCAGTGGGCGGTGTCCTCCTCTGAACCAATCACTTATTAGCACTTGCAGTGGTGGGTATCAATAGACCTCCACCGCCTGCACCAATTCCATGCGAGCTCTGATCTCCTGATCCTCGTGTTGAATGTGCTACTTCCTTGCGACTCTCTGGACGCCTTCCTGCACTCTCTCCCGTTCCCTGGTCTCCAGGTGGATAACAGCGTCTCCTCTCCCTTCCGTCTCCTCTTCCTACCAACACAAATGTTTGATCCTGCCCAGTAAGTGGCTCCAGGCTGCTTTGTAATACGAAGGGCCCGGTGCCCTGATGTTCTGACATGTCATCATTAACCCGTCTGCCTGGCCCAGGTCGGCCCAGGCCATGCCACACCGAACTGGAATGGCACAAATGACGCAGTTTTTATTAGACGCCGAGATTATCCTATTAAAGTAGAGGCCAAGGAAGACTAGGGAGGAATATGACTCATGTAAAGTAAAAAAAACGCTCTGAATTCCAAATGAAACTAATTCCTGCCCTCACAAAAGGAGCTAATCCCTGCCCTCACAAATGGAGCTAATCCCTGCCCTCACAAATGGAGCTAATCCCAGCCCTCACAAATGGAGCTAATCCCTGCCCTCACAAATGGAGCTAATCCCTGCCCTCACAAATGGAGCTAATCCCTGCCCTCACAAATGGAGCTAATCCCAGCCCTCACAAATGG
>JAOXYF010000012.1:2970913-2990502 GCA_028565775.1 Sternarchorhynchus goeldii
ATAAAATGATTTGTTGCCCCACCCTCAACAACCCCCCCACCCTCCCCCTCGTCACTCACAGCGTTGCGTTGGAGCCGCATGTCACACGTATGAACATATGAACAGAAAATAACATACAAAACAGAACATACAGAACAGAACACTTGAACAAAAAATAAGAACATACAGAACAGAACATATGAACAGAACATACCGACGGTGCAGCTGAGGGCCTGGTTGGAGGCTTGGCATGTGCAGAGCAGTCGAGGCATCGGGTGAGGTGCTGAGGTTAGTAACACGATTAGTAACACCACGAGTTTGTTTCTGAGGTTAGTAACACGATTAGTAACACCACGAGTTTGTTTCTGAGGTTAGTAACACGGTTAGTAACACGAGTTTGTTTCTGAGGTTAGTAACATGGTTAGTAACACGAGTTTGTTTCTGAGGTTAGTAACACGATTAGTAACACGAGTTTGTTTTTGAGGTTAATAACACGGTTAGTAACACGAGTTTGTTTTTGAGGTTAATAACACGGTTAGTAACACGAGTTTGTTTCTGAGGTTAGTAACACGATTAGTAACACGAGCTTGTTTCTGAGGTTAGTAACACGGTTAGTAACACGAGTTTGTTTTTGAGGTTAGTAACACGGTTAGTAACACGAGTTTGTTTCTGAGGTTAGTAACACGATTAGTAACATGAGCTTGTTTCTGAGGTTAGTAACACGGTTAGTAACACGAGCTTGTTTCTGAGGTTAGTAACGCGGTTAGTAACACGGTGCAGCTTGTTTCTGTTGTCTCCAGCAGGCCCATGAAAGCAACTTCACCCCCTACAGTGCCTCACACACTCCCCTGTGCACCTACCCCCACAGTGTCTCACACACTCCCCTGTGCACCTCCCCCCACAGTGCCTCACACACTCCCCTGTGCACCTACTCCGCCACACTTCAAACTAACGCCACCGTCATCGTACGGAAGTTGAAAAGTCCTCCAAGCCGCGCAGGCATATATGGTGCGAGAGATGTTAGAGGATCAGAGGTCACTCTCTCAAAGGTCGGTGTGGGGGTCATCACACTCCGAGCCTGAGAAAGTTGTTACCCAGGGCAGGGGAGCTCTGACAGACCTGTACGGCAGCCACGTGTGTGAGCGTTCTTGCCGTTATCAGTGACTAATGATGTTTACCCAGCAGAGGGCTGGTGTGGGTCTTGGGCAGAGGGTTCTGTCGCAGTCGATTCTGCCCCGCATGCTTCATTAGTGAGGCTTTTCTCGTTCCGCGCACACCGCTCATAACCCCGCCCCCCACTGCGTTTTGCCCATCTGCTTCTCCTTTAGTGCTTGCAAAGCAAGCAGACAACCCACTTTTATTTACTGCTGTGGCCCACCGCACCTTCCCTGGGTGTGTGCTAGAGCCACTAACCCATCTGCCTGGTGAGAGTAAACAGCTCGCGTGGGTCACGTGGGTCACGTGTGCCGCTGACGCCGCACATTGTGATCGCTCCGCACATCCTGGGTTCAGCTGAATTGCTGTTTTTTTGTTTAAAAACACACACACACACACACCGTAGGCCTGCATGCCGTTCACTGCCAGGTCTGTGGCTCCAGTCAGCACAAACCAGCGAGAGTCTGCACCTGTCCCTCCCAACAGACCTGTCCCTCCCAAAAGGCTGCATCCCCATGATCTGGAACCCAAAGCCTCTCTCTCTCTCTCTCTCTCTCTCTCTCTCTCTCTCTCTCTCTCTCTCTGTCACTCTCTCCCTCACTCTCTCTTTATCTGTCTCTCTGACTTGCTCACTATCTTTCATTATGTCTCTTGCTTTTTCTTCTTTCCTCCAGTTTTGCGTCACATTCTCTCTCTTTCTCCTTTTCTTGTTCTGAAAACATTTGATCTTAGTTGTTGTTATGTGAATGTTTGGAGAGTCCCCTCATCTGTGCTGAAGCGTTGGAGGCTTTGTTGCTGAGCTGAGCGGGTCGGTCCGGGCCCGCTGGGGTTCGGTTCTCATGCCGGCGTGCTTCGTGTCTTTTTTCCTTTGTTATCGTTTCGTTGTGCGCCGGTGCAGGAGGGCGACCCCTCAGGGCCCTGCAGATGTTTATGAGACTGTGTGAAGGGTCCTGCTTAACCAGCCTGGGGACCGGGTGGAGGGTGGAGGGGTGAGGCAGAGGGATCAGGATCTCCACCCCTGTAGGACTGTCCTGTCACATTGTCCTGTTAAGATTGCGTGTGTCATGGGGCTTCTTCTCATGCGCTGGAGCATAGATCTGTTACCAAGGTTCTTCAGAACCCTGCCTGCTTTCCAGCTTCCACAGCATCACCTGCCCTCCCCAGGTACCGCTGTGCTCTTTGGTATTCAGGAAGTATGATGTCATGTGATTTTTACAAATAGCTTTTTACTAGCACCTCCAACTTAATAATTATTTTTAGCAGGATATATAACAAAACAGTTTGCAGTTCATTTAGATTTTTAATATATTTTTTAAAACTAACAATAGAACAGAACTATGTAAGATGTAATTCTACACAGGACGAGATGTCAGACATTCTGTACCAAATCTTTAGACTTTCACACAAGCCAGTCCTCCTCCCTATATCCTGTTTTTCGGACCTCACGAGCTCATCGTCAGGAAAGTCTTGCCCTTTGTCAAATTAAGACCACATACATCAGACCACGTCTACACATCAGAGTATATTCTAAATGTAACTATGACTCAGGCAAATCTGAATTTTTTTCTTCAAAACGGTAAATTGCAAAATAGCAATTTTATAACATTTCTAAAAGCAGAATTGTTTATTAGTGCAATGTAGGTATAAATAATCAAAAACTCAATTACTTTATGCAAAAGCCTTATTTAGTATAGGAGGTAACCTTGGTAACCTTGGAACAGGTTTCAAATATTTATTTCATTGGGCTTTGATATTGTACATCCCTAATATGCAGTGTCATATGATTATGTGTAATCCCATATATCATATAAAAGTGCTTTCATAACTGGATCACAGGAGACCTTTTTTCGTTCCTCAAACTGAAGGAGGAGTAGATTATAGAAACTTAATGGTTATTTTGTCAAAATATTTTGTGTTGTTACATTCAGACCCATAAAAGCTCTACAGCTCAGCATTAAACTGGAATGTTCAAATCACTGCATCCATTTTGATTTTATATTTGAATTTATATTTGAATTGTTTTTTTTTAAACTGCAGTTAACTGCTCACATTTAAAACATTCCAGTTTACTCTCACAGTGTCAGGGCAGTAGCCCTGCCAGGTAACTGTCAACCCAGAATCCTGACTGGGAAAACCTGCTCCATGTGGAAGTGAGTCGTGTTCTCCAGGAAGAGAAGTGAAGGTGGCTTGGATCCCCCTCATGCCTGAGCGAGGGCGACCAGAGAGCTGGCAAGGTGCAGGAGGAGGAGAAGAATGTGGAGCTGGAACGCCTCGCTGGCAGCCCCTCGCTGGCAGCCCCTCGCTGGCAGCCCCTCGCTGGGTTATTTATCGACTGCCGCATGTGTTGGCCTTACAGCTGTGGCTGGAACGATCGCTACCAGCTGAGGGTGGGCTCGAGAGCTCCCGCCTCTGCCAACATCCAGATTTGTGTTTCCTCCGTGGGACTGGCGTAGGTTTGTGTGTGTCTGGTGTGGATGGTGTGGGGCTGGTTTGGGGCTGATTGGAGACTGGTGCAGAGATGCTGCCTGTCGGGTCTGGCTGTGTGACTGGTGTGGGCGGTGTGAGGTTGCCGCGTGGCCTGCTCGGCCGACCTGTCTCCTTAGAAGAACTGTAGCGACTCCAGGAACAGCTGGACGAGAGATGCAAGCTGCCTGAAGAGAAAGCCTAGACTTAGTCCCAATCAGCGTCCAGTGAGAAGCAAAAATCTCTGCTCGGTCTGGAATGCAGGAAACACTTCAGCAGGAACATATGAACTGATGAAGCTTCTCACTGCCTCCTGCATGTCTCTTCTGTTATATCAGTTTCGTTGTTCACTTTCTCCTCTACTGACGTACATGTATTGATTTATACTATGATGGATATTGTGGGGTCCATGAGAACCTCAGAACCAACAGTCCCCAAACTTGTAAGATAATTAAGTTAATTTTTCTTGTTGATTCCTCTTCTTGACAAATTATAAGATCTCACCATAGATAATCTCACCATAGATAATCTCACCATAGGCTCCAGTGAAACAAAATCAGTGTGGGTTTGAAGCTTTTTCAGGGTGGATCTTAGGACAGAAGGTTCATCCTGAAAATGTGCCAGTGTCCTGGGCCATCAATTCACCCTTTCAGTGTGGGGGAAGGGGCCGGGCGGGGCCGTGGGCGTGGCCAGGGCGGGGCCGGGTTTGCTGGGTGGTTGTTGCTGATGAGCAACCCTCATAGCTTGATGGTTTGTCCCGCAGGCAGACGCGAGAGCAGGAGACGCCGCCAGACTTCTTCTACTTCTCCGATTTTGAGAGGCACAATGCAGAGATCGCTGCCTATCACCTGGACAGGTACATGCTCGTCACCTGACTCCATTAATGTCAGCCGCTGAGGTGAAGAAAATTGTGTGTGGGTGATAGTGAGCTGGAGGTGTGTGACGGTGTGTGATAGTAAACTGACGGAAGGCCTCGGTGTGTAACTGTTAACGAAACAGCAAAGCCCACAGAGGCCCTGGTGACTCATAGGAAAATAAACACACAATCAGTCCAAGATGTGAGAGGAACAGTTATTGTGCCATTGCTGTTCTAGTAACTGAAGGTTCATTCTAGAGGGATTTTCACAGTTACGTCACGCAGTCACAGAGATCAGTTACTTACAGCTGTAACTCTTCGTGTCATGGTTACATTCTACTACGTAAGTGTCTGTGAGTGAGATGTGGAGCTGAACCCTGAACCCTGGACCCACATGGGCCTCCACCCCTCTCCCCTCTGGCCCTGGCCAGCTTCCCCTTAGTGCACACAGGCATGTGTGTGGGAAGTGAGAGGAAACCAAAGGCACGAAAAAAACACCGCCCGACTAAAAAAACACCGCCTGACTAAAAATACGCCCATCTGGGTTTGGCCCTTGAGCCTTATACTCTACACCGTATGATTTTAGGGGACAGAGAGCGATGGATGAGCGAGTGCCCTCTAGTGGCCATTATGGAGACTGAGTTGTCAGCTGTGCTCACACCTCCCGCAGAGCCGGAAGCCGGATCCTGTCCGAGATTGGCCACCCCCTGCTGCCTCTGCTGATGGGACCCAGCAATTAGCAGCTTCCTGCCTGTTCAGCGAGTCCCGATAGACGTTCTCGCAGGACAGGATTAAAGGTGCTGCGTCAGCTGAACGATCCTGGGAACGAGCAGCATGAGACTGTAATGAGCACGGGCATGTGCAGTGAATGGCCGTGCATGTGCGCGGTGAGCGCTGGTGCACGTGCGTGGTGAACGCTCGTGCACGTGCGCAGTGAATGGAATTAGCTGAAGTCGCTCTGTCGTCACACAATGATCTTAGACATGATCGTGTCTGTGAAGCTTGGGTGTGGTGCAGCTACACTCCTGATCCTGCTTTAAAACTGCTTTAAAACTGAAAAAATTATTTCTTTCTCAGGAGTAGGTGTTCTCTTTATTTGTTAGGAAGGTTCCAACTTCTTCATGTGCTTGGGCCTTTCATAAACACCCAGGAAAATAAACAGTATGATTAGAGCTCCCTCTGCTGTTGGCATTAAGCAACATCCTTTTTACTTCCCTGGTGTAAGATTTTAGCAATCTTTGATCCAGGATCAGTGCTAAAATTGCAGTAAAGCATTTTGAAGTGTTTTAATAATTATCTGTGGCAGGTAAGCCATGTGTTATGATAAATCTTCCTTCATTTTGCATTGCAGCACAAAATATCTGCAAACACTTTTTAAAGAGCTTTCCAAAAAGGCTTTGCCTTTAAGGCACCTCAACATGCTGTTGTTAACTGAATAAGAGCCTTTTATTTGAAAACAGTTACATGTTGTTCTTTGGACTTTAATGTATGTGCGTTGTTTTGTTCTGTGAATTCTCTCATGTGTACCAGAGTCCTGGACTTCCGCCGGGTTCCTCCCGCTGCTGGGAGGCTGGTGAATATCACCAAAGAAATCAGGGACGTGACACGAGACAAGAAGCTGTGGAAAACCTTCTTCATCTCTCCAGGTGTTTAGCCTTCATCTCCCTCCGTAAGGAGCAGGAAGGAGAGCTGCCTGCATGGCCTTTGCCTGCTGTAGCTCCTCCTCTCCTCTCAGACCCCCCCCCCCCTTTGTTTTCCCATCTGGCCTCATCTCAACGCAGGGACTGATTCATTGTTTTGTGTCTTTTGTTTGTTGATCTCCAACAGCCAGTTGTAACATCTTTTTTTTTTTGCAAGTCATGCTGTCTGCACATTTAGCCAAAACTGGATCATTGTTGGCTTTATACCTCCAGGCTGTGGCATATTCCCATCAGTAAACTGATAGCACAGCACACAGGGACGTCAGCAAATGGTACTGTTGTTTTGGGCAGGAATCCTTTGGCAGATTGCTTTATCAGTTCTCAAGCAGCAACTTTAACCCCCCCAATCCAAGTGAAGACTATGTGATCTGGTATCCCCTGTGTGAACACCAGGTGGTGCTGTTGGATTGGGTTCCTGCTGCAAATGTGCTAGTGTCTTATTTAATATTAATCTGCCCCAAGACAACACGATGTATCCTGTGCTGTGTAGCCAAGTCGAGCTCAAAGAGCTCAATGTGTTTCTTTATATGTTGTCCTGACCTGCCAACGACGTTTCCTAAACCCCCACCCCCACCCCCCTCCTTTCATTTTTCCCCTTGCAGCCAATAATATCTGTTTCTATGGCGAGTGCTCGTACTACTGCTCCACTGAGCACGCTCTGTGCGGAAAACCCGACCAGATCGAGGGCTCGCTGGCGGCCTTCCTGCCAGACCTCACACTCGCCAAGCGCAAGACCTGGAGGAACCCCTGGAGACGCTCCTACCACAAACGCAAGAAAGCAGAGTGCGCACCCCTCCACATACACACACACACCACACAAACTCCCTCTACACACACACACACACATCACACATACACTCCCTCTACACACACACATACACATACACGCACATCACACATACACTCCCTCTACACACACACACCACACATACACTTCCTCTACACACACACACACACCACACATACACTCCCTCTACACACACACACACCACACATACACTCCACGTACACATTCTATTTTTCATTTTTGTACATAGGGTCTAGATAAGACTTTTTTTGGAGAGGCTCTGATTGACCTTATTGTGCCACTCAGTGACGTTCAGTTGAGGAAGTGTTTGCTTTTGTATTAAACACAAGTCTGAATTACCCTTGAGATGTCAGTTTTGTGTATGTGACGAGGCATACAGAGAGGGAGGAAGGGAAAAGGCTGCGTCATTATGCTGCACAGCCACCAGGTGGCAGAGATGAGTAACAGTGGAGCGAGTGCAGGCCAAGCAGTTGCAATGAACAACCTGTGCCACAAGAGGCGCTGTTGCCCTGCTGAACGGAACAGCTCGCATGACATTTATTCTCAGCAGCTGAGTAGATCGTCCTTTAGGTTCTCTGCTTACAGTAATTCACAGACTCTCTTTCCCTTTTCAGAAAAGGAGATTCTCATCCATTTCATAGAGAGGATGTTAGTAATGAGTTATCCACATATGTGTGTGTGCGTACATGTGTGTGTTTGTGTGTGTGTGTGTGTACATGTATGTGTGTGTGTGTGTGTGTGTGTGTGTGTGTGTGTGTGTGCTCTCAGATGGGAGGTGGATCCAGACTACTGTGAGGAAGTGAAGCAGACTCCTCCATATGACAGCGGCACTCGACTTCTGGACATCATGGATATGACCATCTTTGACTTCCTCATGGGTGAGATGATCGTGGTCCTGATCGGCTACTCTGAGCCGTCCTGCACGTTCTGCACGTCCTGGGCGTGACTAACACTGCCGTCTACTGACCCCTCGTCCAATCAGAGCGTTCTGTTTTTTCCCCATTTCTTACAGGGAACATGGATCGACATCATTATGAGACATTCGAGAAGTTTGGAAATGATACATTCATCATTCACCTCGACAATGGAAGAGGGTGAGACAGATGTGCTTCTGTTTTACTTGGTTTCAGAAAGTATGTAGTGCTAATTTTATGTCATTTATGTATAATTGTTTATTTATTTATGAAAAATGTTATAGAGCTGATTTGTTAAACTAAAACATTCTCTTTCCAGGTTTGGCAAACATTCCCATGATGAAGTTTCCATTTTGGCACCATTGAGTCAGTGCTGCAGGTCAGTCATGGGCCTTCTCTCCGTCTCTCCGTCTCTCCTTCTATCCTTTTATCCTTCTCTCCTTCTCTCCTCCTCTCCTCTCCTTCTGTTCTTCTCTCCTCCTCTCCTCTCCTTCTATCCTGCTCTCCTTCTGTTCTTCTTTTCTTCTTTGGTTTAATGTTTTATTTAAATCGTTGTGATCTCTTTTGCTGTGCATTTGTTTTGAAAGACTTTAGAATTCATGACAGGTTTTCCAAGACAGTGTCTTGTTCCTGACAAGCAATACTTAAAAGCTAATTGGAGTGAGACTGTAATGACAGACCAATTCAAGTAATACCTGGTAAAATATTAAAAAATCACTTTAAAGTGTTTGGCTTTAAATGGTATTGTTTCAAGCCATGTGTTGTGGCAGTTTTGTTATGATTTAAAAGATCTGACCTAAACAGATTTGCTCCAGTAATGAATAAACTAACATAAAGACATTAAACTAACATAAAGACATTACAAAAGACAAGTGGTGAAGCTCACAGCAGCTCAACATATCACTCAACATATCACTTCATGCCAGGACACCAGTGCAGTACAGAGTTTGTGTTGTGCTAACCGTGAGCCTGTTCTCCCTCCGCTCTCCACCCACACAGGGTGAAGCGCTCCACTCACTTGCGCCTGCAGCTGCTGGCCAGGGAGGAGTACAAGCTGAGCGTTGTGATGGAGGAGTCTCTCCGGAGGGACGCGCTGACCCCCATCCTTATCAAGCCACACCTGGAGGCCATGGACCGCCGGCTGCGTTTGGTGCTACAGGTCCTGGCCGACTGCATCGAGAAGGAGGGCTACGTCAGCGTGGTGGAGGATGACCTGGCCCCGGAGAGCACGCCTGCACCCCCAGCCCCGCAGAGGTAGTAGGCTGCGCCGACCTTTAACGTCCCACGACAGGAGCTCTCGCTGACGCGCTTCTGAACTCAGTGAATTCCAAAAAGACGGTTTCCTCAGACCAGTGGGACGTGTGAGAAACACAGACACGTAGACGTGAGAAACACAGACGCGTAGACGAGATGCCCAGCGCTGAAGATGTGGTCCGAACACGTGGACTTGAGCGTCTTTAACTCTTGATGGAACGGGTGAGAAAAAAGAGAAACTGCATTAATTGTGTTTGTTTTGGTAATGACAATAAACCCTGGGAGGAGTGCAGGTCAGCTCCAACACATGGATGTTGCTAGGCGCCCGGGCATTATTTATTGAGTTTCATATTTATTTTCAAGTAAAGTGATTTGCCAACTACACGTCAACACAGGCAGCACAGCAAGGATTCTGTAGCAAGAACTCAAACTGCAGTATTTGTGATAGCATTTAGAAAAGTGACTGTTTTGTGTATTAAAGACATTCCTGATATTTTGGATTCAACAGAATCTCACATAAATATTATAAACAAAGTCATGAGAACACAAATCCCTTTATTCACCGGAAAGATTTTTTTAGAAATGTAATCATTTAATATTAGAGGCATTGCCTAAATTGTGAATATTTTGTATGTTTATTTATAGGTCAACATGAATTAACATACACCACATACAGTAAATTAACTCCCCTGCAAGCATTAGAGGTAAATACTTTAATGGTAAATAGAATCATTTTGCCTTCAGCTTTTGAACATACAGAAACAGGTGAGATTTTTGGTGAAAAAGGGTGCACCCACAGTTGATCCGACATTCACCAGAGCTTCTCCGGTTTCACCAGAGCTTCTCCAGTTATGAGAACCAGCTTGGACATGTCAATGGGCTGTGACTGTTTGTTTAGAACATGCAGCACATTGATACCCAACAGTGTCCATCAAGATGATCCTCAGAAATCCCCAGGTTTAAGGAGTTGAACTCACTGGAAATAAAACAGAGTGAGAGCATCAGTCAGCAACATGTGGAGTGAATGAAGGTGAACAGCAGTTTGGTGGTGACTCTCTGGTTAGGGTTAGTGCTAGGATAGGATTAGGTTAAGGCTAATTTAGGGTTAGGTTAGGGTTGGGGTTAATCCTAGCCGATAGGTGCTTGGGTTAGGTTAGGGTTAGGGTTAACTCTAGAGAACAGATTAGAGTTGGGTTAGGGTTAACCCTAAAGGACAGATTAGGTTTAGTTTAGGGATAGGTTAGGGTTAGTTTAGGTTTAGCGTTAGGTTAGGGCTTAGGTTAACTCTAGAGGACAGGTTAGGGTTAGGTTAGGGTTAACTCTAGAGGACAGGGTTAGGGTTAGGGTTAACCCTAGAGGACAGGGTTAGGGTTAGGGTTAACCCTAGAGGACAGGGTTAGGGTTAGGGTTAACCCTAGAGGACAGGGTTAGGGTTAGGGTTAACTCTAGTGGACAGGGTGAGGGTTAACTCTAGAGGACATGGTTAGGGTTAGGGTTAACCCTAGAGGACAGGGTTAGGGTTAGGGTTAACTCTTAAGGACAGGTGCTCTTATGTGGAGGAAGAGTAGCTGGTACTTTCACTCCCCTGTAAGCACTAAACCATTCAGCACATTTGTTTATCAGATAGAATAAGATGCAGTTTTTGTTTTGTTCTTTAAAAAAATATTTAAAACAAACAAAAATGATGGTAATAACATTTTATTTGCAAGGATTGTTTGCAATCAACTTATAGATCTTAATTTTTATTTTTATACCTTTTTTAATTGCAGCTTTGGTGTTGTTATACTGCTGCGTTTGCTTTGGTGTTTCACAGAGCTGTTCATTTTTTATTTCAGAGGGAGGAATGAATGGGCACTAATGTACAAAGCTGCACTAGAGCTGAAAAAATCCTGTAAATATTATGTGAATCTATTGCTTGTGCAATTATAGAAATACTTGAACATTTGGGTTGTAAAGGGTTTTGGGTTTGAGATATGTTGGTTAATTACCAAATTAAAGTGCATTGTCTTTATTTTGTTTTAGTTTCATACAGTTTTAGAGATCAGTCAGAATTTTCACTCACATATAAACTTTAGAGAAGCTCTGCAGACATGCTTTTGTTCTCGCACTGTTTCAGTCGAGGTTGTTCTGTTTCCTTGTCCATGTGCAATAAATTGAACATTGCAACACATCCATGATATCCTGCGACTGGCCTGAGGTTTGTATCACATGATCACAGGTTGTGACACAGTTTGTATCACATAGAATCACTGCATCACAAGATATTGAGGTCTGTCCTTTTTTTGTTGGTTTTGTTTTGTTTTTAGAGCTACAGCTGTTTTCTGACGTTTTTATAGCAAGCAAATGAATAGTTTATCTTCATTGTAACCAAGCAACTTAAAATATCTGTTATTTGTATTTAAATTGGTGCGTGGTCTCTTAAGAGAATGTAATTAAGATAATGTTCTTTGAAGATTTTTTTTTCCAGTAACATGTTATTTGACAGCAAAATGTCCAAAAATGATGAACGTTATTTGTATTCTCATGTCTGGATAAAGATTCGCCCAAAGAAGAAAAACGACAGTAGCTATAATTTAAAACACTTTATACAGTTTGAATAGTCCGTTGCTAAGTGAGCGGCGGCTGCGTTGTAGATTCGTACGAACCCGAGTTTTCCTTCACACAGGCCACGTTGTTTTGGTAACCTTCGCATGCCCTTCGCTGCAGGGAACAAACGTCTGACTTTGAGACACAACAAGCAGGTCCACAAATGGAGGACGGAAATTCAATTGAGACTGAAATCTTGCGAGACAGGGACCACTAATCGTAGTGCAGTAATCAGGGAAGCCGCAGACAGTTCTGCAGAAGAAACGGCGTCATGGGAACGCAGCAGCATTCCGCCGGGACCGTTATCTGATCCCACTTAGCCAGACGCTCAGAAAGAGCGCATTTTTGAGTTGCGTCGGCTGAGTCATATGAGCGCAAATGATTGCGAAAAAACTCGTGATTTATTAATGTTTCATTCCGTGCCATAATTTCAAAAAATTATGTTGTAGTGATTTTTGTTCAAACGGAAACACCTTTCCCCTCAGTGAATCCACTGGTTCGATTTCTAAATAAACGCTATGCACATCAATGGTAATATTGACTGAACATAAATAAATATATTGAGTATCACCGTCCACGCTATAATCTGAAACTACTGCATATTAAAAAAGATAAAACGAAGAAGCTTTGGGGTATGTGTGGCCACGTTGCCTCTGCACTACACAGGGCAGTCGCACTATCTCGCAGATCAGAGGCCACACACAGACATCTCGCGCCACAGGCTGTTTGCCACGCTCTCTCCGCAGCTGACGGTAGTCCAGGCCCTCGTATGCTCCGTTAAATGTCCTTTTGAACACACATCCTCCGTTTAGTCACGGAAATACAATTTATGGCTATTATACAGTATTATAGATTACATCTACAGAACTCAATTTGTTGCCGAAAGATATGTGATTCGGGGCACACAGGACTGCTCAGGAGAAAGAAAAACAACCTCAAAGAATGATTCTCCACGAACATGTTTATTAATGTTCATCACTTGTTCAATTATTAATAGGTAGATTAAGCTATAAAAAGAAGCAATACGAAAAAAAAAAAACAACTCTAACCAGGTCTGGACCACCCAGAATCAAAGAGTGAATGACTGAGTAGTTTGTTGATCACGCCCCGGGTTCAGACGTTCACAGGAGCTCTAGCGAAGTCATTTACTCCCATTACAGCAACAGCCGGTGAGGAGAGAGGGGAGTTCCGTCACACAGTCATTTTAAAAGTGCACTTGTGTTTGTCAATAGCCTTTTCTTTACTTCATAATTGCAGTTGTCTTTCAAAAAGCTGTTATCCTGGACGTCAAACAATGTTTGACAATTCACAGTATCCTTACAACTGCTTTAATTATGATGGAGAGGGTTACCCGACATGTGCTACAGATGAAGAGAGGAAGGTGTGCCGGCCAGCATACAGGTATTTAATTTGGCTTTTGTATTTGTGAATAATAGTATTAGTAATAATAACAAGAACAACAACAACTATAATATTATTATTATTATCATTATTATTATTAATAATAATAATAATAATAATAATAATAATAATAATAAAATCTTGTTGAAAGAGTAGTAATATTATCAATGCCGAAAAGGTTCTAAAGTAATATTGTTCTTTCTAAAAAAAGGATGTTTTTATACATTGTTCTACTTCTGTCATTTTATTGTTAGTACTGGTGGAAATAGTAGAAATTCTACTTAACAATATCAATTATTTTAAGTAAATCCTTTACAGAGCCTCACCTAGCCAATACAGCTTATAATAATTATAATATTTTAGATTATTTAGATTTTTGTCCTTTATTATTTATTATTGCCCCCCTCTCTCTTTTTCTCAGCTACATTGCTCTGATCGCTATGGCAATACAGCAGAGCCCAGAGAACAAAGTTACTCTGTCTGGGATCTATGAATTCATCATGAAAAGATTCCCGTATTACAGATCCAACCAGAGGGCTTGGCAAAACTCCATCCGACATAATCTCTCCCTCAATAGCTGCTTTATAAAGGTAAGATTATTTATCAAGGCAAGTGTCATGTATAAAAAGGCATAATTGATTAAAAACAAACAAACAAACAAACAAACAAACAAACAAAACTCTGCATATCCCCACACTGGAATATTTTAATTAGGCAAAGAGATTGTTTAAAAGGCACTGCTCACCAAATTGTAATTTTTCAGTTACAGATTTGAATTCTTTTAATACTTCTGATATATAGTGTAATAAGAAAGTTCTGTTTTATTCATTTTGAATTCTTCTGTATCTTTGATACCCAGAACTAACTACAGATACACACAGAACTAACTACAGATACACACTGAACTAACTACAGATACATGTGTACACACAGATACCACACTGAACTAACTACAGATACACACAGATACACACAGATGCATGTGTAAACACAAATACCATTCTGAGGTACATTTTCAGTTCTGCTGAAAACAGCTGTGATTCTCCAGTTTAATTTAACCCCTGTTGTTCTCTGTGCTGTTTCAGGTTCCTCGTACCGAGGGTAATGAGAAGGGCAAAGGGAACTACTGGACGTTTGCCACAGGCTGTGAGTCCATGCTGGATCTCTTCGAAAACGGAAACTTCCGTCGCCGTCGGCGCCGGCGTCGTAACCTAAAGCTGGGGTTCCGTGAGCCGTCGGAGCCCTTCGGGCCCGCGGACCCCCGACAGAACACGCCGGCCCAGCCGCCGGAGCCTGACCCGTTCTGCCCTGAGCCGGCAAACCTCAGGGGTGGCCGAGGCGGCCACGCGTCCGGCAGCAAGTCCGAGCCGGAGATCAAGTTCAGCATCGACTACATCCTGTCCACGGCAGACCCGCCGGGGTTCAGACCACCGCACTGCTCGACGGGGGCCGTGATTCATCACCTGGAACCACAGCATATCAACCTGCACTTCTGGACCCTCTAACCTGCACGCTGGCTCAGCGCCGAGTGCAGCAGGACACGTGTGAAGTGCAAGAACATCGCAGAACGTTTCAAATGTGTGCCGCAATCTCTGGGACTCGCGGGACCGTGGACAGCATGTGACTCTCAGATTTTCTTGCAAAGCAAATAATTTGAACAGAATGTAAGTCCACACAGTACTGAAATAGCACTCATGTTATGTTTCAGTGGAAGGTTGGCCATGCTACATTTTCTGAACAGTAAGTAAATGAGCAAATAAAAAATATTATGTCCAAAATGATTTGGGTTGGAAACGTGCCTAAATCCCCCATCCTCTCTATACAGATGAACAGGGCAGTCCTTTACACCTGACTACAGGGATATTAGTTTTTGATCTGCGATAAATGTCTGCCTGCTCCGATAGCTGTATTCCTAAAACCTGACACCTGGAACAACTTTCGGAGACACTGTTTAAGCCTAGTCTTATATTACTGTCTTTACTGGAAATCTTTCAGCTAAAGCTTAAGAAACTGGATTGCAAAAGCTGGTTCGTAATACTCAAGTTTCTTGTTTAGGTTTTTTGTTCTCGTGGCTTTAGCATTTTACCTCAGCAGGTGCGCTAGCGAGTGGCCCCACTGTTTACATCACGTCATATCCAACACTAACTCATCTACGCCAGTGATTTATGAGTGTGCATATCTCAGCAGCCTACGCTGCTTTACTCTGGTTTTAAGTTTCTGTGCTCTTTTCTGTCTTCTTTTCTTGAGTTCCTTTTTACCTTGTAACATTTGTTTAGGTTAGTGAAAGGTATGAGAGGGAGCGAAATATCAGAGTTGTATTTGTATCCCTTCCACAATGTATCATAGTACTTGTGAGAAATTACACACACTATGTATTGTTTACTTGTGCTCATTCAACTTCCACAAGACAGTATTCAGTTTATCAACTGTCACCTTGGAGTGTTAAACAAAAATGCCTTGTCAATATTTGGTCAGTGAAAACACTTTTGTGCAATACCAGGATATACAGTATGTGTGTGTTATGGTAAATACCAGGATGTACAGTATGTGTGTGTTATGGTAAATACCAGGATGTACAGTATGTGTGTGTTATGGTAAATATGGATGTACATTTTACTGTACCAGATCTGTATATTCACTTTTTTTTTTTTAAAGAAAAAAAATGAACATAGTGGCCTGATAATACCAATACATAAATAAACAAAGAGCCAAAGGAGTAAAACCGTATCACCATTTTCATTTGTAAACTATACTCATCTTATAATGGAAACGGGTCACAAAATCGTTTATTTTAAGTTTGTCACAGTGTAAAAATTACACTCAAACTACAATTTAAACTAATATAATAGCATTGTACACAGATAAAGTGCATTAACTGTAAAAACTAGACAATTAAATATCCTTCACTGTCCAATAAACTCCTAATACAATTTTTTACAATGAAAGTGCCAAAAGTGTCTTTCTTTGTATTTTAAGTTTATATTTAAGCGACATGGTAATTAACAGGCTGCCAGTCCAGTATATTCTAAGCTTCTCTGAATTCTGCTAATCTCTCTGACTGACCTTTTCAGTTTCTCTGAAACAGATGGAAACCCTATTAGAATACACATCATTCATAAAGGTGGGAGTTTAAAATGGAAGCCTGTTAACATTTATTTTCCTTCTAAGGTGTATCAATCATTGCTGGCTTTTGTGCTGGAAAGGGGACATTTTTCAATTTAACCTTTATATTACGGTGTGACTACATCAGGAAGGTTTCGACGCACTTAATATGAGTGGCATTTAATATAGTATTACACTTGCAAGGTTAGCAGGAGATGTGACCTTATTCAAATCACACTGCCACTACAACACCACTCCCGACGCAATTATAATTAAATGCCTTATGCCGGCTTGCAAATCCTCGGATCGATCAGTGATATTAACGTTAACATCGCACTGCCCCCCAGCGCACG
This sequence comes from Sternarchorhynchus goeldii, assembly GCA_028565775.1. Lineage (NCBI taxonomy): Eukaryota > Metazoa > Chordata > Actinopteri > Gymnotiformes > Apteronotidae > Sternarchorhynchus > Sternarchorhynchus goeldii. Next base: position 2,987,485 of record JAOXYF010000012.1, read on the forward strand.
GCGAGCAGTAGAACGGTTATGGATCAGCAGGTTTCTATTAACAGAGCTGTTGATGTTGTGGGCTGTGATGTGAGTATATTTGGGTAAATTAACTTTAGCATAAAGTGCTCCAAGGTCTGGTCTTTAAAGACAAGAAAAAAGCCAGAAGTCTCTCTATACTTCAAAAAGTTAAGCTTTGAGCCTGCATTGAATATAATATACAGACACACACATATAAAAAAAATTCCTTTTTTATGTTTAATTAAAGTTATGGCTACTTAATATATATTTATTTAAATCAACAACTCAAATGTAGAATCTTTATAATACTTTGGACATCATAATGTTTTCCAGGACCTTTTTTGCATTCTAAAGTACCAATGTGACATGGGTGAAATGAAGAGCTTAGGGCCAAATAAACAGAACTGAGAGGAAATTGGGAAATCAGTGGTGTGCAAAATCACAGTAACACCATATCATAAACATAAACACTCCATTCACACCATTTTCCCCTTTTGTTCCCTTTTCTTCACATTTCATAATTAGAATTTTTTTGGTCCAGAAATAATTGTGAGAAAATGAGGAGGAGGAGGAATATACGTATTTTTTAAATACATTGTGCGTGTTTATGTGCAAGAACAGCAATCCAATTACTCAGTTCCTGATTAACAGTCATTTCCTTGAGGTGTGTTTTCACTGAAGACCAAGGATGCAGTGTTCACTGAATAACTGAAGTGGATATTTACATATCTTTCTGAATGATCTGGGTGGTTACGAGGATTATTTCATCAACTTGAGGCTAGAGCTGTTTAGGACATTACTAGTATGCATTTCTTATCATTATGGACAGATTCAGCATGGTTGTTGGTGATATTCTAAACTGTTTCCTCTTTCCTGTACACTGCTGTGAAGCTGTTTTCATTCGTGATTCGTATCTGAGCTGCTTCTGACTTTTAGCTCATAATTTATGGATGTGGATCAGAGTTCAACTGAAACGGTATCGTCCTACATGACTTCAGGTGAGGGCTGTGAATATGAACACGAGAGGTAACCTTATACACAGATATGACATACTGGCACAGTACACAAACAAAACAAAACCCAAGTCTAAACTATGTAAAACAAACAATTTGGTAAGTTGCAAAACAAACAATTTTGTATGTAAAACAAACTAAATTATGTAAAACAAACTATTTTTACGCCATTTTGGAATTTAGTGGAAAAAACCAGCTGCTGATAATTCTAAAGTATTTTATACATACTTTGAGTGCAGTTGTTTTTATATAATATAGATGTAATTATAAAGTTGGTCTTTCTGTGCAAGTATCATCAATTGTGCCCAATTTAAACTCAAAGCAGGAAACGTCTGAAAATGCAAAGCCAGTCCTGCAGTCCATAGAGGAACATATTTAACTTCCATTTAAAACTTCCTGACAAGATCACAGAGGTTAAATATCAAAGACAGCGGTTGGGACTGAAGATTTCAATAAATTCTCTCTCCCTCTCAGTTTCTCACACGCGTGCACTTGCATGCACGGTTAGTGAACAATGCCGATTCGATAAAACGTCACCAACTTGGTATGTTTTATTGGAGATTAACACATGCATGAATCAAACAGTACAGAGATGAACTTGAGGTATAACAGAGAAGCACACAGATCAACACATCAGTAACATCTGCAAAACTGAGATCAGTAGCAGTACAGAGCACAGACAAACCTGCTACCATTCATCCATAACTCACACAGCCCTGCACACAGATGGCCCTCCTCAACAGAGTCTGGGTTATCCTGCTCCTGAACAGTTTCTGCAGTAATCAAGAATGTTGAAGTGTTCGTACGCACAGATGGACACGTACACAGCTGAAGAACTGGGCCATTCTCATAAAACATGGAAATGCATAAGTTTTTGGTTTTTCTCGTTGCTTTTCAAGAAATTAATCTAATCTGAATTGATCCTAGGTCAGACACACCAGTACTGGTGATCATTTAAAACAGTGTCTGAGAAACTGCAAATACTTGAATTTAAAATGGAAGTGATGTTTAAATGAAGCAAGTGCAGCAGCCTCTCAACGATGTAAGTGGACAAAAGCTAAACAAACAATAGACTCAAGTAAGTCAATCACACACTGAAATCTGGAAGAGAGGAAAATGAAAAGTGCAGTTGTTTGCATTCACTCAGTTGTTTTACTGTCCCAAAACTGACATTCTGAATCAAAAGAAAAACTGAACTCATTCCTGTATTCTCAAAACGTGGTTTACAATGCCAACCATATTCAATCTGGAAAACATACATGTAGTGTAGAAGCTGATTGTTTCATATAATCCCAATTATATCCAGTAAGCGAAACTTGAACATAATTGAACTGCCCCACCAAGTTAGTGCTCTTAAATATATTCATATCACTACATCATCTGATACCATTTCCCTACCAGTATCCTTAACGTAGATACAACGGATTCAAAGTGTTCAGTAGTTAAAAAAAACAAACTTGTATGAAAGAAAATAGGCACCTTAAAAGCTAGTCTGGAATATCAGTGTAATTTCAGCATACAAGCTATTGACAGCCTTTTGTAGTATAAGGTTTAATAGTGTTCAAAAAACTATTTTAATAATATTGGAATTTTTTTTTCCTTCAGTTCCCTAAAAATGATGACTTATTTCTTCACTGGGTAAAGATCTCCTGTTTCTATCTGGAAACTGGAGTCTTCCACAAATTTTGCACAGATCCCACCAAGTCTGACATACAATAAATCCCTAATCACTTAGTTATTCAGAACTCAAGTAAAAGTGAACCACATCATCTCTGTAACTGCTGCAAGTGGGTGTGAACGTCTGGAATTAGAGGTTCTTCCTGCTCTAGTTCCCATCTTTGCCAGTTTAACGGTGACAACCTGCAGACAGAGGCTGCATGCGCCCCACAAACACCAGAACATCACCACAGAGACAGAGGCTGTGTCCAGCATGCGCCCCACAAACACCAGAACATCACCACAGAGACAGAGGCTGTGTCCAGCATGCGCCCCACAAACACCAGAA
>JAOXYF010000012.1:3012157-3037171 GCA_028565775.1 Sternarchorhynchus goeldii
TCCAGGGACATGGACAGGACCCCTGTGTGCTGTAGCTCCAGGGACATGGACAGGACCCCTGTGTGCTGTAGCTCCAGAGACATGGACAGGACCCCTGTGTGCTGTAGCTGTAGCCACAGTCCTGGTGTGGAACAGGACGGATAATGCAGGCTACCTGCAGCTGAGCCACATGTCTGTGGAAATTCCGTCACATGAACAGACAACACATTTACACTAATGAAAGTAAAGACACCAGAAAATATACTCAAATATAAATCAGAAGTCAGTGAAAGCATAATCTGAGTTTTAGTAGAGATTAAAGGACTGCAATCACACAGGTACACACAATTACTCCAGATTAAGAATCTCACCAATGTGAATGGCATGAGATGGGATTGGGGAGCAAGACTGTAATGTACAGAATTACAACAAACCTGCTAGTCATCAGGTAGAAAGGAGTATGAAAATACACACACAGATACACATACACACACAAATATGTATACACACACAAACATATATGCACACATATACACACACATACACACATATATATACACACAAACATACACACACATACACGCATACACACATACACATACCCTTATAGACTTACTGAGAACCAACACAACTTCATTCAGAGTCAACACACTCACACTTAACGTAATGTGACTTTTAAAAAGTGTAATGAATTGTTCCCAGAGCAACATGTACCCACTTTTCAATTAAGATGTAATTAATAGATAAAACATGAACATTGCATTTATTGTGAAGTTGCATTTCACAATAGAAAAATATTAATTGATGGACAAGTATACTCATAGATAGTTGACTTCAGAATGCACAGGGAAGCACTGTTTTTTTCAAGGCAACAGTTAGACAAACGGCTCTTAAACTAGAGCTTTGACCTTCATTAATGCAAGAGTTTTCAACCTTGAGGCTTTCTGAATTTAATACAGTGCACTGAACTTCACAGCAGGCAATTAACGTCTGACTGGTTTTCTCTAAGATGTGCTAAAGCCCGAGTTAGTGTTGTGGCATGAGGTTCATTCTGACCAAACATGCCAGATTCAGACACCCCTCTCAGAGCGAAGTGGCCTCTCTCATACCTCTTTAACTCCTCTGCTTCACAGGGAGAAGCGATTTGGAGTCACAGGCTATCAGCCTTTACAGTCTCTAGCATCTGGTAAAAGGAAATTGTGAAGTACACTGGTGCTCTGGAGATGCACTGCTCGCTATTCTATGTATGCCGCACTGGAGGCGGCATCTTTGGCTGGACTACCACTGCCATGGCACCCCCTGATGGGCCGTCTGCAACGAGCCTGCCCGCAAGCAGAGCTTCATCCACTCTTGCACGCTCCAGCTAGATGGCAGCTAGGTCCATGTACTCTTCAGTATTACGGTTTTCTCCAGGGAAATCGTTCACAAATCGGGATCCATTCGGTTGCATGGCATTAAGATGGAATATTGCGTGACACCGATTGTTTTAGAGACAGGTGATCCTGGTCTGCATCACTTTGTCTGGGAAAGACAATCAAGCAGAGTGACAGATGTGCAGGAGTTTCAGTCTGATGTACACAGAGCAGAGAAATGGACACCATCTCTGTCTCTTTTCAAGAAGAGAAAGAGAGAACGAGGAGTGGTTCTAGCACACTCTGTTCCAGTGCATCACCCTGTACCAGCGAATCAGCCTGTACCAGTGCATAACCCTGTACCAGCGCATCACCCTGTACCAGTGCATAACCCTGTACCAGCGCATCACCCTGTACCAGTGCATCACTCTGTACCAGATGGAAGGTGGGGCAAATCAAATCTATTAAGGGCCCAAAAAGCTTAGTAGAGCCAATATTACATCACTGAATAAGGCAGATGCCACAACAAAGTCACATGTCCTAATTGCTAAAAACTAATTTATATTCAACATCACATCACTCATAGAGGGAACATGGCTTCAAAAAGGGGGGTATTCCTCTTTGGGTGTTGTAGCTCCTCCCACTCAGCCTTATCCACATACCGTACCATCTGTTTTAAATAGACAGCCTTATCCACATACCGTACCATCTGTTTTAAATAGCCAGTGACACATGCAGGGGTTCAAAAATAGTCACTACTTTAAAACTAGGAAGCTCTCTTAGCCTCAGGGTGTCGGGGCATGCATTAGAGTTATCTGACTGCCCTCCAACATGTATTCAACAAGGACTAAGAAAGGGAGTTGTTAAATATATTTTCTGATCTTTAGAGAAGATTTTAAAGATCTGCCTTTCTGTACTTTTTTCCACTTTTTTTCATACGCTGATTTAAGTTAAAAGGTTGTTTTTAATGGCTGTGGTTTTGGGACAGTTCATGGAGTTCCACCCGGTTCATGGCACCAATGTGAGACTGGACAACACAGGAACTAAAGCCACCCGGGTTGCGAGTTTTGCAAATGGAATTTGCTTTAGCAAACATCCTTTGAAGCCTGGAGAGATCTTCCTGGTGGAGATCGAGGACAAGGAGCTGGGCTGGTGTGGCCACCTCCGCATCGGCCTGACGGCGCGGAACCCTGGAACGCTGGTCACAGTGCCTGAGTACTCTCTGCCCGACCTGGTGGATCTGGGGGAGAGCTGGGTGTTTGCCATTACTCGCAATCACAATAAGGTCCCTGAGCAGAAGCCTCAGGAGGATGCAGACCAGGGTGTAGGGGAAAGAGTAGCCGTGGGAGGAGACGAGACAAACAACATACCTAAAACCTTTTTTACCGACACCCACCTGTACATAGAGGATGTGTGCATACCCAAGGACAAGCTAGTGGGACGGAGTCGTCCTGGACGCTTCAGTCACATCCTGGATGACCTGTACAAGACAAACACTTTGCCACCCACTGCCCGGCGCAGCCGCATAGGGGTCGTGTATGTGTCCAAGGGGCAAAGCTTTGCTGATATGCATATTGTCATCAATGGTGAAGACATGGGAGCTTGTGCCAAAGGAATCCCCACCAACAATCCTCTCTACGCTGTTGTGGATGTGTTTGCTGCCACTAAATGCGTCAGAATTGTCCAGGTGGAATATGGCTGTAAGTTCCATATTAAAATAATATATCCAGAAACAATATGTACACATACAATTTTTGTGCAATTTAACAATGATATGAGTTGCTCATGAAATGAGTTGTTTTCTCTACCCCTTCTGTTGTAGTTTCCTCACTGCAAACACTTTGCCGAAAGACTATTCAGAAGCATATTGTTCACAGAATGGCTTTGGACTGGTTGGAGCTCCCAGAAATGCTAAAACATTTCTGCAAATATGAGTAACTGAGTGGTGAGAGAAAACCACAGGAAATGCTCTCATCCGCCTTAAACTAAGAGACGGATAAACACACCTGCTGCACATAGTAACAAATACACAACAGACACTTTATTTCTTCTACAGCCATCTTCAGTGTGTCTGAGGTGTAAAGTCTTCCTCTTTTCTGTAACAAATACTGTATAATTTCTTGACAAAGCTCATAAAACAAATGTCTTGTAATACTGTACGTTAACTGAAAGATACTAATGAATGTTTGTCATACAGCAACAAAATACGATACATTTCAGATATTATGTGATATATATATATATTTTTTTTTTCCAACTTAATAAAACAAATACAAAAAGAGTCTGACTTCCTAAAAGTAGGTGTGTTATGTATAAGCAAGATTTTAACTGTCCATTGACTTTCAGTTACGTTTCCATGTTAAAAACGTCATACACTGACACGTCATGCACTGCCACCCACTGACGTAGGACACACGAAGGTTGCGATTATCACGTGACCGGAATATTATCGCCCCTGTATTCAAATAGCTTGCTGTCTGAGCGCCATATACCGAATACATACATCAACTACTTTGTCATTTCAGTCAAAAATGTCGTTCTGTTCTTTTTCCGGGAGGGAATTCTATAAAGACCATTTTAAACCCGGTATATCTTGGATGTGAAGTTTTTTGTTTTTTTTTTTACTTTAGTTTGGTCTTGCTTGGCTTATCTTGATTATGATGTGAGCTAGTTATGCTAGCTAGCTAACGTAGTAGTAGTTAGTCAGTATGGGATGCAGTTTGTCAGTAGGTAACTAGCGATAACTAATGTTGGCTGTGCTGACAAATGCATTTTATTTTAAATTACATGGCACCACTCTATCTTTGATTATTACGGATTAATACGGAAAATCTACTCGTTTTAGTTTCAAGAACATAGCTAAAATATTTCTAAGCAAAATCATAGGCGGTAACACTAGCTAACTTACTTTTCTTTGTGTTCAGGAATGTACGTTTGTTCCCAATGTGAACACCCACTGTTTTCGAGCAGGGCCAAATATGACCATTCATCTCCCTGGCCTGCCTTCACAGATACAATCCAAGAGGACAGTGTAACTAAAATTATGCAGTCACACACGGCCTACAAGGTGAAAGATATGATACATTTGTTATTCCAGCTCCAATTAAAATATTAAAATCGATTATAGAACAGACGAATAAGTTTAAGTATTTGCTATGGTAACATTACATTTTACCAGAGTTGGCTTTCTGTGCAGGTTCTTTGTGGCAAATGTGGAAATGGACTAGGCCACGAGTTTTTGAATGACGGCCCAGAGGAAGGCTTATCACGCTTCTGAATATTTAGCCACTCGCTGACGTTTGTCCCAAACGGTAATAAAGTAATACGGTAATTTACTCTGCTGCAACATCAGCTCTAGGTGTGATATGTAAATATGTGGTTTTTACTGAATGTTTTCTGAATATTTTGATTTAAAAATGTTTTACAGATAAGGCTGACAAAAGCTAATGCGAGGAGTGAAAGTCTGAAGATGTTCTGTAGCTACTGATGCTTACAGAATATCGTGTGTTCACTTCATGAAGTGGACAGGAACAAGCCCATTGGGAAGTTCTGTGCACAGATGTTTGTGGCCATACTGTTTTTGTGAATGAAAGAATAATTATTTTAGTACAAATATAAATCTATTAATGAGGAAAAACAGTTCTAACTTCTAAATGCACTTGACATATGCAATATTTTCTGAAAACATGGACAAAGAATATTTATTAATGTTTTCAGGTTGTATGTTTACTCATTATGCTTAATGCATTATTTTGATGTGAATTTCTTAATTTTTTGTTGGTTGTCTTCGACTATGCTTTACTACAGAACTACAGAGTGTTGTATTTTATAGGGTAAATGAAAATGATTCGTTAGTGGAGAGCATTTATCTTCAGCAGACGTTGCACTATGATGTCTGTATTCTCAAAGATGATTTTGTAGCGACGCGCAGTGCAAATCGCAGCTTCAAGATACCGCATCCTTTGAACACCTTCTGCAAATCCCTCCTTTCCTAAACCAATAAAATATATGTATATAAAACATACATTTTCTTTAAATTGTTTTTAACGTACTCTAAAATAAAAACATGCTAAAGTCCAAACTCGGCTGTAGCATCAGTTGATGTTCAGCTAGGTCTCGCGCCATCAGTTGCGCGCGCTGTACATTTTAGCTAGTTGGCTAGTTTGCTCTTACACACCACTTCAGTGTTTAGTTCATATGTGACATTGACATTTTTGGTAAAATATATCCTAACTAGGTAGCTACAGCGTGACAACCGAACGTATGCGAAAGGTTTTAATAGCACATACAAAGGTGTAACCTAGTTAGCTAAGCTGGCTAGCTGTCCTAGCTAAACTAACTTACTGATCAATACCTGTGGCGAGTTACACTTAACACGTATTCTAAGTCATCCTTCTCTTTAAAGTATTATTTGGTATTTCAGATTTAAATATGGCATATGCTCCACTACAAAGCTTTGTATCAATATCTGCTTTAAACTCAAGTATCACACGTCCGGTGAGAGTTTTTAAGCTATTATTGTTAACTATAGCTACAACAAAGGCTTTTTAAAATATATCTACCTAAAATGTGTAATTCCGTGTAATTTACAAGTAAAACCAATTCTTTGGTTTTCAGATTGTGGTTGGAATTATTATTGGAAAGACTGATTCAAGAGGATTTCCAGACAGGAAAAGTTAGTGACTTTGTAACTCAAATAATTTGTTGCCTATTCCTTTTTTTCAACGCAACTTTAAATGTTAGCTTTCTTCTTCCCCCTTAACCACTCAAAGATTTGGAATGTTTGACAGCTTTTAGTAAATTGCTTTTCTGAATCCTGTTCATCTACATTTACATAGTATATATTTTTTTACAGTTTATATGAGTCGCCAGTAAGATTATTCTTCACATTTCAGATGTTGGGTCTGAACGATTCACTTTCAGCTTCACCATTAAAGACTCACCAGACCATTTCATCAATGTATGTTCATGGGGGAAGGAGGAATACATTCAAGGGCTTTGCAGCCACTTCCGAATTGGAGACTGTGGTGATTGATTCCTGTTCCCCCTTTTTACATACTGCTGGTGACTTACAGGAAACCTCACCTCATACTTCAGACTTTCATTTTTTTCAGTTATCATTGAAAATCCTCTTGTTGCTGCCAAAGATCCTGAGAAAGAGGACCGGTTCTGTCCTTCAACCCCGAGGTAAAATATGCCATTTAAAAAAATCGTAGGGAAATATACAACAGGAAAATATGAATGGGAAGCAACTAAAAATGTATATATTCCATCTTCTGTTCACATACGACACCATATGGCTTTTGTAACTGGTACATGTCCCTATGATATGAAGAGCAGAAATATTTAGTATCTAATGGTCTCTAGGTACATTGATAAAATATTACGTGTGAAAGGGGTTAGTGGACTTAGTTAAGATCATTTCATTTACTTTCTTAATGCTGTCTTGATGTCATATCATCCCTCAGTTTCTACAGACTGCTGGTGACAGAAGCTCACTCAACCATAAGGATGTGCTCAGATTTAGACACAGAGACCAGGCTTCTTCCTCTGTTTCACATACCAGTGAAAGACTCTAGGGACTTCTACACACTGGGAGATATTACTGCAAATGGACAAAGCCTAGATGGAAATTTTATTAACATTTTAGCTGCCATGCGATCGGTAGGACACTGTCATATATCCTTGCAAAGAGCAAATGTTAAAAGACAGAATAATGTTTTAACATGTTTTTTAAATATGCTGTATTTCAATTGATCCCCTCAAGGCTGGTGAACCAAAATACTTTACTACTTCAGATGGGCGGAAAGGACAGAGGCTAGAAATTAGGCTCTTTGATGAGACATTGACATCCTTCCCTTTGATATGGTATGTTTAAAATTCATTTCCAAATCCATAATTTTCTCACTGGAATATAGTCTGTATTTTGGTAACAATTTCATTCATAGTTGGGATCGAGAGGCAATTAATCTTGTGCAGACGTTGACACCACGAGAGACTGGTATAGTAAATTACAGAAGAGAAACTTTCTACATGGTTGAGTTTAACATCAGGATTTCTACAGATTAAGGCATTTATGTTTAACTTCATAGTGCTCTTCATAGTTGATGCTCGCATCAGCTTTGATGCTTTTCGTAACAGTATGGTAGCAACAGTCACCTCAAAAACAATTATTACCATCAACCCTGGTAAGTATGCTTGTATGTTACATTTCTTTTAAACTTTTTCTATAAAAAAACATTGTTTTTAAACAGTGGATATTTTAGTCAAAGTAGATTACATTTCTTACTACTTTCTTTTTGTCCTATAGATACACCAGAAGCCAGTCAACTATTTAGTTATGTAAGGGAGTTGTTAGAAAATGGAGATCTAGATCAGCAAGATACAGAACTGAGTGAAAATGAATCTTGTAAGTGCAAAAAAATTGTTTGTATACCATACATGCATATTAAACAATAATAGCATAACTCCGGATAGATACTGAATCAGTGCGTTTACATTTATTTCAGTGGAATCTATTGGTGATGTGCTGACAGTGAGTCAAGTTAAAACCATAGCCCAAGAAAGTCGTGATGCATTCTATGGTATTATATATGGGTTCATCAGCACTCTAGGATTGGACTCCTCCATCTCCAGAGTTATTCGGACCAGATGGTATGTCTGAAATGCTTTCTGGTCGTAACAACAGTGAACCCGCAGGAGAAAGGGAGTCCGATAGCAAGAGGTTTTATTAGTTTTACAGAACGGGACTTAAGTGCTGAAAGCCAGGGCTGGGTGGCTTCGGCTAGAAATATCAATGGGGTAGTCCTTCCCGTAGTCTCCAGTCAGGAGTCGTGGGGAGAGGGCAGAGTCCAAGAGGTTCTTAGTCTATATGAAGACGTAGTCTATATAAAGACATAGTCTATATGAGGACGTAGTCTATGTATATGAAGGCAGTCTGTATGAAGACGTCTATATGAAGACATAGTCTATATGAAGACGTAGGTCCGTGACCGGGGAAAACAACAGACGGACATCTTGTTCCCCACTGAATTGTTCTTAACCTTTATGCTTTAGTGCCAAATGCAGATTTCAAGTCAGTGAAGAGGCTGGGACTTGCACCAACACAGGCTGTCCAAATCAAGGACAGTCACCTGAAGTGACAGCAGCCTTCCATCTGCTAGTGGATATCAGTGACCACACAGGAACACTGCAGACATGCAGTCTGTCAGGAACAGCTGCTGAAAAGACACTGGGATGTACTGTGAGTTTTTATTTATACATCCCAGTACTGTGTACATCCCACACACATATATATATATATATTTTTTTTTTTCTCCAGAAATTTTTTTTCAGAAATACAATTTTTTTTATTTTTGTGTGTTAAGTACATAGGCAAAGGTTTGAAAGAAGGTGGGGGAAACTTCAGTCCTCTTCAAAGTTTGGAGAGGGTAAAATTACGTTGAAATGAAATCTACACTACTGGTTAGGAATGTGAGGATATTTGGGTTTGCAGATGGAATGAAAACTTTCATCCCTGTGCACAACCAACCAGAGAAATGTTTAGCTGTTGTAAATACAGTGCTGATGATGTGGTCTACATAGAAAGTGATCTAAATCTAACTGAATTTGGGGGTTCATTAAGTAAGGTGAAAACATTTTATAGGTGCTGTGATTTAATTCCCTGGGTGTACAACAGCAAACATTATTTCCATTTTAGTCTGAGGACTTCATGTGCCTCTCAGAGCCTGAGAGGACAGCCGTGAAGTGGAGGTTTCTTCTGGAAAGATGCAAAATTTATCTGAAGGTTTAAAATGCTTTTTTCCCTTCCAACTGGTAGTTTTAGGTTTTGACTCATATATTTTATTTAAGGCTTTGCCGCTAGTTGAACAATATCTGTTCATTATTAAACTGGATTTTTTTTAGCCAATGTATTTAATCACAAAAAAAATTATTTGTTTTAAATGAGTTTTTAATTGAATGGAATGCATCCTACATTAAATTTATTCAGATTAAATAATTCACTAGATATTTATAGTAATACATCACAGGAACTGTCATTATTACATGTACTGAAATACAATTAATATTTTTTAAAAGTGTGTGGGTTTCTGACCATTTTAACAATGTAGATCACATTTGCAGGTTTTGTTCTTCAAAACCTTAGATTATCTATTTGAGCATTTATCTTTCAGTTTTCTTTTCTAAACAGATTATTTTTCTTTTCTTTTAATCAGATTTTTCCATCCTCTAAAAATAAAAATGGGACGAGAGTGAATATCCTGTCCTGCACACATGCTGATCCAGTGGAAGTAAATCAAAGCATGTTTGCTTTGGCATGAGCCTGCCAAACCATGACTGGGTGCTAAATCAACATAGCCATCTGATATTGTGCACAGGAATTGAAATCGAATAGTGTTGTCATTACATATTAAATGAAAATGAATATTAGTATTGACTATATATAGTCAATCAGAAGTCAGGATGCATTGCGTCATCTGAAAATATGTATGCGCGTATTGTGTTTATTTGTGCATGTATATTTATTAACTGCATGTTTTTCGTAATTTCCTCGACAAATAAAATACATATAATATACTGTTTTAATGACTCGTTTGTTGGCGTTCTTACTCTGTGCCGGAACCAACCAATGCGTAACGTGTTTCAGTGGGGTTGTATTTGGTAAGGTCATCCGCTTGTATTTGTCTTTTTTGTAAATTGTGGGAATTTAGCGCTTCATATTTAAAATAGTGACGAAATATTTTGTGTAGATTTGTCGTGCATCTTCTGACAGGTAAATAAGACTATACGTCTGCTTTTGTTGTTATACGATGAAGAGTGTTGTCGTTAAGGGCGATCTTGTCGTTAGCTGTAGCAGCTGGCTAGTTAGCTTAGCTAGTTTGCTTATTCAGTTTCCTTCGTTTACAGTTGACAGCTATGAAAGCGCACAATCGTCTACAGTAGCAAATAAACCAAAGTCGTGCTACTCGCTAAGATACTACTAGCAGTGGTTTGTCTGTTGCACTAAGGGTTGTTGTTTTCAGTTCTTTATAGGTGAGACGTTGGGCGAATAATAGAAAGTTAACATGAATGTAAACCAAGGTACAGTTGGGAGCGATCCGGTTATCCTCGCCACTGCTGGGTACGACCACACTGTGCGGTTTTGGCAGGCACATAGTGGGATTTGCACAAGAACTGTTCAGCACCAGGACTCTGTATCCTTTTAGTTGATAAAGGTGTGGGTGCCGAGACATGTGCACTGCCTTTGTGCGTAAGTGTTGTGCATACCAAAGCCAGTGTGTCGCTACTTACATTTGTGTAACAATGTACTGTTAACAACAAGGAACGAAGAAACGGATGCTTAAATCATACTAAGCAGAGAATGCCTTAACTCCAACACCAGCAGGTGAATTCTTTAGAAGTGACACCTGACAGAAGTATGATTGCAGCAGCTGGTATGTTATAATACACAGACAAATATAAACGCATTGTTAGTATTTCCATGCCTTATTATTATTCGTTTTTACTCTTTATCTAATATAATTTTCAATTTTTACTTTTTCTGTTTTCAGGTTATCAGCATATACGCATGTATGATCTAAACTCGAATAATCCAAACCCAGTAATCAACTATGATGGTGTTAGCAAAAATATTACGTCTGTGGGCTTCCATGAAGACGGGAGGTGGATGTACACTGGAGGAGAAGACTGCATGGCACGTATCTGGGACCTAAGGTGCTAAACAACTCCCACAATTTAATGTCTGAAATATTTTTTTGACTTGAAATAGACTTCAAAAAGCATGTAATATTTCTTGTATTTATTCAGGTCCAGAAATCTGCAGTGTCAAAGGATATTTCAGGTTAATGCACCAATAAACTGTGTCTGCCTTCATCCCAACCAAGTAAGAGGTTTAGAATGAACTTCATGCTTCTGTTAATACATTTCATTCAATTGCTGATTTGTTTCCATTTCTTAATTCTTTCCTCTAGAGGGAGTTAAAGGGTTAAGCACATGTTTATTATTGTTATTTCTTCCTTCTCTAAGGCTGAGTTATTTGTTGGGGATCAGAGTGGCGTGATCCACATCTGGGATCTTAAAACAGACCATAATGAGCAGCTCATTCCAGAACCAGAGGTGTCAGTGAACTCTGTGCACATTGATCCAGATGCTAGCTACATGGCTGCGGTCAATAGTTCTGTAAGTAGTTCTTGCACTTGCGCTGAACCACACTGGAATCTTTCCCTCTCACATGCACTTAAGTAGTTTGGAATCTACCATTTGAATGCTGTGTGTTGTTTTCTTCCACAGGGTAACTGTTATGTCTGGAATCTGGCTGGAGGAATCGGTGATGAAGTGACGCAGTTAATTCCCAAGACTAAAATCCCTGCTCACAAGCGCTATTCTTTGCGCTGCAAATTTAGTCCTGACTCCACGTAAGTTGATCCTAAATAAGAACATAGAAAATCATATAATTGTTTGTCCTGATTTACTGCTGCCACCAATATATTGCAATTCCATTTCACCTGTAGATTGCTGGCCACCTGCTCTGCTGACCAGACATGTAAAATCTGGAGAACTTCCAACTTCTCCCTGATGACGGAGCTGAGCATTAAGAGCAACAACCCTGGTGAGACGTCTCGCGGCTGGATGTGGGACTGTGCTTTCTCTGGAGACTCCCAGTACATTGTCACAGGTGAGCAAGTGGACGGGCAGATCTCAGAACCCAATATCTCTTGTTATATGACTCCCATTCTGGGAACAAATCTGTTCTACCATGCATTTGAAAAGATCTCAATAGCTACACCCTCCCCACATTAGTTATGTACATATATAGTTATTTCGATATTTACATAACTGATCTACTAAAGTAGGTATTTACATAACTAACACACTTATTAGCTACTTTTTTACCTTGTAAAGTCTGGCTTGTTTTTCATTGTAATCAAGTTCTTTGATTAGAGTGGCCGTCAAATCTTTGGTGATTTTTGAGGCCTCAGTAAGGGGAAAAAACCTCATTTGATCTGAACACAAAAAGTAACTTATATTTTGTACTATTATCTTTTGCGCTTATACAAAAAAAAAAACCCAAAAAACTATTATAGTTATATTTTTATATTGGCTTGTTGCTCATTAATGATGTTTTGTAATTCAACAATTCACTGGTTTCCAGCCTCTTCGGATAACCTGGCGCGCCTGTGGTGTGTGGAGACCGGGGAGACCAAACGGGAGTACAGCGGACATCAGAAGGCAGTGGTGTGTTTAGCCTTCAACGACAGTGTGCTCGGCTAACGCAGTGTGCCGTCGTCTCGCCTGGCAGCTTTAGATTACAGAATAACCAGCCAAACTGTTTGACATGACCTATATAAAGCTGCGCGTATCAGCAAGTGGTTCGTATTGTGCGTTGTATGAGCCATCATGATTGCTGATGTTAACTGATGGTTATTACACACTGAGCAGAGCATGACGATTGTGACAGAGGTGACAATGACTTCCTGTTGTATGTTTAATGACAATGTGCAGTTTGTCTGAATGAGTCAATATTCCATGAACATAAGTGACTCATCAGACCACTTCTGTGGTATTCAGAGAAAGCTTCAGAGAGCACACTTAAGGGCTCTCAGTGGAGCGCTAGGATTCATTTAGTAGTCATTTATGTTGCACAGGATTTTACAGCTAAGGGTGTCTGAGTCCGTGGGTGTTTGATTCAGTCCTTCTGTGTGCTGCATTAATTGTCTCATGGTTAGTATAGTAAAATTATTAGTAATGTACAATTCATCATTAATTAGTAATGTACAATTAATTTTACAGCCCAGTTACTACCATATTAAGAACTGTGTCTACTATGAAAACAGAAGGATTTAAAGCTACTATACACCTTTGAGCTTGTATATCAAAATCCTGAACATAAATGCTTATTAAAATATTTTAGCAGTAGAAAAAACTCACCTGTAAATAAGCTAAAGGAAGCCAAAATGAGTGAATCGTTCTTTCTTAATGAAAAGATAGTGCTAACGCTGCTCTGCAGGTCCTCTACTTTTCGATTTATAACTACACATTTTTAAGTAAAACATCCATAAAATGTTCTTTATTGTCTTATTACATTGGAAGAATTTTAGGCCAAAGTCATTATTATACTCCTACAACATGGTTTTGTTCTCTGTTCAGATAAATGGTTCCCTCAGTATAATGGTGCTTTATTGTAGATCAGCAGTGCCTGCAGTTATTCATCTGCATCAGGTTACAAGAGGAACTAACAGCAATGTCTTTCAGAGTAATGAAACGATGCAGGGTCAGGCGGAGGGTTTACAGAGCAGAAGGGCACTGAGTGGGACTTTGTAGATACACGGCAGGATTCTGTTTCTTCGTGGTTGCGTTCGAGTGATGGGCTGTAGCGAGATTTAGGGCGCGGCTTCCTTCGGTCTCTCTTGGCAGTGGTCTGAGGTGCAGGGAGCGGGCGCTGCTGTGTGCCAGGTCTGAGGTGCAGGGAGCGGGCGCTGCCCGGCCAGGCGCTCACTCTGGCAAGTAGTAGAAACACACAGACACGCAGATGTTGCTGGGGAAGCAGATGTCGATGCAGAAGTAAATGAGTCTTTCTCTGGGACCTGTGGGGCAGCGTGAGAAGCCCAGGTGAGTGTGGTGAAGCTCTGAGTGCTGATAACAATCACAGAATCACTGCATTTCCCCAAGTCTTGTTCCCATTAGTTGTTGCGCCTCCAGAAAAGGTCACAACTGGAGTGCTGGATTGTGTTTCTCAGTCATGCTGGTCTTTAAAAACTTCACTATGTGTCAGTTTACTTCTCTTGTTATGCAATACCTGACTAACTGAACGTTTTCTCTCTATGATGACAAAGTTATGAAAATCGCTAAATATCTTGTTATAAATAAAGCTCAAGTTAAAAAAAAAGTACCAAATAAAATACATTAAGGAAAGTTTAGATTTAGTACAGCGGGAGTTAGTAAGGGATGCATTACTGTCACATCTCCTGGTCCAGTACACAGGTCTCTGATGGCAGAGAGTCTGCAGTGGTTTCTGGAGGGTGGAGGCATCTACACGATTTGCTCCCAAAACTCCCAAAAACTCAGTGTGTCTCTGGGTCTCATTACCCACCAGCCAGATCTGCGTCACCTGAAATAAAAATACAGAATGTGTGGAGAGTGGAGCATGCATGGCATGGTGCTGTACAAATTCGTTTACTGAGTGTTTTTTGTTCTATACAAAAAGAGTTTGTATTGACTCCATTTAATGACCGATCAGACAGACTGGAGTGATACAAACTCCTTTGTATGCTTGAATGAGCATAAAAACAGATTATATATGAGGAGCCCTCTGTGCAGATTAATAAAGAATATTTGGCAAAAGGTCTGTTGAATTGAATGTTCCTTTCAGGTGAATTACCAGTGGTGTGCTAATGCCCTTAATTAAGTTCAATAATGCGGATAATGTGAACTCACACCAAGACATCTACCAGGACCACGACACACATCATGTCAATAACAACAACAACTCCATTCTCTGCAGATCATAACCCAGCACAGAATCATCTTGTTAACTGGCAAAAGCCTTGCGTCCTGTGCAGGCCTCGGTCCCGTTAAGAGCCTTGCGTCCTGTGCAGGCCTCGGGCCCGTTAAGAGCCTTGTGTCCTGTGCAGGCCTCGGCCCTGGTCACGGAAAAGCTCACTTTCCTCCCAGTAGGGGCTTAGAAGAGGTTTTTAGCCAACAGAGTGGCCATTGTGCACTCTGTGGTCCCATTCTGTAATGGGATCGGTGGAGGGCAGATCAGATGTACTAAGGAATTCAAGACCAGCTAGGCCCAGCTTTCCTGAACCCTGTGCGCTCCATTAGTCCATTTCTGGAAACAGAGAAGAGAAAGCAGCCAAAAGAGCTCTCTAATCAGCTCAGGAGCACCGGGGCGCGCCGTGTTCAAGTGACAGTCAACCTGCATGCAGCAGGACTTGGACGAGGGTGCAGAGCTTGTGCAGAGCTCCCTGTGAGGTCATGTCAGGCCTCAGCAACACCACAGTTAAAACATGCCAAAGTATATTAAAAGATTTGATGATATCTTTCTGGAGGAGGAGTTGCAACAGCTATAGCCTTTTGAGACACTATTGCTTTAAAGTTGTTACCTGTTGTTCTGACTCATTCAGGAGAACGTGCATGTTTTCATAATCGGACATCTCCATTTGACGAAGAAAGCAGATGTTCTGGTTCTCTGGTTTATAACATACGAGGCCCTACATGGGAGACATGGCTGATGAGGGTCTGCAGGAAAACAGCTGCTTGATTCCATGACAGTAAAAAAGGAGAATCTTACATGTTTAATGTCAAAGAGTACTGTGGAGGTTTGGTTGGCTTGAGAGGTCACAGAGTAAGTCACAATGTTGTTCTGTTTGTCCACTAATGCAGACTGGTTTATCAGAGCAGGAGGGCGGTCAGTAGATGTAATTCGGACACCCTGCAATGAAGACTGTTTGGGAAAGCTTGTTTGTTTTGTATTCTTATTTTGTTTTGTTGACCCACCAAGTTGACTTAATGGTTTGAAATGAATACAATTCTAGTTATTTCATATATTTAATACATTTCTGAATTTCCAGAACACAGTTACTATAATTACTCATAATAATCTTACATTCGCTTATTTTCCAGTACGAACTATCAATTCTCACATTCAGTAATTGTAAATATTACCATTTTATTGTAAACGTAATATAATTTGAATATGGTGTTAATGTGAGGTGGACACAGTGCCTCTTACCTGGGGTCCTGACAGGAGTGCAAACTTCCCAGTGACAATGAGGGCAATGGAAACAACCAGCAGAGCGGCAGTGAGACTGATCCACAGCACCCTGGGAGGAAACCTGGAGGAGCCTACAGGACCACCATGCTATGACAAAGACCACAACCAGTGCACACAAATAAGGACCTGCCCAAACAGTGCTGCTTTCAGATGTTTCACACGAGTGGCTCACGATTTCTTTATGCAAGTCAAATGGACATTTTGATCTGTATTGTCAGTGGCTATTCTCTGTTGAAAGTCCTTTAATTAACTGGACCAAATCATGAATCATTTTTCTGCTACATTTTAAAGTAAAAGCTTGAACAAATTGCACAACAAAAAAACAGCTATTCAGAAAGCTTCACACACTCTCACCATGCACTGTAGGTCGTCCAGACTGGTTTCCGAGTACTTCCAGCACCTCACCATTCTGCCTCTAGTTGCGTTTCCTCTGGGTCCGTTGTGTTTCCTCAGGCTGAGTTCATGACTGGAACTAACCAAGAAAGCCTGCCGCATACCTCCCCAGCACCTCAGTGCCACGCTTTAACAACCCCCCCACCCCATTCAGTCACACACCAGATCGTCCAACCCACTGGCCACTGCCCCACCTTGGACAATAGACAAAGGGGAGAGGCAGGTTTTTTTCTGTGGACAAGGCTTGTCATCGCAAAGTCAGTTATTGTAGAGATCCATCGCTCAGCCCCTGGAGCTGCTGACTACCCAAGGTGACTTTAATTTCAACCACTGCACTGATCACAGAAACATCAGGTAATAGCTACAGGTAGTACCTTAATTACAGGTAGTACCTTAATTACAGGTAAAAGCTTGAATATTTTGACACTGTACACAGTAATTTAGGTTCTGAAAATATTTATTTCGTCTTAATAAGAGGAGCATTTTGTTCAAGGCCAGACAAAAACAAACAACTATGAATGAATTAAAGGTTAAAGAATAATGAGCATGAAATAAAACTGCAGTCATGTAGAACATTTTTCCACCTTTTAAACTCTACAAGCACGGCAAAAAAAACTGCAAAGAAAATCCTCATGTTTATCTGTTGAGTGATACTGGCCAAAGTGACGCTGAAATCTCTGAACACGGAGCGCAGTATAATTAACAAAGAACCATCCACTGAACCATCTAGTCTACTGGAAGCAATTTGTCCAGTACTTGGGTTTTTAATACATGAGAGAATAAGCAAATACATGCTCTTGTTAAATGTCTGTGTACGTTGTAATTTGGTGTTAATATCTTATTAAAGTATCTGTGTATGTTATAATTTGGTGTTAATATCTTATTAAAGTATCTGTAATTCTAACACACAGCAAATGTAAAAATGAAAGATGTTTGGGGGGGGAAAAAAGACAATTCCAGTTAATATCCAACACTGCACAATGGAAAACTGACATTTTTATCTAATATATCAAATTAGTAGTGAAGTGGCCCATACTCCCAATATTACAATATTCACTTTCCACTGTAAATTACTTTCATGGAAATGCCTGATAATGGATGGAAATATGCAAATACAGTTCCCTGTTATGGAAAATCAATGTGCCTTTTGTTCGAGTAGCTTCCCTTCTGTCCATGCAGGACGACTGTTAGATCCTAATTAATATACGTGCCTATCCTTGTAGGGCAGGTAAAATCTCTGCAATACTGTCCACGTAATAGTCAGGCACCATTTCTTGACGAGTTGGGCATCCACTTCGTTGGTGAGCCTCTGCATCAGCGACGGTCGACACGCCCGTCAAAGTCAGCAGAGTCTTCAGGCCACAGCTGGAGCCCAACATGATGTCTGTGTCCAGTCTGTCTCCGACCATGAGACACGTCTTGGGGTCTAAGCCGAACCGGCTGGCCACACATTTAAACATGAAGCTGTTCGGTTTACCGACCACCCGAGCCTGACGCTGCGCTGCTGTCTCCACAGCTTTTAACAGGCAACCAGTACCTGTGGTCAGAAAGAAACGGATTTATGCGTTGACATCAATGTACAAATACTGTGTTATTTATCGTTTATTCTATATCACGATCAAAATATTCGTTTTGAGAGAAGCCAGTATAGTCACCTGGGACCGCTTTACCACCTTCCAGGGGAAGTCTCGTGTCAGTGTTTGTTCCGACGAACTGACACTCCGGATCGCAGAGATACTGTAATGCTCGGTTTAACTTCATGTAACTAAAATGTTCGTCAAACCCGACCAGCACGGCTTTCACCTCTGGATCGAGAGGAACATTTGCCCAGTCATTCTGAACTCCTGATATATGGTCGGCACCTACACCAACCGCCTCGATGCCCAAGGCTTCCAGCTCTTGTCTCATCGCATTACTGCCGATTAGATAGACTTTACCGTCGAGTTTGCTGACAGTTTTGAGGTACACTGCCGAGCAGTAAGCTGTTCCGAAAACCTCGTCTTCACTGGCATTGAATCCTAGTTTCCCTAATTTATCCGCGTACATTTTTCGAGTTTTAGTGCTGTTGTTGGTGACAAAAAACACACGCTTGCCACCATTTTTCAGAGAATTGATCACTTCGGGAGCTCCAGGGATGGCTTGATCACCTCGCCATATCACGCCATCGCAGTCAAACAAAACACTGTCCACGGAGTCGATAAGCTCCTTGATGGAGGCACCGCCGAGGCGGGTACATTTAGACGCGGCCATGGCCACTCAGCGCTGGTCCTGGAACCTGCCGGTTATTCTTGTTAGCAGAAAACGCAACCAAAAAAGGTCTTTATCCTTCGATGCGGTTCAGATTCACTTGGTGCTCGGTTGTTTCTTTACTTCTAAGTACTGATGATGTCAGCGTTTGGTAAAAGTTGTAAGGTTAGATAGTTCATTCGCATGTTTTCAGCACATAACGCGCTGGTGACCTGACCGTACCGTACGAGTCACCGGCGCACTTCCGCACCGGGTTAAAGCAACAGTAACTTTAACCACCGAGTTCAATGCGAAATAAAGACGAATCTATGTATAAAAATATGAAACTTTATCCAGCACGTTAAGGAAATCTACCGCACTACGTGTTAATCAGTGAAAGTGAAAACAGCGGCCATTTGTTTAGTCAACAGCATAAAACATTTATTTCAAACAAAAGTATACAAGCTGTGAACATTCACACATTTAACAGGAGTTAATCGTCTTTCTTCTGAATAGGGCTTAACGGCCAAAAGACTTCCCCAACATTCTTCAGCAATCCCCTATTATAAAAGCCTCTTAATGGATTGTAGGCGGTGGGGCATGAGGTCCTGGAGAAAGGGTGGCAGTCCTGGCACCTGTGACCTTTCAATTTGAACCATTCATTGGAGGTCTGATTCACCAGTGCCAAATAACAGTGAAACATGGAATATCCCGCCAGGAGGAAAAAAACAAATATCAGAAAACCAAGCATGAAGACTATTCTGGGGAAGGTCATGAAGAGTTGCTGCAGAGAAAAGCCAAGAGTTATTTGTTATTCCAGATTGGTGATGGTACTAAATAAAGCAGTAAGTGCCCAAAGCATTTATAATGAATTTTGCTTAGTGAGGTTTAAGTTTTTTGTTTACTGTTACCAGGCTATTACAAATATACTGTGGTAAAGATAAAAGTGTTTACTGTAAATAATAAAGTCAGTATTAGCTACACAGAGAATACTACTGCTCTTCTGGGAGAAATCCTGCTTTGATGATGATTGATGGAGTGTTTGGCTACGCTGAGAGTGATACAGCACAAACCCCTTCAAGAGTAAAAACTAGTGAAACTCTGGCTGAACTCACAAGGAACCTCCAAACCTCCTTTTCTGTGTTCTGTATTGTCCTCACAAAATGTCACTTTCTTCCTCGTGTGCACAGCAAGGCTGCCTACCTGTATGACGAAGGCCGGGCCTGCAGGCAGCTGGTGGCCCTGTGCATCAGTGTAGTGAGAGTGCATGAGGCCAGAGCGAAGTACGGCGTGGAACAGCATGTCTGCCGTCAGCACAGCCATGTCACCCGCCATCGCACACACACTGAGCAGGTACAGCAGGAAGTATCTAGTGTTCTGAGCACCAATGCAGTTATTCACCCACACACAGTGGTGGTCAAATCGATGCACACATCGGTTGCAGAGTCCTGCACACAAGATTAACAAATTAGTTTTTTTTAATGATTTAAGACAAGGCAGGATTCAGAATATGTGCAAGGCAGTGAGGGACTATGACCAAGTGCCGGCGGAGCAAACAAATGCTTTCCTCAGTTAAAGTTACAAGAAAGAGTGCAAGAACTACCAGAAAGGGGACAGCATATGATCTGAAAGCAACCAGACCCAGAACGGTGAGGTTCCTGAAACTTTCAAAAACCTTTCTATAAGAGCAATGTATGGTGAGATTTCCCACATCTACAGCCTTCTTTAATATAATAGTACAATTATTACTGAATGTAACAGGACTTACTGCAGTGCTTGGACCTGGCGGGCTTCATCAGCTCACATGTGGGACACATGATTCCCTCTTGAAACAACTTCTCGTCGTACTGGTACACCTCGAGCATCGTTCTGTGGTTCTGCTTCGTTAGTGTACCTGAAGAGGCATATAAAGTCTTACTGAGCTCTCCTGATTGCTTTATTATGATACACTAAATGTAGGATTTATTTTGTTTACCTGGATCACTTTTACAACAGAGGTAGAAGAAGCAGGATTTTATAACCAGGAGAACATAGGGAACACACACGTTAAACAGGCTGGTGTCCATTTCCAAGCAGAACCCAAAGACCTCATATGAGAATTCTCCATATACAGCAGCCTCAAGCAGAAGGTGCAAGTAAATGAAGAAACTGTTTCTGTTGCGGAGGAGAAACAGCCATGTTTATGATGCACTATATGCTTAAGCAATTAAACAACAAACTGTGTGAAGCTGCTTAATAAAATGACAATAACTCTATGAAATTATCCATCAAATTATTGTGTGCAACTAGGTGGATTTTACAAGACTGTCAGGGTGTTAGGAAACATCCTCAAAAACAAAGTCTTGGCAAATAATTGCAAGAACTTACTCATACAAAGGAAGGTATTTGTCTATAACTGCATGGATTTTGAACTGCATTTTCTCAAACTCAATGCCACAAAGCAAGTCTTGTGGTGAAATTAATAAGTTAACAGATATTCACAGGTGTACCATACAATACAACACGCATGAATGTAGGAATAAATGAATAAATAATAATGTGAAATTTCTGAAATTCTCACCTCTGGTGAAACAGTCTGTGTACAGTCCTGTGGCAAATGTTTTGAATGTATTGTGGAATCCATGGAGAAACGACCTAGGTTAATTTTTCATAAATTACTCACAAGTAACTGGAATGTCACAAAAAACCCATTTTAATTAACTTTCCAGTTCTACTACACTTAAAATTGACCTGTAGTGGGCCTGGGTGCTCAGAGTCCAGTTGCTTTACTTGTGATCTCCAAGATCTCCTTTAGCATTTGCTCTCGTCCAGAGCAAATTACATACATTTATCAGTGTGACAGTCCATGTGTTCCCTGGGAACTGAACCATGGTACTGGTGCTGCTAGCACCTTGGTCTACCTCATCTAACAGGTAAACAACAGGAACTGATATTAACTGGAAAATGCATGAACATCACTTAGAATTATTACCGCAAGGGTCATGGCTACTTTGCCTGGCTGTAATATTTGGATTTGCCAATATCCTTGAACTTTTTATTTTACAGTTCTATTTAATGCCAGTTTGATATTTTTGACAGTGCAGCGCCACCCTGTGCAACATTTGATCATTACCTCTGTGACGGTGGTATAGAGCCGCTCAAAAGGAGTGTGTTGTTGCCCAGAGTATTTACAAACTAGAGCAATGCAGGTGAGTACAACTACCACATAGATGCAAAAAAGAGTCAGAAAGTCCATTTCTTGTCCACAACACTGTAGAAACAAAACAACATGGTAAATGATACCTCGAGTGTTCGTTTTTTTCAGTTTTCTTTGCTGTTACAGCTTTCCAGCTGCACTACCGAGCAAATGTGAAAGAGAGCGATCTCTCGGCTATCAATGACTTAATAGCAAGTTAGCTAGCTAATCAAGAAAGAAAGCTATCTTATTTTTTTGTTACTACTGCTTCCTAAAAAGACAGCCTGGCCATATTTAATCAAATACAATTCATTCGTTTCCACGTATGTTGCACAAAATGTTCTTGTAACAATTAATTAAAGAAAAGTGCATGTGACTATTTTTTTTTACCTTTCTTCATATGTACACCATCCTTACATTTGTAATTGGGAGTGTATTTCCTCATGCCTTCCCTCGTAGGGATGAAGAAAGTGAAAATCCATAGTTCTACAGCGTCAAAATAAAAGTCCCCAGTCATTTAAAAATCTTAGTTACAAGTTCAGTTTAGAATGAACGTTTGTATCATTTAAATAATTGTCTGGTTAATAATACGATTATTTAAAAATCACATTATTTTTGTGATACAGGAACCTTTGTCAAATATTTCAAGGGCCACACTTTAAGTACATCAGAAGGATTCTTTATCCACTGTTCATTAACAGGCTATATACATAACAATGTAAAGATGTCTACTGTGTTTCATTACTGTTTTGAGGGAAATATAATGATTTGATTGCTTCCTGTTATCTTAATCCAGTGGTGTCAAAGTTTGGTCTGAGAGGGCCAGAGTCCAGAGTGGTTCGGTGATTGATCTGCCTAAACTGACCTGGACACCTGCTGGTCTTGGACCTCCCAGGACAAGACTTTGACTTCCCTGTCTTAGTGTATCAGGGCAATTCTAGATGCACCTGTACCAGCAGGCATCCACCCAGGCTCGGGTTGCTATGGCTGATGCCTGGTTATCATGTTACACAGCAGCTAAGAGCACAGAGCAGACTGGTGCTTTAAGACACTACCAGCCCAGAAAAAAACCTCAGGCACTTATTATCAAGCAACGGACACAGAGTTTTAAAAAAGGTATGTGAGTATCTCTGCCTGTATAAACCAGCAACATTTTCTCATGGAACAAAAGGAACGATCTCTGTTTGTGCTAACACTGCACGTGTGATTCTCAGAGTACATCATCATCATTATGCCCTCATGTGACCGAACACAGTAAACAAGCTGTTTAGTTATTCAGCCTGATTATGCTTCAGTTTGTCCTGTGCTTTAGAGGCTCAGCAGATGCTCACCATCACGGATGTTAGTAGTGGGATTATTGCGCTGATTCTTACTATGATTTTATTACACTGTTCAACTGTACTTTGCTTGTATGTTACTCTTTTATGGGATGTGGTTATTCCTTCAAGAAATCACTGCTATCACATAAGCAGAAAGTAGATCATCTATTGGTTTTAGCAACAGTCTTATCATAAAGACTGTGACATATTTCTATATACTACAGACCAGGGTGAGTTGGTATCCATCCTTTTAATTTTAGTGTAGTCCAAAACTCTCTAAGCCTTTAATGCCTGTAGAGTGAAGTAATAGTTTCTCTGAGACACCAAATTGTTTCTCTGCTTGATGGTTCAAAACTTTGAACTGGTAAGATGAGACAATGACTGAGAAAGAGTGTTTGTTTAGAGACAGAAGCAATGGTGCTAAATAATTTATTTTGTTGTATATAACTCACTGTATAAGATGGTCCTAGGCCATCTGTGTATTTGTCATGATGACTATCATGATATTTTGATCACATATATTACTCTACTCATTACTCTAGTTAGGTTACTGTGTTTCTCTGTTCTTATCACTGTATGCATGCACTGCCTTGTTAAGTGATCAGCGTATTGTCACTGAAACCATGTTTGCAGTTGAGCCTGGAGTCCAGCTCTGTCAGTAAATCAGTCTTCCTTCCCAAGTCCCTCCCCAGGACACCAATGCCAGAATGTGCTTTTGGCGTGTGGTCAGGGGGTTCTTAGCGCACAGCACGTAATCGGCCTAATCCAGAAACAAGGGCTTCAACTGCAGCGCTTCTGTTCAAAGTGGCGTGTCTGTGATCCACACACAGACGCTCTAATTAGTCGCCCTCCTCCTGCTGCATCCCTGTGCTGATGATACTGAGCCACTTTCTGTTCCTTGGAGAGGGCGCTAGCTGGCTGAGTGTGGGAGGAAGATATTTATAGAAAAATGGGGCCTCGCTTTACCCTTTTTGGAGAGAGAATTATTAAGGATCTGTGCTACACTGTCCCAGTTTCGCGTAGCGAGCAGGACTAGTGCTGGCCCTTGCAGACATGCAGTGTCACCTCGACGAGCAGCACCACAGCAGCATGGTGTGCACAATCACCCTCTTCTTCTTCCTCTTTTAAACTGTATTTTTTATTTATTTATTTTTTACTTTTTTAAAATGGCAGTTCTACGCATGCCTGGCTTCGACAGTAGTGGCCATTGTGAAGGCGGTGGCCCTTGGCTGCTGACATTTGAGCGGAATATGTGCTGAATGCATTTAGGATCCACTTAGATGGGGCACACGGACTGGATATTTTTTTTCTTACGGCTATAAACTTTGACATTTGTTGTGCAAAATGAAGCGATTTCTCCAGAACAAGAAAGGGAGATACTCCTTACGACAGAACCAGAAGTCTGGCCCTCGCTATTCACCTAAAGATTTCTGTAAGTTTATGCCAGTCAGTCTCCTGTCAGTGTTTTATCGTAGTTATGTCAGTACTCAAGTGCTGTCAGAGGGAACAAGAGAAACAGAGTTTTTATTCAATCAAAAAATGTAATGAAAACTGTGTGTAGTTGTTAATAGATGAATAATCTCAACTAATACTTATGTATCAACAGTTGCAATCCTAAATGTTCAAGTAGCTTAAGGTTTCTATAGTTTTCTTGGGTTCAGAGTTGTTCTGTTGTCATTAACAGCTAATTGTCTTCATACAGTATTATATATTCTATTTTGGTATAGTTATAGGATATCATGCAGCAAATGCCTGAGGAGGGACGCCTGTTCCAGACAGTAGACAAGACCTGGA
>JAOXYF010000012.1:3037271-3048594 GCA_028565775.1 Sternarchorhynchus goeldii
TATTTTACATTGCTCTCAATGTGGTACATCACAAATAGGTAAGATTCTAAATGACCTTCCAGAGTCTCTTAAGCTTCCGAGTCATCAGGCAGTGCTTCTACTGTCCTGAATGTACAACATATATTTATATATTTATAGATTTTGTTCTAAATTGCGAAAATGAATATTTATACAGTGATATTCCTGTATTTTTCTGTAACACATATCATTCTTTTGTAAATGTGAAAGTGAGCAGCATTTAGCACTGGATTTAGCACTGGATTTAGCACTGGATTTAGTACTGGATTTAGTACTGGGTTTAGTACTGGGTTTAGTACTGGGTTTTTGTTATCTGTGGAAGCCATATAAGAGTCTGGCTGTGATCTGAGTACAGAGCTCCTGAGCTCCTCAGCTCCTGAGCTCCTCAGCTCCTCAGCTGTGTATTCTCAATGAGGTCAATGACACCAGAAGGTTTGGGAAGCCAACTGAGACTCACTGGATGAGAGGCTGTATCACACTTATGTAGGCCAGTATTGTCATTTACAGAGCAAGTGGTGACAATGTCAGTGCATGTAGAGTTCATGATTTTCATGGGTGCTTGACAAGCCAGTCTCCCTGAACCAGTCTCCCTAAAGAGGTCTGCTGAGATGCTGGCGAGAGAGCAGGCCTGGAGTTTAGTAGGTTGAAAGGCAAACCTCTGGTCCAGCTCCAGACATGGCATCATAACACAGACAAGCATGTGCTCAAAAGAAGGAAGTTAAGCTCCTCTCCTTCCTCTTTTACAGTCTTCACAATGCCATCGTCCAACCAGGGCTGGCCAGAAGAGTTTGGCTTCCAGCTGGGAGGGAACGGCCCCAGCTACATCCTCTCTGTGGAGGAGGGGAGCAGTGCGCACCTGTCCGGGCTGCAGCCTGGAGATCAGGTGCTGGAGATCGAAGGGCAGGACGTGTCTACGCTCGGAACACAGGCCCTGACGGCGCTGGCCCAGACCCAGAAGAACATCCCACCCAGCATCGGCGTGGTCTCACGAATCCATCAGGTCAGAGGACTCTAGGAAAGAGCACCGGATGAGTCTTAGACTGTTTCCTCCATTCCTGGTGTCTTTTTGCTTTGCTCCATGTTTCTTTCTCATCTTATTCATTTATTTTTCTTTCTGTCCATGTTGTCAGAAGAAACTCAAATATCGCTTTATGTCTGTGTAAATGTTACGGCCTTCAAGAAACAGCATTGTCATCCCCCGTTCAGTCATCCCCCGTTCTCCACCTCTGCAGATGGACATCACTCCAGGCCCAGACGGCCGCTTCGGCTTCACTATAGTGGGAGACTGCCCCCTGCTGGTGGAGGACTGCTCTCCTTGCTCCCCAGCCGGCCGCAGCGGTCTGAGGGCGGGGGATTACGTGATGGAAGTGAACGGAATCCCCGTGAAGCAGCACGAGATGGCGGCGGCGCTGATCAAAGCGTCACAGGGCCGCACCCTGCGCCTGGGCGTGCTCAGCGTGGCCGGACGGCAGAAGCGCAGGAGCAGCAGTATCGAGGACTACCAGAAGGGCGGCGACGGCATGCGGCTGGACCGCAAGCACAAGGCACTGGAGTTCAACAAGAGGGTGCGATATTCCACACAAAAAGCCTGAGAACTTCGGGGCGAGGCCGTGTAAACTAGAACCTTGTGGCTGATACATGTTTGATGACTTTGTCCTTCAGATTGATGATGTGTTGGGCAACGACCCTGAGGTGAAGGAGAAGCTGTTCGCTGTGCTCAAGCAGTTCGCTGCTGAGAGGAAGGTGGACTGGCTGGCAGCGGTTCTTCCTGAGATCTTGACCACTGAGGAGCAGCAGCAGCTCATTTCGAACATCAGGTAGCCGCCACACTCTCTTTTCTGTACCTTTACTGTGTGCTAGTTCTTAACCTCTATTCCACCGCCTCTCTGACCTGAAATACTTCCAGCGTGTTGCTGCTGCTGAATGACCACTAGAGGGCGTTTGTAATACTTCGGATTCAATGTGAACAAGATCATAATTAGAAAGTGGAATTTTCTGTTTTTCCCACTTGAAATTTGGAAATTTCTTACTGCTCGTCTGCAAAATCTTATCTTTGGCTGAGTTTAGTAGGGAATAGGTTATATCCCTACTAAATTCCTACTGTATATCGACACTGATGAATGGCTTTTGGAATTGTGTCCAGTCTGCTTGGAGTTCATCTGTTACTGTGATGGCCAGGCCTAATCTGTGGAGGCTGTTGTGTGTAATCTTAGCAGGGTTGAATCAAATTCCCCTCCTGGTGTAACTGTGCCCCAAAGCCAAGTAGGTCTGTGGTGTAGCACCGATCACTGTATGCAGCAGATCCAGGACTGGCACTGTACTGTGGCCTACCTTTGATATAATCTGTGTGTACACACATTTTATTCACGGCCTCTATCACAGCTTTGTCTGGCTAAAACTTTGTCTGAATTTAGTCTGGAAATATGAGCCCTTTCAGCTTTATAAAGCAATACACCAAACTCTAAAGCAAAGCCTTTTTAAAACCAAAAATGTTCACCAGTGGCTAGACTGATAAGAAAATCAGTTCTATTCATTTGTACCTGTTTTTATTCTAAGAATTAAGATGAAAGCCTATGAACATTATTCCTCACTGAGAAAGCTACAGTTACACTCACAGTTACACTCACAGTTACACTCACAGTTACACTCACAATTACACTCACAGTTACACTCACAGTTACACTCACAATTACACTCACAGTTACATAGTTACATAATAAACAAAACTGCCAGTGCCATAGTTTTGCTTCACTTGACAACAGAGGTAATAGCATCTGTCTGGGGTAATAGCGTCTTCTGGGGTAATAGCGTCTGTCTGGGGTAATAGTGACTGTCTGGGGTAATAGCGTCTGTCAGTCTGTAATCGTTTTAGAGGGAGATCCGGAGAATGCCTCCAGGTGCTGTGCCTGTCAGGGTCTCTCATTGTCTTTAGAGGGAACACATTCCCTGATGATAGTGATGTGGGACTGCACATGTGCTCAGTGTGCTTATCACATGCTAAAAAAAGCACCAGTCAGTTGCACTAGTGTGTCTAATATATGAACACCCTCCTAGACAAGAGTGGCTTTAAAACAAATCTCTTCTGCATCTTCAGTTTGTAGCATTGCCATCTCTCAAGCTGGTATCCTCAACACCACCACCAGTCATGCGGTGTGAGCCAGGAAGCTACGTCAGGCTACTCTGATGTACATGACAAAGCCCATATGGTTTACTGATGATTTTCTTCAAACTGGTGTTTGACACTTTCAGACAGGGGAGAAGCTCTGATGGATGTAGCCATGTGTTTGTTTGACTGGCTGATATATCCCCCAGCAGTCTGGCGTAGGAGACTCCTGACATTTTCGGTTAAAATCTGTTTAGATTCGTGAGGTGCTGTGGCCCAGTTTTGTATCCAACATCTGTACAGTCGTTCTTTTACTGGGTGCTTCGTTGTCACACAATTTTGCAGAAGAAAGAAACTCTACAATAAATGTCCACTTTATCAGATGCGTAGACTGTAGATGTACCTGGAACACAGTTAGGAAGTTACTTGGCTTGGTCTTGTTCTCTATACAGCTGTGATGTGTGTCCAGTGGTCTCTTTAACGAAGTGCCTGTTTTGAAACCTGAACATGTATTTATATATAAATGTACCAATGTATCATTTATAATGTATTTATATTCATAATATCACCTCAGTTACAGTCAGTCAGGTGACTTCAGGTGCACAAGAGACACTAGCAGGAGTTCAGTGTAAAGTAAAATGTAAATTTGTAAAGTAAATATGTAAAGTAGCCTGTTTGTTACAAAGCTGCTGTAACAGGTTTTTCATATATTACAGATACGTTTTTGCTTTCTGTTTTTTACTTAATGTAAAATATCCAGGTCAGCGTTTTTACGCTTCTGCTCTGAATATATTACAGTTTTTTGAAGCCCTACTGGGATATTAGCCTGTCCTCGATACTGATACTCTCTTTTAGATGATGATAATGAAACTAACGTTTGGCCACGATCTTCGTTGTAGGCAGTTAGTCATAGAGACATTAGTGTATTAGGATAAATTAAAAATAGCATAGATGAATCGTAACACTTGTAAAATTATGTAAGTGAAAATAAATACAGTTTCAGTACATTGTACCAAGAACGTTGTAGAACATTGCAGGAGTGGTTTTAGTCTGGAAGGTTTCTGGTTTTTTATATATATTTTATATGACATAGCATTTTCGAGCGACGTGTTTGTTAGATACACCTTCTCTACAGCCAACCACACAAGCTGCAGTACACTGACAGCACCAGCGTTGAATTCAGCTCAACCCGCTGAACCAGAGCCCTGAGCCCAGTGTGTGTGTGGTGTGCTTTGATACCTGCTGTGGCATCTACCCTGAGTGACCTGGTCTTGGTCTAAGAACAAGTGTTACCTGGATGATTTTAACATACATATAAACTGTACATATTGTTTATGAATAGGTCTTTAGCACAAACTAATGTACATGCTTTTACACATTCATGCACAGGATATTAAGAATCACCTACCCATGTTTAAAAACAGGTCATTTGTGAAAAAGAGACTTTGGAAATATGCAGTTAATTTTGGAAAAATTACCAAAAAGAGATTGATAGTATTTAGGTTGAGCTACAGTGTGGGTGTAGTGATCACACAGTGTGGGTGTAGTGATCACACAGTGTGATTGTACCTGGTGTAGTGATCACACAGTGTGGGTGTACCTGGTGTAGTGATCACACAGTGTGATTGTACCTGGTGTAGTGATCACACAGTGTGGGTGTACCTAGTGTAGTGATCACACAGTGTGATTGTACCTGGTGTAGTGATTACACAGTGTGGGTGTACCTGGTGTAGTGATCACACAGTGTGATTGTACCTGGTGTAGTAATCACACAGTGTGGGTGTACCTGGTGTAGTGATCACACAGTGTGGGTGTACCTGGTGTAGTGATCACACAGTGTGGGTGTACCTGGCGTAGTGATCACGCAGGTTTTGTATTGTGTGAATTAGTATCGGCACTCCAGAATTAGAGCTGTAGTTTCATTGTTGCTTTTAAGCACAGTGCAGTCATGCAAGAGCTGCTGCTGAAGCAGGCCTGTCTCAGACATTACCAAAACACCGCCTGGCTTCACATCTCATATCCTGTTAAAAACCTCAGTCGCTACAGTATTAAAAAGGGCCTTGTCAGCTGCAGTGGTTCCTGGCTTAAGAACACAGTAGAGAAGAGATTCACACAGGAGAGAAGAGATTCACACAGGAGAGATGAAATTCACACAGGAGAGAAGAGATTTGCACAGTAGAGAAGAGATTCACACAGGAGAGAAGAGATTATGAGAAGTAATTGCACTATAATTACACTCCATTTACCAAAATATTAAGGCACTAGAACACCTTTTAAATCTAAGTCTATCCTACTAGCCAAATCAGTTGTCAGTTTAAGCTCTTTGGACATTGGCATTATCGAGATCTATGAGTGCCATTCAGTCTATGAATATTTAATCTCTTTATCATGTAAAACAGTTGCCATTGAACTAGCACATAACCCTTGATTAACTGCTTTGAACAGTGAACCATTGAATCCATATCTCTCATATCCTTCATTACCCTTCACCCCCCCTTTCCTAATTCTCATGGATTCTCTCCTCATTATTGAGGAGGAAGCTTGAACGAGTCACCAAGGACTGGCTGTGCTTTTTCAGCACTGTGCTGCTGATGGAATCTCATCAGACCTGAACTATTTAGAGGGCCTCCTACTCTGTTGCAATATGCAGTTGAGAAATTCAGCTGAGAAATGCAAGTACAATAATACATATGTACATATGTGTATGTAGAGGAGGGCTGTTGGACATCCATTTGAATTCAGAATTAATGATTTACAATGGCCTTAAGAAAGAATGAATTGCCTGGTATTGTTTTTTTTTAATTCTTTAGAAGTTTCAGATTGATGAAATTGAATTTGAATGTTGGAAACTGCGCACTACACTCATGGTGTAGACGTAAGATATAACAAGTCATGTTTGGACTGAGTACCCGTTCTTCTTACATTCTTGAGGGGGCAATGACACAGAACAATGCTGTATAACAGCTCAGTTTCTGTTTGCGTCTGTTGAAAATCTTATTCCTCAAGAGCCAATAACTTTCTGTCAGGAGGTGAGTAGATCACTCATGTCTGGAGTGGAGTGCAGGAGTTGGTTTCCAGTACTCAAGGAAACTCTGTGAGCACTTGAGTTCTGTGCCTTGTGTTTGACTAACGCTGGCTTGAAAGACTATTCAATCAGAATATATTCTGATCACATGTTGCACAGTAGTTCAACCCCTAAAATGTCATATTTATATATGTTGATGAAGTGTTTAAGGTGACATTACCTTTACCTGCCAGGATAACAGAAACACCTTCTTGGAGTACATGTTTCCCTGGAAATATAACTAGCATTTCCAGACAGAACGAATAAAATCTTTGCTAATAGAGTATTTTTTATGCCAGACTCTTCTTTTTGCATCCTGTTTTTAACTCATCCTTTCTTACTTGTCATTAAAGAAGCAGGCACCTCTCAACTCTGCTCCGCGCATCTAATGTACTGTAATATGTAATGGATGGATGTTGGCAGCTGTGTTGGAGATGTGGTGGCACAGCATGTAATAGTTTCTCTTCGTGTTTTTGCCAAGAAGCAGTTGAAGTGTAGTTAAAGACACAGTGTCCTGGGGGAACGGAGCCCTTTAATCGTAGTCCAGCTGTTGCTGTGGGTTCTGGACATTTTTTAACATGACTTTACAGTACCAGCTTACACCGTCTGAGTGCTGGGCGGAAAAAACGGGCTGTTCTGGACAGTGCAGAACCAGTACAGCGTGATACGTGGGCAGAGTGGCTCGACTGGCAGTGTGCTGCAGTGCCAGTCTTTTAAATTGACATAAGGTGTAGGTCTTCCTAGTTTTATTCAAGTAAACTTGGCAGGCAGATGTTTAGATAAGGCCCAGTTCAGTCCAGAACCGATAAAGACAGAGAAAGAAAAAATAAAGCTCTAACAGTGAAGATCTTTCTATCAGTCCTGAGGGAAACTGCAGCAAAGCTGTTAACAACAAACAGCACTCTCAGTAGTGTAAACAACAACAACACCTCTCAGCAGTGTAAACAACAACAACACTCTCAGCAGTGTAAACAACAACACTCTCAGTAGTGTAAACAACAACACTCTCAGTAGTGTAAACAACAACACTCTCAGCAGTGTAAACAACAGCACTGTCAGTAGTGTCAGTAATATTAGTCCAGTATCACTGTGTCAGTAGTGAACACTAATTTGATTAATAGCCATGAAAGAAAGCCATAATGATGAGTGTTAATATGAATCACTGCTTCTTTCCACATCCATAGAAAATCATTACAAATCATCTGATTGATTTTAGGACAAATAAAAGCATTTCTCTTATACTACATTCTGACATCGTCCAACTTCCACACAAGTACATATCGTTATTTATGTTCAGTTGTATACAAAGCAGTATTGTATTCTTGATAAATAGAATAATGCATTTACTAGTGAAATTCAGAATAGAAAAATCTCCTGAGATATTGCTCACTTCCCATTGAGATGTGAATAGAGAAAAAGAGAGAGGGAGAGAGAAAGGGGAGGAGAGAGAGAGAGGGAGAGGAAGAGAGAGAGAGAGAGAGAGAGAGAGGGAGAGAGGGAGAGGGAGAGGGAGTGATACTCCCACACCTTTGCAATTGCTGTATGCTGGCATTTGTACTGAGAGCTTCTGCAGTCCAGACTGTAGAAGAAGAGAGCAGACGCTGAAGCTGTTTCATGGTGGAATTCTTCATGCCTTTTTACAGAGGTCCCTTTGCCTTTGCTCAGTAGGGAACCAGAATAATTCACAAAATGTCCCTCTTAGTAGAGTGTCGACCATCATCAGCAGTACAGAGGAAACTGTTCCCTATTGGTATTTGTTAGATTCTTGTATGGTGGTGTATATATATTTTCTTCATCCGATCAAAAGGATCTGTGCTGTCATCTCGGGTACCTGTTGCCAGCTTCCTGTAGAGCACGGCCGAACTGCTCTAATGGGGAGTGTGGTGGGCTGAAGGGACGGGACAGCGGGACAGTGCCGCCTGACCTCCACACCGCCTCCTCCACCCCCTCCAACCCCTCCACCCCTCCATCATGTTTGCCAGGATCTTCATCCCCAAGAAACACCGTCAGCGTTTCGACGAAGCCGTCGCCCAGAGCCTCCTGAACCGCATGTGCCGTAGTAAGAGCCTGAGTGAAGCGGGCCGGGATCGTGACCGGGTTCGGCGCAGCCGCAGCCAGGACCGGCACGAGCGACCGCAGCTCTGCAAACGGGCGAGTTCTGCACCCAGGGACAGTGGAGAGGAACTGGAGCGAACACACAGGAAGAGCATGTCTGGGAACCCCAGCCTCCCCCCGACTGGACCCAACCAGAGGTACAACCAGATGACTGTCCTGAGAGAACACACACACACACACACACACACACACATACATACATACAATCATAACTGCATACCAAATATCTCAGCTAGGGTTCTGATTGCTGACAGAATGGTGCTGAAAATATGACTGAATGTTACTTGCGCTAGGCAACCGTTATCGTGGAACTGCTATGAAACAGTGGAAATGTGGAGCTGAACAGGTTGTGTTCCTCTGAAACAGAACACAGTGTCCTCCATGAATATATGTGAACATATATAACGTGTGATAGTTGGTTTTATGGAAAGACAGACTGCAGCGTCTCAGTCTATGTTTTCACCTCCCTGGCAGTAGAATGTTGGAGTCCTGTTGTGCGTAGGAGTGGGTGTTCATGTGGGGAGGAGGGGGAGCACCACTCACATATTTACTTCACACCCTCTGCTTTCCAAGATAGAATAAAGCTCGGAGTTTTGCTTTATCATCATGTAACCTTTATAAGATTATGATCTCTCTGTTTATACACACATACACACACACACACATACACACACACAATGTTTATACACACATACACACTCACACACACACACACACACACACACACAATGCATCACAGGGTTCTACACCATGTTTTTCTGCACACCACTCTTGAACATTTCACCATACATGATACATGACTATACAGGATACATCACCATACATGATACAACACTATACAGGACACATCACCATACAGGACACATCACCATACAGGACACATCACCATACAAGATACATCACCATACAGGATACATGACTATACAGGATACATGACTATACAGGATACATCTTTGTAGATCCCCATAAACAGGCAAAAGACCCTGTCATTGGACTGACGGGAGATAACCATTCACCAATGGTACTGAACCTGCTTCACAATGCTAAAGCTGATGACCCTAACCAAGCCCTGCACAGTTCCACAGCACCAGCCTATGATCGGTGTGTGTTTGTCGTGTGAACAGGTGACTCTGGGGTTGCCGTTCGTTTAACCTGATGTGATTACTGCCATCTCTCGCTATATCTTTGTGTTTTAGCAGTTTTAGCAGAATTGTTTTTTTTTTACCTTTACAGTGTAGTTCTTTATCCTTTCAAAATATCTTTTTTGCTACCCCCCTCCCTCCCTGCCTCTCAGGGGGACCTACCTGTTCCCTTGCTGTTTATGACTCTAAACTAGTGTTTCCTGCACAAATCTACATTCACCTGGATTGACTTTATTATGTAAAGCCATTGGGTTATTTGGAAAGGCTCTGCTTCATTCCCATCCCTGTTTACTCAACATCTTCAGTGTCTTCTCGAGGAGTTGCCACAGCAACCGAGCCGCACACTCTTTGATGCTGAAATGTCAGCTGTTCTCAGTGAAAACATGGTCTCTTCTTTGATGCCTCATACTGCAGTGCTGCTAGAACTTCATACCTCGTTTCTGTTGGTTGTTTTGCTTTGGTGTGCAGGAAGCAAAAACTGAATCTGTAATAGATCTGTAATAGATCTGTAATAGATCTGTCTGTGGCTACGTGAGGAGAAACCTTTAGCATCCTTGTGTATTTTGTGGAAATCACAGTAAAATCTTATTTTGAATGTGAAATTACAGTATGGATAAAAGATATAATGGCTTTTGTGTAAAATGGTATTTTCACAAGCTGCATGTTGACAAACAGTGAAATCAGTAAAACAGTGAAAACGTTTTTCTCATTCACAGTGATCACGTGTCTGATGTTTTTCACTCAGAGAACATTTCAGTCCACAAATGATACAATTTCTACTCTAAATACACAAAATAACTGATCATTGATTATCTGAATATTACTGTATCCTTCTGCATTAGATTATTAGATTATTAGACTATTAGATTATTAGATTATTAGATTATTAGATTATCTAACAGCCATTACACTAGATTTTTAGATTACCTAATATCTTTATTTACATTAGAATATTAGATTATCTAACAGCTATTTCACTGCACAATAGCACAGTACATCACACAGTACATCACACAGTACATCACTCAGTACATCACAGTACATCACATAGTACATCACACAGTACATCTCAGTACATCACACAGTACATCACACAGTACATCACTCAGTACATCACTCAGTACATCACACAGTACATCACACAGTACATCACATAGTACATCACTCAGTACATCACACAGTACATCACACAGTACATACTGTGCAGTAGTTTATCCTTAACAGTAAATGCTTCATCATGTCTGCATCATATTTCCCCCATTGATGGTTTCCACCATCCAGGACCATCCGTGTATACAGAGGAAAGAAGAGCTTTGGGTTTACTCTCAGAGGCCACGCCCCCGTGTGGATCGATTCTGTCATCCCAGGTACGTGCGCTGTGTCCACGTTCAGCAGCCAATTACAAAGTAAAGCTCAATCAATCAAGAGGGAAATAGAAGCAGAACATTCGAAAGAATCATCCAACACAACGCTCACCGGCAGTGTCACGTCATTACCGTGACGTTTCTGATGCAGACTGCCATGACCGAACCTGCAAGATATGAAACAATGGTGAGAGAGGATGGAGTGGGCTGTGGTGGTCTTGCTAAGGCCTACGCTGGTTACATGGTGTATGGAAATGTGGATGATTTGTGTGTGCAGGGCAGGAGAGGCGGAGGTGAGTGTGTGTGTGAGTGTGTGCATGACGATGTTCGCCCACTACAGGCCTGGGCAGAGGCTAGTTAGCACTGACTCAGCTAAGACCATGTGGACCTGTATATGGAAATAATGTAGGCGTCTGGTATCGTGATCAACAATCTGATTACATGGCCTTACACTCAAGATTGGGTGTCATTATATATACAGTATATATACATTGTGTGTGTGTGTATGTATATATGT
>JAOXYF010000012.1:3064018-3075623 GCA_028565775.1 Sternarchorhynchus goeldii
GTATCCCTCCACCACACCACTCAAACACACAGTGAAAAAGGGTATCCCTCCACCACACCACTCAAACACACAGTGAAAAAGGGTATCCCTCCACCACACCACTCAAACACACAGTGAAGCAACACAAAGGTCAGTTGTTCAGGAGACTGTTAATTGTGTTGATTAATTATTTGAATTAAGGTAATGATTTTGATTATTCATTTGTGATGTACATCCTGCTCATTTTGTAAGCACATACCCATCTCGTTTGAGTGGGTCACCTTCAGACCCCACCATACTGTTGGGCCTCTTCCTCTCTGTTGTTCCCGAGTCATAGTCAGGAATGCTCAGATGGTTGACATGGTTAATCATGGGTGTGGGCATTGAAAACATGCCCGATACATTGAACTCCACATCTAAACGGAGACATAAGTTACAAACACACACAAACCTTGATTCTTTGCTTACAGTTGTTTGATTTTAATCTTTTTTTGTTTGTTTAGGTTAAAAGATTTTTTTTGTCATACCGTCAGGGAAAAACCAGTCTACATGTTGGATGATGGCTTCAATAATTGTTACCACATGAACAGAGGTTGCAGCAGCAATGTCTGCTAGGCTCCTGTCGTTAAAGACACAATACTTTACACAGTCTTACAGTCTTACACACACACTGCCTAAAATGAATGATTAAACCAGTTCTCACCCTTCTGTTTTGGTCCATAACAGATTCGGTCCTAACACAATGGCAATGTTGCTCGGGGTCATCTTGTTAATTTCACATTCTTGAGCAAGTTTAGCAAGAAACTTCACAAGATACCTTTTGAAACAAGTTTAATCAGTAAGCAGAACTTTTTTCCAGACTTAACAGACTTCAGGACACTAGCATGTACCAGGAAACCCACCTAAAGTTGGCTTTGTTGTTCTTCGGTAACTGATCACAGGTAACCCACAAAGCTTGTAACCTTTTGTCTGGGTCCGACACACTACACAAGAAACAAGTTATTCAGAAAAGTAAAAAAAACACAAATGAGAATCGAGTCTCAGTGCCTTTAGAACAGCTACATTAATGAGGTTTGGTTTTTCATATTTCTGTGTAGCAATAATAAATTCTTAAATAAAATGTGTACATGTTACCAGGGACAGACTTACCTGGATGACTGAATCCACTCATCATACAGGTCGTAGGTCATCAGAGGCTCAGGAAGCTCTCTAAGGTAAGACTTCAAAGCGCCTGGACACACAACAGGGCAAAAACTGAAAATGCCCCACTTGGCTGAAGTTGTAACGGTGCGTTAGCGTGCGCATGCAGCAGGTCCCCTACCTGCGACAGCATGGGGGTCGGAGTAGAACTCCTCCAGCTGAGAGGTGGAGCAGTCAAGCGCCGCCTTCAGCTTCTTCAGTTTAGAGGCTCCAGCAGCTATTCGGAAAAGTCCCTGGGAAGCAAAGCAGAAGGGTCTGAGGAACAAGCACAGACGCATCCAGCAGAGCCTGAATCCCACAGCCAAACGCTGCCACCGTTACTCAGAACGGTTCAGTAGCGATGCGGTTGAGGGATGGGGGTGATCACCCTGCAGTCTGCATCGTTCCTGATACTTTTAAAAGATAATCCTAAAGTTTTTATCCTAAAGTTCAGTGTAGGACATGTCTTTCTTACATGAGGACACTACAGGACTTCAAGTTTTACTGAAGCAAACAACACAAATATCCAAATTATTATAATGAGTATTAAAAAAACAAAAATTCAAGCATTTGTTCAGATTTTATTTGGAAATTCAATTCACTCTTGGGGGAAAAGAAAGAGACCTTGAATGTAACTAAACTTGTTTCTAGTCTCAGAGCTCCTCTAGGAACAGCAAGGCACAATCCACCACACGATTTAGATCAAAAGCAAGATAACTTGACACTTGATACATGGAACCTGGGTGACTGAATATTTGGAATTAGACTTAATAAAGTAAATTTTAAACTGCTGACTTTACAAAATCTAAAATTCACACTTAAGTCCTTTACCCTCGATTCAATCTGGTTCATAACGGTGTGAATAACTCAGATTCACATCTGCATGTCTGGTCATTCCTACCTCTTCCTTCATGCCTGTCTCAAGCAACATCATCACGCAGGCCTCGAGGGGAAGAGCAATCTCCCTGCTGCTGCGCTTCAGGTGCTCGTCCAAGCCCGTACCGAACGCAGGCTTCTCCGTCCAGGAGTCTGGAAACAAGAACAACGGCTCATGGCTGTTACTGTCAAAGCAGTCCGTACTTGGTACATTCCGTAAAACAAAGGTAAGAACATGTTATGAGAATCTGACAATCTTGGCCATCTACCAATTCAACTATGTGTCTTATATTATTAGTGTTATTTTGCTTCCCTATCAAAGTTGGCATTCTACAAAAGACCAGAAAGGCAAAAAACCAAAAATAGCTGGTTAATAGTCAGGGAGGAACCAGTTTTTGTAACCAGTAATCAAGCCTAGAGTGATGCATCCAAGTTTTCCTCGTTCGCTGATGCTAGTGGGGTTGATGAACCAGGTGGGTGAGATATGATATGATACGTGTGACTCACAGTCTACATGCTGGGACATCAGACACACCTGTCTTGCACAACGTGCTCACAGAAGAAACTCAGAATGTATAGTGCAAAGGACTGGATTTAAATGTACAAAAGAGAGAAAAGCCTTACCAAAACAGAACCTCATTAGTGTTGATAGTTTGCTCAGCGCGATGCAGTGAGTGTTAAATTATTAACCATCTGTCTTTCTTTATTTTAATGATGCCACAAACTGCCATAACGTGGTCCAGTTTTGTGGAGAAAGTGCTTCATTAACATGATTAACAAACTCTTGATTAACAAAAAGAGTGGGAGTGGTACAGAGATTGTTCACACCTTGCTGCAGGTGAATGGTTGGTAGGACTCCTTCCAGCGTAGAGAGAGCCTTTCTGTGGTAATCTGCTTGGGCCTCTAATAACTTGAAAACAGAGAACACACTGAGGATACAAGGCCGCTGGAAAATGAACAATGGGAGGGGAAAAACATGACAAGAGCAGCAGTAAACACAGTAACCGAGTAACAGTCTGTGGCTATGGACTAGTAAACACACCCGCCGCAAAATGTTCTCACCATAACATAGTAGCGAGCATAATCCCCTTCCTTTGAACAGAAACTGTACATGTCGGCTGAAAGTTGATCCTGAACAAGGGTTAGAAGAAGAAAACCATTAAAAACCTGTAGGCATGACTGAAATCATTCCATTCACAAGAATTAACAAAAACCACAAAAGCTGTATATGCAAATCTAATTAACAATTAAGCTTTTTCTAATTATGTAATGGAAACCACATTAAGGCTTTACATGCTATAAATCTGGGTGGCTTGAGTTTGAATACACAAGTACAGAGGAAAGTGCTGAGGAACAGAAAGTTGAGCCCTGCTCATTAAGGACAGCTCCGTGTCTTCCAGATAGGACACTCCACATGTGCTTCACAGTTCAGCACGCCCGTGCATTTTTACACAGAGCTCTCAGGGCTGATGGAGTCATCAGCGTTTGCTCCTCATTCCCAACTCCATCCCCCCTGAGAGCTATGAATTACAGGAGAGCACACACACAGAGAACGATCCGGATCTAGTTATGTGCCACACCGTGTCGGCCCTGATGATCAAGTGATATTAAAAACGTCGCTCAGTCTGCAGTACGTTAAGACTACTACACACTTGCATGCAAGCGTGATAATCACACTGACCGAAGATGAACCTCACATTTTACATAAAAGAAGCCTGAACTGAAGAGCAGCACAGAGGGAATGTCTGAGCAGGGTGTAGGTACCTTGCACAGCTCCATCTTGTTCATTGCCTCATCCATCTCCTCTTTAAGCGAGTCTGCCTTAGCAGTCAGCGCTATCGTGTTTGTTCCCGAGATAATGGACTTGGTCGTCTGCAGCCACCTAAGAGCCAGGACACAAGGAAGCGCTCCGTTAATGTCACCGAAAGGCTGACGACGATGGATAGTGGTGCTAGACTGGACTCAGATCAGACCATCAGATGAACTGCAACAGGGTTTTCATTCAAAGCTCTAAAGAATCTGTATTTTGTAGTATGTACAGGTTGGAAAGAAAAGTTCTTAAGGACTTTGCAAAGGAATTTGCAATGTAAAATCACTTCCCGTGTTTTGAGTTATTCAGCAGCTGTTCCGCTGGGCAACACTACATGATGCAGGCCTGCCTCCTCGCAGCGATCAAGTCAATAAGAGAAGTGTTGTTGGTTCACTTAAAGTCTGCAATAGCTAACAAACCACTCTTAAGATTTCAACAAGCAAAATAATTCTGGAAAAAATAGTCAAAATGTGATAAAAGCGCAATTTCAGGGGTTTGAGCAATAAACTATGATGTAGATGGTCCAAGAACTGTTTGAGGAAAAATAAATAAATAAATAAATAAAATTAGACAATTCCATATCATCCATCATACTGAGCATACTGAGGATAACAATACTGAGGATAACAATACTGAGGATAAGCTGCTGCTATGTTCCCAATGCTAACAACCTAATACAAACCAATGAAGGTTTATACGATGAACATGTTTTTAGCTACGATTACCACTGACAACACACAGATGGCTGACTAGTGAGTTTCTGTGTCGTCAACATCATGATTTATGATGTTCTGTTTCAAGATAGGGGTGGAGCAGAGGTGTGGTGGTTAGAAATGCTGTCTCACAGCTGTAGTGGCATGGATTTGGCTCCTGAAGAGAGACTGCATGTTCTCCATGTTCCTGGGAAGAAACTGGAGTACTGACTGGAAATCAACACAAAGTCGGATGGAATGGATCTATTGGCATCTCTAAGTAGATCTAGTGTGAGTGAGCGTGTTTATATCCCCTGTGGTGGACCGACACCCTGTCCAGGGTTGATTCCTGCCCTCCCAGAGGAGGGTATTCCAGGTTCAGAAAGCACCAGGATTTTACTGAAGCTCCCTGGAGAGGGATTTTACTTTCTGAACCTGGAATACCCACCTCTGCCCCATAAGTAAGGGGTACAGTACACATCCTTGTGATGCACTGGTGCTTAAAGAGAAACATTCATGAGAGGAGGATCCAGTCTGTACACTGCTGTGTGTCTGGTAGATGGGCGTCCACTGACTAGGTGCAGAAATAGAACTCGGCTAGGAAAGTTTGATCTGAAATATTTCCATGACAGTTGTGTTGAAAACACAGCTGTAATCATCAATGATATTCTTTCATGCGTCAGGGACTTCATGGTGTTCAGATTCTTGTCTGACCTGCTTAGTCCTATGCGCAAAATGTAGTGCATGTAGTTATTTTGACAGAGAAACAAAAACCCAAATGCTTTCTTGATGGATGATGTCATCACTAGATCTGTACTCATACTGGTGACTGTTCTGGGGACTCATGACTGA
This sequence comes from Sternarchorhynchus goeldii, assembly GCA_028565775.1. Taxonomy (NCBI): domain Eukaryota; kingdom Metazoa; phylum Chordata; class Actinopteri; order Gymnotiformes; family Apteronotidae; genus Sternarchorhynchus; species Sternarchorhynchus goeldii. The sequence continues at coordinate 3,069,407 of JAOXYF010000012.1, forward strand.
AGGATCTGAAGCAGCCAGGGACTTTGCACTGAGTAAGAGTGAGATATAGGTCAATAATCCCACAAGGATAATTCATCAGGATAATTAATCAATAATCCCAATCTTTGCATTTGTTCATGACGCTTCGTTTGCAGGGTATGGACAGTGTGAATGAGGGATGTCTGACCTTGAGTATCAGTGTTGGAAAGGTATGGGTGGGGGGTGAATATGGAGGAGTTATTGTTAGTGTTTTGTATTTCGGATCTGCAGTAAAACTGGTTTGGTTTCGCTTGCCAGGGAGGAGAGGCGTGTCAACTGATGAATGAGGGTCTTTCTTCTTTTAATTAGTAACTGTGTGGTGGCCATTCTACACTGAGAGAGAGGCTGGGTTCAAACTGCTTCTCCAGCTTGTTCCAAAAGGGTTTTTTTTTTCCTGTTTTTCTTCTTCACTCGTTATATAAGATACTTAATAAGCCGTGTTCTTTTGAATATTTTTACATTTTCAGCGTTTAGCAGACACTCTTACCCAGAGTGACTAACAAAAGTGCTTTGGCATTTGCTTACAGAATGTATCCTAGCCAGTACAGTAGGTTAGAGCTCAAGATACCTTTGACCTAAATCACTGTCACAATACAGGAATCAATGCTGATCCTAGAAGAAGAGCAGAATAAACAAACTCTACCAGACAACAATAAATAAACTCTACCAGACAACAATAAATAAACTCTACCAGACAACAATAAACCCAACAAATAAATCCAAACAATAAGTGCTAGAATTTTAGTTACTCATACAAGCAGGATCACTTGGTAATTTAAACACTCCACAAATAGACAAGTCTATGTTTGAAGACTGCCAGCCACACTGGCTGTCCAGACTGCCAGTGGAAGTTCGTTCCACCATCTGGGAGCAGGACAGTGAATAGTCTGGAATCTGGTCTTCTGTGAGACTTGAACCATGGTGTTTCAAGCTGAGCCGTACTTTACGTTTGAAGTACTCGAAGTTCGGATCGGGCTTTGATCATCGCCATCATGTAGAAACAGGCTGGTCCATTTTTGGGTTTATTCTGCAGGAGTGAACACCAGTCGTGCTGAACACCAGTCGTGCTGCTGAACTCTGAATCAACTGTGGTCATCTGAAGGCCCGTAGAGGAAGACCAGCAGATTGCAATATTTGAGCTTAGAGATGACAAGAGACTGCAAAAGCACCTGGGTGGCTTCCTGTGAAAGAAAGGGCCTAATCCTTCGTACGTTACTAAGGAGAAATCTATGGGACCAGGTCAGGTTCGACACGAGTTGAGTGACAACTGGTTGTCCAAAGTTACGCCCAGTGTTCGGTCGCCATTTTCCTCATCCCCAGATCAACATCAGCCCTGGACTGATCAGGAAACCGCACATGCACTCTGGAGCCATTCAGTCAAGGTGGTGTAATCCAGAACATTAGTCAGTGATTACGACGGATCCGGGAGACAAGCGCCACTTCACCAGTGTTGCTGAAGAGTAGGTGGACATTAAACAGAAATGGTGGAGAGATGGGCGTTTCTCAGAAATGCTACAGTTCTGTCCTCTTGTGAAAGTGACTCGAGCGCAAACATAAATGAAATAAACTCGGACCACAGCTGCTGCCATTACGGTGTAATTACCTTGTTCGTGCAGAATCGTAGTCCAACACCAGCTTGGCCAACTGTCTCCTCTGTTTGAGTATATTGGGAATTTCAACCTGAAAAACCAATATATGCACCATGCATCATCACAAAGAGGCAATAATAATGAATTTTAATTTCAGATTTGCAGACAGTTTAACACACAGTAACTGCAGACGCTGAGTACAGCAGTATGACACGGTGCCTTAAAAGCGAGTTTTAAAGTGGAGCTTTGGAAAGGCTTCTGAGCTTACCTCAGCTAACTGGTTAAGTGGGTCTAAAATGTCCTTCTCAATCTGCACTTCATGCTGCATCAGCTCGGAAGCGAGTTTGTTCTCCGCTTCACCACACAGCTCCATCATTTTCCTACCAAGACCCACCAAAAACATTCACACAGTTTATATTCAGCGAGTTGTGCTACATAAATGTTTTGTGAAAAATGTTGTTTTCATATTGGAAATGTTTTTAAAATTATGCACTTAATTATTTAAAAGCAACACTCATTTATGCAATGATAAACGCTGAGCGAGCTGCTTATCCCACTGACCAAACATGCATTATTAATTATAGGTATAAATTATTGATTGAAACTTGAACTTTTGATGGTGAAAATGGAGATACAAGACATTTCACAGTTACCCAATCAGAGACTCCTCCCCGAGCTGACTCCCACCATCTTGCATTGCCTGTGACAAAGCTGTCAGAGGGAGCTTTTTCTGCGAGACAAAGAGACAAAGCTCTACCAGCAGACCCATACTAATGGAGACACTGAACATGGGTGGTGCCAGAAGGGATTCTGCAGGCTGGCTCTGGCTCTGGTTTGGTGCGAGGGGGTCCTTACGTGTCTCTTCTCCGCGTCCGTGCCGAGGTGCCCCTGCAGACAGGTGACCAGCCTCTTGTGTGTGTTGTGGGAGATGACGCGCACCAGCTCCATCCGCCGCTCAATCTGTGCAGGAACGGCACGGCGTGAACAACACCAACCATCCAACCGTCCACCTCCACCCACGCCTACGTGCTCCACACCGAGCCAGTGGCAGCGGGGAGTGTGTCTGTAGTGCCAGAGGCCGATTTCCCTACATCCCCTCTTAAAGAAGCAACGATGCTGCTCTTCTGAATACACACTACATTAACAGACGTGTGAAAAGAAGATTTCCTCTAATATGACATTTGTATAACATGGCAAACATGGACGCAAACTGTTCTTCTGTGGAGGGGGTCTCAGTAGGGCTGGGTTAAGTTCTTCTGTGGAGGGGGTCTCAGTAGGGCTGGGTTAAGTTCACACACAACTCCCAAGGGAGGAATGTGCTTTTTTAAACCCGGTGACGCACAGGAATTTGACAAGTAGAATATTCCGTTCTGAGGGCATCACAATAGCTATTTCGGATCTTTCCTTCAGGCTACATACTTGATACTTTAGTACATACTCAACATACATAGTACAGGAAAATACTTTAAATTCCAGGAATAAATGTCATTATTTTTTAGCTATGAATGTTCAGCCATGTTTAACAGTTATTATGTCAATTTAAAATCCATTAAAACAAGCCACTTTTAAAATGGCTTGTAATGGAGAGGAATAACTAAACGACAGTGTGAGACGAGAGTGAGGTCATCGCAGAGACTGTGCTGGTGTTCAAAAACAGGCTGGGAGTTCAGGAATTTCACCAGCTGGAAGAAGAGATAACAGGCTCCTCACACCCATCAACTCCTGAATGCCGTTCCACCACGCTAACACACACCCCCACACACCCCCACACACACCATTCCCTGGAGCAACTCCTGCCTCGGCCGCCCTGTATGGGAACGGCCCCTCCACCTGGCATGGGAACGAGGGGAATCCACCGCCTCCTGGGTTCCCTTTTTCTCCTCGGGAAGATCCTGTTCAAGTACTGTTTGCATTTGCTGGCGCAAAAGGCTTTTAAAATATTTCCCTGTTTCCATCCCAAGCTGGACACTGGCCAACTAACAACAGACTACACAAGACCAAACACTAGACAGGACTCTAAAGGAAACACGATCGCATTTAAGAGTGTTCAACAAAACCAGGAACGGCCTCAGATCCCACTGCTTCCACTACAATAACCTGACCGGGAACATGCATGAGACATTTACTCATTCATAAACATGTGGACCTCATTCACAAAGGCAGGAGGCTGAGAACATAAGACATGATGTTACCAGTCACTCCCACTGGATACTGAAACCATCTGCAGACCATGTAATTCAACTAGTAGGGGTTTGAAGCACCAGCTGTGCAACAAAAAAGGTGGAGAGGACTTACAGCAAAAAATATGCATGTAAGACTTGAGGAAGTGGCCTTGTGCACCACCGGGGTTGGATGGACAACAGCCTGATCCTTGACCCCGCTGGAGGTCTGTGGGAGAGGCCATTCTGAACGTCACATCAACTTGGAGTGTGACGTTAGAATATCAGCAAGATGGAGGCTAGCATTCACGCTGTCAAAACTCACGTGGGCCAAAGCATTTGACAATATAGTAAATGTGTGCAGTCAATGTTCTGATCACGCACCAATACTCAATACTAAACAGATGTTCAGGCTTTTTGAATCCACTCTTATTCAATTACATTTTGGCATATAAAAAAACTAGCAAACACCCTTCATTCACAGAGGAGCTCATCATTATTTCATTATTTTGCCATAGACTGTACAACCCAAGACCCAGAGATTTAGGGGTGGAGCTAAAGCTGAGAGATCCATTTGAGGTCATTTTACTGGAATGTATTCTCCTTCGTGTGATTGGCTGGTTGGAATGCAGATTGCTAGCAGCAGTAGTGCCAACACCTGTTGCAGCATGGTGACTCAGTGGTTTCCCATCGTTTAACTGGAGCTGGATAAGAGCCTGTCCAGAGCAAATCAATACAGATGAGCCTCTGCTACTTCGTGTTCCAGTACAAACAAACAACAACAAAACAAAACGTTCCATTCTCTGGAAAACTCTGCCCTTCCTACGCTGATCTAAGCAGCGCACACACAATGAGCTCACTGCATTTCAACCGCATGCAGGACACGCATGCAGGACACGCATGCAGGACACGCATGCAGGACACGCATGCAGGACACGCTGTGGAAAACAAGGAGCCACTTCACATCCAACAATAAAACAGAGAGAACCGAGGAGTTACCTGTAACAGGTCATCACTGAGGACTTCTGTCTTCTCAGCCCTGGAAGAGAAGAGCAGGAGAGGGTTTACTTGGGGGTGGGGGGGGGGGGGGGTGTAAGACGTTACTGCTGTTCTCAGAACAGGCAGAGAGCACAAGTCATGTCAACAAACGGGTTTCACATACATAAGCACAATCGCACCGCATGGGAACTGATAAAAACACTGACTCCACACTCACTCATCCAACACACATGGTGGTCACAACAAGAAACATGAGAAACCAAACCCCATGCAAAAATAACCTACATAAGGTTTGTTATTTGTATGTTATTATACATTTGACTTAAGGGTATAGCATCAGGAGCTTCTTTAACCTAGATCACATTACACCTGTAAGCAACCAAGCAGGACTCCACTCAACACTCCATAGAGCAGGATGTCATTACCATGACAAACTGGTTCTCCGTATGTTTCCCAGTGTACGGCTACTGTCCAACTACATGTTTCATTTAAAAACAGTTATACAGAATGTAAACATCAAACAGTGCTGTTCTACTATCAAATTAGTGAATATATTTCAACAGTTACTCCATCATGCAGGTTTGTGTGTGTATGATGAAAACGGGTTTATTTGGAGCAGATATTCGATTTTCCTTCCTGTTCCCTTTTTATAAACATTGAGTGAGACCCTCACCAACCCTTCTGAAACATGTTCCTTCTGCACGGCTGTGTCCAACAGCCACTAAATCTAAATGCATGATGGACATCACATGTCAGGACACTGTGTGTTACCATCTGGTCCACAAAATGTCTCCTACAGAATAAACCCTCCAGAGCTACGAGGGGCCGTGTGGGTGGAGCTGATTACCAGCAGGCATGCAGTGGCATAAATGGAAACCTCCACCCCTGCACCTGGAACCTCTGCCCTCCACCGGTGCACCCGAGCCTCCGTGCTCCACCCACGCCTGTCTCGTCATCATCTGCAGATGGTTCAGCTCTATTAATAGTGAACTAATAGTGGTCTTTGACCACAGAGCAGATTAGTTCTTCCCATGTGGTGAAAGGGCGACAGCTGCCTCGTTCGCACACGGTAGTCAGGACCTCACAGCCAGAGACAGGACCGCTGCGCGAGAGTGAGACGGACTGGCTCTCTAACGTTAGGCTAAGGGTTTCTCTCGACTTTCTCTTGATTTCCTTTTCAAAAGACGTTGAGATTAAATGAATAACATGAAATATTCCTTACTATGCAAACACAAAGAACAAAAGCCACATTGCATTCTTTATTTGGTACTGTAGATCCTGGAAAGGTGAGACTGATATGGAAACATAGTTAATAAAAACATAATACATGAATGAAACAGGAATGATTAAACGTGTTAAAGGACTCAAACACTGCTCGAATGTGTTCAAGTGATATTCAGTCTTAGCAGGTTCTCGGGGGGGGGGGGGGGGGGGGGGGGGGGGGGGGGGGGG
>JAOXYF010000012.1:3088267-3099832 GCA_028565775.1 Sternarchorhynchus goeldii
GTTTGTTCTTTTGTAGTTAGTTCTGCACTGTTTGTAGTTTGTTCTTTTGTAGTTAGTTCTGCACTGTTTGTAGTTTGTTCTTTTGTAGTTAGTTCTGCACTGTTTGTAGTTTGCTTCCCACATTTTAATGATGGGTTTCATGATTGTTAGAATAGCTTAAACCGTCTGCCAGGCACCACAGCAGAAGGCAGGAATCTGAAGAGTAACAGGTGTAGACAGGTAATATATTTATATGACAGGAAATTTAACGCTGTCTTGTTTCGCTGCGTTCATTAGTAACACTGTAAAATACCCATTTTGAATATGTACATGAAATTTAAGATATAAATCAGAACTTGTGCAATCTTTACTATTATAGCATGACACTTTTTAAAAGTTGTCGAAGCTTCAGGACGTTCACACAGCGCCTGGACTGCTAGGGTTACCTTTGGTTTTTGTTTCTTTCCTCCTTTTGTCTTCTTTTGTACATATAGACTCAGCAGAAACTTCACCAGGACAAGATGAGCTTCTCTCATGTTTGCACCCGAGTCTTTCAGGAGAAACATTAACCCACTATGACCTTGTGCAGCTGAGCTTAGTCCAGGAGACCTTCACACCAGCGCAGGGAGCTGTGATAGCACCCTTCACACCAGCGCAGGGAGCTGTGATGGCACCCTTCACACCAGCACTGCCATTCTGGGTTTTGCCAAAGGTGCTAAAGACCATCATTGAGATCACACATGATTTACAGGTGATATTGTAAATGGACTGAATGTGGTGACCCATGTGCTTTTGGATTTAAATTTTATGGTCCAATTCTACGTGTTATCAGACCTGAAGCAGATAAGCCATGCTATGCCCATCACTCCACAACAACATGCCCTTTGAGTGATGGGTGGAGCGGGTGGACGCCACCGTCATCCCTGCCCTCCCCACACACGCTTTTATGAGTCCTGAGCTGGTGTCAGCGTGGACAGTACAGCGGGAAACCGCGGCGAAACATGACCAACAAAGACGCCAAGTTGGAGTTCAGCATCTCGGAGTCGGAGGGGGAGGAGCCCAGCGTCAGGCGGGTCTTCGAGCGCTACGTGCAGCCGTGCCTGGCCGAGCTGCTGGGCTCCGCTCTCTTCATCTTCGTGGGCTGCGTCTCTGTCGTCAGCAATGCCAGCGTCCCGGGCACCACGCAGCCAGCGCTGGCACACGGACTGGCACTGGCCACAGTCATCGCTGTGTTCGGGGAGATCAGGTGGGAAGTTCAGAGCTCTCAGCAATGATGATTAATGCAAAACCACCTGTTACCCAAGAAATGTGGTGTTAGTCTGGGAAGGGAAGGAGACCTTTGAATCTAGAAAGGGTCTCGTCTAGAAATGGTAGCCTAATTGCAGTTTACAGCACTAAGAGACTGTTGGCTTGTATTTGTAGTGGGGGTCACTTTAACCCTGCAGTGTCCGTGTGCGTTTACCTCACGGGAGGGATGGAGCTGGTTCTCCTTGGTCCGTATGTTGTTGTCCAGATGTTGGGTGGAATGATTGGAGCCAGTCTGGTCAAAGTGAGACTCGTTTGTTATTCTTGTATGATTTTCACATTTTGCAAATGGTCCTTATAAGCAATGTCAAATATAATATAATCAACATAATTTATAATCAATTTAATATAATGAATTTATTTTGCATTATGTTTTTAAGAATTTTACCTTCACCACAAAATTTCACAAAGCACTAAGACCCTGTATTTTCTAGTGACTTCTTGACTAAATGATATTTAACAGTGTTTAGTTACAGAAGATTTATTCCCACATTACTTTCTATATTGTACCACTTTTCCCTTTTTTGAACGGTTGAACTTTTCTTTGTGTAGGTTATCTCCCCATCCAATGAATATAATAATGTATCTGGAGCTGCTTTCAGTGCAGTCAAGACTCCTGAGGACATAGGAGCCGTTGCGGTGGCTGAGGTGGTGATGACTCTCTTCCTGACCATGGTAGTCAGCATGGCTGCTGTGAACGGGAAGACTCGTAGTCAGTTTGCTCCCATCTGCATCGGACTTACAGTTACAGCGAACATCCTAGCTGGGTATGACACAGTTGCGCCACTAGGTGGCGGAAAAGGATTAGGCATGTGTTAGGTTTTAATAAATCGGTTTTGCGGTCGTGAGCTTGGGTACACATGCACTGCACAGTTTAGTGTTTTCCTTTCCCGACACCCATTCTTAATTATCTAATGAGTTAGAAAAACACCTTTAATGTGTGTTGTAGGAGTACAACAACAGAACTGGCCTGCTGACACAAATAATATGGTCTCACCATTTTAATTGATTGCTAAATGAGGCTTGAAAATTGTTCAAACGATTATCATAAAGTGTGTGACTCGCGGGTGGTCTGGTACGATTATCCCTACAGTGGTGTGATCTCTGGAGCCTGCATGAATCCAGCGCGAGCATTTGGGCCTGCAGTGGTGGCTAATTACTGGGATTATCACTGGGTTTACTGGGTCGGGCCGCTGGCTGGTGCAATGCTGACTGTCATTATTGTCAGGTATTGTACCCTTTTTTCACATGTGGTGTAGCTGTGTCGCAGATGTGCATATATATATACACTTAATCTGTATGGTAAACATAGTGTATATATGCCCTATAACAGCATTTAGATATATTTTTATTTCTGCTCCCTTCTTGGCCAGGGCTCACTTGTAAAAGAGATTTTATTTATGAATTTTATCATGGTTAAATAATCATCATTATTATTATTATTATTATCATTATTATTATTCTTCGTTCTAGGTTACTGATGGGTGATAAGAAGACTCGCATTGTATTAAAATGATCAGGAGGAAAACTGAGCATCGTTAATTTTATTGTTTTTCTCTCTCTACATTGACACCATGTGGTTTTGAGCTTGGTCATACTATCTCTCTCTCTCTCTCTCTCTCTCTCTCTCTATCTCTCTATGTCTCTCTCTCTCTCTCCCTCTCTCTCTCTCTCTCTCTCTCTATCTCTCTATGTCTCTCTCTCTCTCTCCCTCTCTCTCTCTCTCTATCTCTCTCTCTCTCTCTCTCTATGTCTCTCTCTCTCTCTCTCTCTCTCTCTCTCTCTATCTCTCTCTCTCTCTCTCTCTCTCTCCCCCCCTCTCTCTCCCTCTCTCCCTCTCTCTCTCTCTCCCTCTCTCCCCCCCTCTCTCTCCCTCTCTCTTTCTCTCTCTCTCTCCCTCTCTCTCTCTCTGACTGTAACAATTGAACAAATACACACTGACTAGATGTGAAGTTTGTTTGTATTGTTCTCATGCTGCTGTAAAGAACAAAATCTAAAAGGTATTTTTAACTGTTTTTTTTTACCTTATATACTTGTCTTAAATAGGATACAAGTGCATAAGAAACAATTATGTATCAAAATAAAACATTTTTTGATGGACAATAATCTTGATACGTGTCACATATGAGAATTAAAACTGCACTTCAAGAACATTTGAACATCAGACTGTCAGACGCAAACGGAAAACAATACATCTTATTTAATGTAACATGTGAGTGCTTTAATTACAGCAATGTCTATATTTAAAAACCCTTTAATCATGTTTCAGATCAAAGGTTAGCAGTATGAGGGAATATTGCAGCTCATACAACCCTAAGTACGTAAGAAATCATCAACCTCCCACAAACCCACGTATGCAAATTGATATTAAGTATCACATTCTGGACTCTAAAGTGGAAAGAGTAACCTTGGAATGTGATGCTTATCTTATGTAACACACATTTGCTAGGTGATCAATATCCTTGTTGCTCGCTGCTTTGTTAGTAGGTTAAACTGAATGTTCACACATCACATCGAAAGCTGATGGTTATTAAAATAAAATCTCCAGTGAATTTCTTGCCGAAAGCAAAGGTTTCCATTATTTCTGATGTCCCACCTTTAAGAAGATAAAGGCAAGCAGGTAACAGAAAGAAAAGTGATAATAAATCAGAAAAACCTTGAACTCAGCCTTGGATCAGGATAAGGGGGGGGGAGGGGGGGTCATAGTCTAATCAACCACTGAGCTGTAATTGTGTGTTATTGACTTTCCATTGTGCACGGTGTGTCCAAGCTCCTGACCTGACAGTCTTCAGGGTTATGGTGCAAGGGTTCATTTAGACCTATTTGATATCAAACAAAACAATCATACAGTTTAAATCATAATCTGATAATCTTTAATGGAAACAACGCCATCATCCTACTAAGTCTATTTGATCTTTCCAGAAAACCTTGAATGTCTCTGTGTTTTGGCAGTTAGACCGAACTCTCACAATCAGGTTCAAAGTGCTAAGATGCTAAGAATAACTGTGGCGTCTCACGTGGTTGTAAAGCGAGCTGACTTAAGGTTGGCAGAGCAGTTGTTATAGTCACTTCTCTGGTTTGCACCGAAGCAGGTAGACAAGGCTGAACACAGCGCAAGATGGAAGAGGAACGTGTTGAGCTGAAAGAGCGGGACACAGTGGTGCAGCTCAAAAACACGAGCCACTCTCACAAGACCTTCGAGAGGCTGATCCAGCCCTGCGCTGCGGAGCTGGTGGGAACCACGTTTTTTGTTTTCATCGGCTGTGTGTCAGTGATCGAGAACGTGGAGGCAGCGGGGAGGCTGCAGCCCGCCCTGGCGCACGGGCTGGCCGTGGCCGTGATGGTGGCGTGTATGGCGGAAATCAGGTAGGTCTCACGCCTTTCTGCTCCCTCTGTTCTTAACTCTCTCGCTCACTAAAAAACGGTTTTAGAGAAATCATAAAAACAGACCTAAAGTGTGATTTTCGTTCAGAGAATCATCTGGCTTCTAAATGGATCATCTCTGTTCTCCTGCATTTGTGGCGGCGTTTGGAGCTAAAAGATTTCTGTTTGCTCTACAGTGGCTCTCACTTCAACCCTTCATTCACCATTGCCATCTTCTTGTGTGGAGGAATGAGAAAGGTGTTAGTTATCCCATACCTGGTCTGCCAGCTGTTCGGAGGTGTTCTTGGTGCTGCAATGGCAAAGGTGAATCCAGTAAACTGAAAATTAAGTTTTTAAATACCCATTATTAGCGAGTTATGATGTTTCTATGTGTGTGTGTGTATAAATATATATATATATATAAATAAAGTTCCTGTCATCATAATGTCTTTTGCAGGCCACTACATCAAAGGAAAAGTACATTAACGCCACTGGAGCAGCTTTTTCAATTCTGCAGTCCCAAGACCAGCTGTGGACGGTCCTGTTTGCTGAACTGGCTATGACCAGCCTCATATCAATGGTGGTACTACTTGGAGCAGTTAACCGGAAAAGTAAGAGCCCCCTGGTTCCTTTCATGGTGGGCTGTTCTGTGATCTTCAACATCCTGGCAGGGTAGGCCAACATCACACACTGCATTGGCATTTCTGCTATGTCCTGCCTGTTGTGCACAGACAGATGTTCATCACAGTTTGATGGTTGATATTTCAGAGGGGATGTGTCTGGCACCTGTCTGAATCCAGCAAGAGCGTTTGGTCCAGCTGTGATGACCAATTATTGGAAATATCACTGGGTGTACTGGGCAGGGCCTGTAGGCGGAGCCATAATAGCTGCTGTTCTTGTAAGGTGAGCTAATGTTACATAATAATAATAATAATAATAATAATAATAAACATTTTTTAAATAATACTAATTATTATTACATGTAGTTCATAATATTAGTAATAACTTTTCCAACCCTTTTCAGGTTTCTTCTTGGAGATGAAGAGACTCGTATTGTACTGAATTCAAACACCAGGAAAATTTCTAATTGTCATGTAACACCGGTGAGTGTTTTCAGTACTAACCTGGTTGTTATTGAACTAATTTTGCAGTTCTATCAGTAGAAGTGTGGGTGTGTTTTAGTCTCAGTGTACGTGAGCAGATGAGGATCTCCTTATGTCTTAATAATATTTTCTTCTTTTTTCCTCCACAGAAATGAAGAGAGACTCCAGTGCAGGTGCAGTGAGAAAAAGAAACTTCACGAGCATTTTTGTTTTATTTTTTCAACCACAAATGTCATAACTATCAACTTGTGGTTAATGCAACTTGCACTATAGCTTTTTTCACATAATGGTACCATAGATACCTGGAGAAGCTGTGCATATCTGTTACCATAGATACCTGGGGAAGCTGTGCATATCTGTTACCATAGATACCCAGGGACGCTGTCTTTTAATCCATATACTGTAGAGATCACAACATGTATGTTTTAGCTTTCAAATGCGTGTCGACCTCATGGAACCACAACCTATAGAAAGATTAAAACTACTGTGTCAAAATAGAACAAATATATGTGCTTTTGAAGCACAGTGCAGAGTCTGTACTGTCTGATCACTAATTTGATCACTTGGTAAAGTGACATTTCTAAGAGGTTAATTGTTTCATGAGAAAATTCCAGGAACTGTTCTATAATATTTTTATGTTTAAAATATGTTTATTATATACAGCACCCTCCATAATTATCGGCACCCCTGGTTAAGATGGATTCTTAGACTTCTAATAAATTCATTCTTTAAAACAATTATATAGGACAACAATGCAAAAAAAAGAAATATCCAACATTTAATTCAAGAGCATTTATTCAGTGGGAAAAAATCCCACATTAAGAAATAATTTTACATAAAATCATCTGTGCCACAATTATTGGCACCCCTGATGTTAATACTTTGTATAACCCCCTATAACATTTCACAAAATGGGAGAATACAGAGAGAGGGATCTTGAACCGTTCCTCTTTGCTCAAGCTTCCTGGAGCCTTTGGAGGAGAAACAGGCCCACAGCATCACCTATCCTGCCCCATACACCACAGCATCACCGATTCTGCCCCATACTCCACAGCATCACCGATCCTGCCCCATACTCCACAGCATCACCGATCCTGCCCCATACGTCTCAGTGGACATGAGGTGCTTTCCGCTCACCTTTTGTGTTACGCCAGACCCACTTAGAGTGTTTGTTGCCAAAAAGCTCCATCTTGGTCTCATCTGACCGAAGCACATGGTCCCAGTTGAAGGTCCCAGTACCACTTCACGAACTCCAGATGTTTGTGTTTATGTGAGAAAAGGATTTTTTCCTGCATGCCTCCCATGTTGTTATGGAGACTTTGTGACCCCAAGATGCTACTCTTTGATGCAGTTCTCTAACAGTGAGCTTTGGAGAACATTTTACTTCTCTTACCATCCTCTTCACTGTACCCTAACCCTCCTCACTGTACCCTAACCCTCCTCCTCACTGTACCCTAACCCTCCTCACTGCATGGTAAACTTGCATCCTCCTCCAGACTTTTTGCAACTGTTCCAGTTGTTTTAAACTTCTTGATGATTCCTCTGACTGTAAATATGGGCAGGTGTAGATATGGGCAGGTGTAGATGTAGGTGTAGGCGAGTGGCTATTTTCTTGTTGCCATTGCCTGACTTGAAGGTTGACACATCTTCCTTACCTGAATGGCGTGTTCTCTTGTCCTTCCCATGCTGAAGAGTGGATAAGAGAAATAGGCCTCTGTGTCATGTCATATTTAGACCCCAGTGAAACAGGAATTACTAATTAAAGGTTCCTAGTAATTCTGATCAACTTTATAAACTACAGTAGAAATGAAAAAAATGCTTCAATTACATTTATTTTCTAGGAATTGTTAGGGGTGCCAATAATTGTGAAATGGGTGACTTTAAGAAAAATAATTAAATTCTAAGTCAGAGATTTTTTTAAATTCACTTGAGTTTAAAGGTTAAATTTTTCTGCAATTTTCAGTGCGAGATTATGCTTCTGCAATACAATTTAATTTATTTTAAGGCGTTTAGCACATCTTAACCAATGGGACCAATAATTGGACGCTGTATTTATTATAATAAAATCTGAAAAGTGCCAAACTGCAAATGTTGTGGTGACTTCCTCTGTTTAAAAAGTTAAAATAATTTAAAAAAAATAATAATATTAATATTTTTTTATTTATTATGCAATGCTAATTAAAGTTAAAATGGTTCAGGCTAACTTTGAATTGCCTTCTTCTAAAAAAAAAAAAAAAAACGGTTTATTGTTTATTTAGATTTATTTAGATTCTGTGAACATTCTGTCAGGATCATAGACTTGAGTTGAACTCTTGTTTTTATGGGGAGGGGCCAGGGAGGGTCTGGGGGGGCCAAGGGGGAGTGGCACGTCCACCTCAAGTCTCCTCTTCCCAAAGAACAAAGTTTGGGCTTTTTTTAAATTGGTTTTTACCTTGTTTGTTTCGTTTTTATTTATTCATTTTGTTTTTAACAGTTATTAAACATCTGTTGCATGGTGTTGGCAAGCTTTACTCAGATTTGCTAAAAGCCAGTAATCTAAAAATTATGTTATATTGCTTAATTGTAGGAAAACAGTCTTTTATTTTGAAAGGACAAAATCGATGATCTCATATGATGTCATATGATGAGGGAATCCTGTCTGAACCAGAGCTCTGGTTTGAACTGCCTTTTCAATGGACATCTGAGACTGAGGAGGCCATGACCCAATGGCTCCCAAAGGTGAATCATTGCTCTATTAAGCAAAATTCCTAAAAATATTAACACTATCTAAGATTGAATCATTTTTATTCTCATCATTTCAACCAGTTTAGATGTGATATGTTTTTGTAAAATGGTCAAATTAATTTTACCACACATGACACACAGGAACCTTCAATCCAAAGTAATTGGTACCATGGCTCACTGTACCATGTACCATGCACATGTTGCCAGTCCTCTAGGGTCCAGTTAGCAACCTCACAAATCCAGATGAGGCGCTGTGTCTGATGTTAACAGAGACTCTCTCTGGTGGGTCTTCTGCGCCCATATCCCAATGGAAGCTAAAGAATGCTGCACTGACCTATGGGAT
Organism: Sternarchorhynchus goeldii; assembly: GCA_028565775.1. Taxonomy (NCBI): domain Eukaryota; kingdom Metazoa; phylum Chordata; class Actinopteri; order Gymnotiformes; family Apteronotidae; genus Sternarchorhynchus; species Sternarchorhynchus goeldii. Next base: position 3,097,085 of record JAOXYF010000012.1, read on the forward strand.
AATCATGTGGGGCCTCCTGCACTGTATGTGAATGTGATTTCTGCAATGTTTTGCTTGTCTGTTCACATAGACAATTCTAGCTAGATGCTGCTGGTATAATGGGTGGCTCCCAATGCCAAGTGGTGGCCACTAGAGGGAGGCCATGATCTGAGAACTAATTAGGGTTCATTAGACTCATCTCCCTCAGGTGGCTCTTTCCTATATAAGTGCTTTGCAAAGGCGACACTTTGAGAGGTTTTGGCGTGTGCAGTATGTGCACTGAGCCTCCTGGTTATCGGTAATTCCCAGTATACGTTCCAGTCAAGTTGTTTTTTTGCTTCCTGTTGTGTTAGGGGCAGTCTTCACTTGTGTCAATGTCCAGTTGTTTCTTCCAAGTAGAGTCTTTCCTCTGTCTGGCAGCTGTTTGTCCAGTTGCCCCAGAGAGTCTGGGTCCCTGCAGTCTGTCCTACCCTCCTACCTACCCTCCAGGGGTGCAGTCTGTCTGAGTGTTTCACCCTGATTACCCCAACATCCTTGCTGCCCGTTATAGCCGTTCACGATCAGTTCTATCCATTGTGGGTGGTAATGGCTTCTGTGACATTCCTGGTACACATATGAGACTGTGGATTAAGGAATGTTAAATGCTCACAGAACTTCAGAAATAGAATGTCCCATCCACCTGGCATCTACTATCATGCCTTAAATTCCGATCCGTGATCATTCACGTCACCTTGCTGTGAGCATGTGTGAGCTGATACAACTTTTGCCATTATCTTGTAGAAAGAAAATGTTGTTGTTACAATTGAATAGGCTAGAAAATGTACTAGAAATGTACATAAAAATGTTCAGACATTTAATTAGGGTGGGATATTGGAATTCTTTCCATTAAAACGCTGATTTACAGTGGTATAATTTAAAATCATGTTAATATGTTAGTTAAATATCTGGAATGACAAAATATACATAAAAATGTTTTTTTTCTCTCTTTTATATGTAATCAAAAGTTGTGAACATCCCAGAGTATCCTAGTGTTTTAAAAGTATTTACATAAACCACTTCTCTATTTACATAAACCACTTCTCTATTTACATGAACCACTTCTCTATTTACATAAACCACTTCTCTATTTACATAAACCACTTCTCTATTTACATGAACCACTTCTCTATTTACATGAACCACTTCTCTATTTGCCAGTAGTTGCTGTATGGAAATAAATTAACTTTACCATTTTACAAAAAACATATAATTTCTAATCTGGTTTTAAATATGAAAATTAAAAGTTAACCTACCCTGGGCAGTATCTGTTTTTCTAAAAGGCATTCAAGAATGACTCAGCTTTGGGAGTTCCTGAGGTTATGACCTTCTCAGTCTCAAATGTTCAGTGAAAAGGCAGTTCAAACCAGAGCCTGCGCTGGTTCAAACACGATTCTCTGGACATGTGAGATCACAATCAGGTGATCAGTTATGTCTGTACTGTTAGGTAAAATTAGCTCACCTTACGAGAATGGCAGCTATTAGAGCTCCTCACACAGGCCCAGCCCAGTACACACAGTGCTAATTCCAGTAATTTGTCATCACTGCTAGACTAAACGCTCATCTAGACCAACCTGTTCCCTCTGGTTGTGGTTGTGGTTCAGTTCACGTCAGCGTCACTCTCCTCATCGCTGCCCACCAGCTCACCCTCACTCTCCTCTGGTGAAGAACTGCCTCTATCAACCTGGCTTGCATGTTCTATGCATGAAAGCAACATATGTAAACTCACTATACAGTCAAACAAAGCACAAAATACTGACTACAATTGCATTTACCATACTGTGTGGAATATATATCATTGTGTATTTGCCATCTGTAAAGTATCAATATACACTGACATATCAAAGGTCATGGGACAAGAAGTATCATAGCTGAGTCATTGCTCAAAGTGGAGTATTTGTAAAATTGGCAAAATTCTTTCAAGAAAGAAATAACACTAGGATATATTTTCATAATATAAACCAGTTTATAAGTGATAAGGTTTTTGTTTGTTTGTTTGTTTGTTTGTTTGTGTGGTAAAATAAACTGGGTGCCATATGGCAAATATAGAAGTGATCTGTGTGCAGTCGACTATTGGACTGTAAATGACTTTTGAAACACCACACTACTGCAAGACTGGGTTTACAACTTGTGATTATATTTACAAGGGAAAAACACATTTTATGTAAATTCTGTAATTTCAGATGTTCTGCAACTGAAACATATTATCAAGATTTTAAACTACACCACTGGAAGAGTTTTAACAGAAGAAATGACAGAATCCACTACAAATGAATGTCTGTACGTTTCTAGTTAAGATCAGCCACTGTTTTATTTGTAGGATGATAAATCATCCCCAAAGGAATTCTAGTTGTTCTAGAGGAATTCTAGTTGTTCTAGAGGAATTCTAGTTGTCTTCACATTATATTGGTTGTAGGTCCAGTGCATCCAGTCTCTGAACTGGTAAATCACAAGCAAAGACATCACCTATGACTCAGGAAACCCACAGATGTGAAAATATTCACACATTTCCATACTTTTCTGGAGGAAATCTTCATTTTTCTTTCTTTATTTAAAATGCAATTGTTCTTGTGCTAATATAAACTGGTTCTTACAAATTCAGAAACAACTTGCTTGCACAGCTGAGGAATGACCTCTGTCTGAAACATCCTGTGTCTTTGGAAACCTTGTGAACTTCACTACATTTTTAAATATCTCTACTACAGTACTCATCTGGAAGATCATATATATATA
>JAOXYF010000012.1:3106334-3116558 GCA_028565775.1 Sternarchorhynchus goeldii
ATATGATCTTCCAGATGAGATGTACTGTAGTAGAGATATTTAAAAAATAATATTTAAAAATTTATCAATCGTTAGAATATAAAATATAAATATGATAGAACACTAGGATATTATATCCAACAAATAAGATATAAAATATATATAAACTCTATCAAATTTAGAAAGTAGACTCAAAGTATAGATTCAATTTTACGTTTGCTCCATAATAATTAATCGGTTATTGTGAAACACAGTACAGCTGGTTAGTATTCCATAGAAAACTTTGTGTATTTGTAGTAACACTTCAGGAATTCATCTGGTAAACAAGAGAATCCGTGAGAAGATTGTTTATGGCGCCTTGTTGATTCGGTTTTGACCGTTATTTGCATAGAAAACAAACTGTTAAGTATTGTCATGAAATAAGGGGGGGGCTTTGCCTCAGTTCATTCTGCGTTAATTTCTTATTTTTCGTGACGTTCTCCGCCAAATTATATTTGTTGGATAAGTATCACTTCTATAACAAAAGATCTATACATCTTCGAAATGATCGAAATGATTACAAATGAATGACCGAATCGACAGCCGAAGCACGACAAAACACAGTTTTCCACATCAGATTTATTTTTGATACATCGTGCGCAGGACTGAGAGCCCAGCACTCGGTACCAACATGTGAAAATCTCAACGGTATTTATCAGACATGGCCACGGCCACATTGGCGAGGAACTTCTCCACAGACAGATGGACCTCGGGTGTGAAATCATCTGGGAAATATTGTGCCAGCACCACAAGGATGTTGTGGTTCAGGATCTGGACGGATTTAATTTAAAGGTAAGAAAGCCTGTCTCGGATATCTCTTTAAAAATCACTCGTCTATAATGCATCGGAGCCGATGTCATCAGCCTTTGGGCCAATCTTTGCCCAGAGGCCTTCACGAGCTCCTTGTCCTTCTCTGAGAGGCTCATTTTAGATTGATGTCAAATGATTTTCCCGCCGTCTGCCTTTTATACGTTTGTTGTTGAGCAGGCGCACCCAAGATAGCGCCCCTAATTACGCTCCGGACTGACTGTCTGCCAGATAACGTTCGAGCTTTGACGTTGGACCACTGATTTTTCTTTTCTTTTCTTCGACGAAATATAAATTTATTTACTAAAAAATAAACGCCATATATTTATTTGGCGTAAATATTTAACATAAAAGTAGTCTAAAATGTAAATGCATTCTTCGAGAGTCAAAAGTATAAGAAATACGAAATGTTGTCAGTTCTGATATGTTATGAGAAGGAAACTTCCAGATCTTTCCAGAGTAATGCTCTTCGAGACTCCTAGCAGGGTTTCATTATTAATGATAAAATATCACAATGGATGTCCGTGCATCTTAATACAGAATAAAAAGCCACAGAACGTCTGTTTTATACAATTTAAGAACACATCTGTCTAAGCTGAACAACTTGATCAAAATTCGTTGTTGTAAGAACAATTTTAAAGTTTTATAATTATGGAGTTTCGTAGGCAAACGTGACAGTTTTTATTTATTAGTTGATTTATAAATCACACATTTCATTGACTGATTCAGGCATTAAATTCTTGTCTATCAAAGAAGATAAACCACTCCCTAGTTACGGCTTGCTTATTTTTTGTGATTTCTACTAAGCAGTCGCATGATTATTCAATGTCACGTGACAGTGCGTGTGCTAGTAAAGATAGCAGGAACGAACTTGGCTGTGCGTCCGCGTGCCAGGCTGCATTATGGAGATAACCAGAGTACAGAGTGTCTCTAAGAGGGGTCGGTTCGCTGCGTTGAAATTATTCTTTCTGTGAGCGAAACATTTTATTTAAGGTTAGCAAGAGCATAAATCGCAAATAGTTCCTGAGATATAACGGAATAGAATCTTTTTAGTTAATGTATGTCTGGCAGTTCGTTATGCCTAATAGAATAGGAGAAGAGAGCAACAGATGACCACCACCATAAACTTACACATTTTCCAAGTAGAAAAGATACCATGTCATCAAACTTGAGATCTGATGAATTTATGTGAATTTAAACATACATCATAATATACATTATTACATCCATTCTCGATTACATATTGTTTTTAATATAAGAATGACTAATTTAATTTGGCTTCGGACTGCAGTTAAAAATGGAGTAAAATTGTACACTAAAAAAAGTAGCGAAAGTAAATGACTATTTCTTCCTCTGAGCCTTAGAGAGAACAGCCAATCAGCGGGCGGTCAGTGTCAGCGACATGAATACTGTACTTGACACAGTGCAGTGCGCGAATGTCACTACAATAAACACACAAATATATATGTATTCCTTAAAAAAGCAACATCATGGTCGAGTGGACACAAGAAGAGCGCGTCTTCATAAAGGAGATCTTCAGTAAACTTGATTATGAAGACGTAGGACCCAAATCCCTGTCCAGGTAGGTTAGAATTTGCAATGTTTGCAAATAATATTAGTAATACTAATAGATATATTAGTAATACTGATATATTTGTAATAATACTGATATATTAGTCGACGCGTTGTTGAGACCAGCCTCGCTGAAAGATTAATGTGACTAAACCTTATTTTCCCACACTGAGGGTTTTGGTTGTTTACCCCTGGACTCAGCGATACTTTGCCAGTTTTGGAAACCTGTACAACACAGAAATGATAATGGCGAATCCGAGGATCGCGAAACATGGTGTTGTCGTGTTCCGAGGTCTGGAAATAGCTGTAAAGAACATGGATAACATCAAGAACACGTACGCTGAACTGAGCAAACTGCACTCTGAGAAACTTCACGTGGATCCTGATAATTTCCAGGTATGAACAATAACAGCAAAGAAGGGAGGGTGAAACGTTTTTTTGTATGTATTATAGATTTATCAATTTTAAAATATTCTACACGTGTGATTTTCATTTGAACATATTCTAAACTGATCCACATCTGCTCCCAGCTGCTGGCCGATTGCATAACGATCGTGATTGCGACCAAGCTGCGCTCCGCCTTCACTCCGGAGAAACAGGCCACATGGTACAAGTTCCTATCGGTCGTCGTGTCCGCACTAAGCAGACAGTATTACTAAGTCTTTCTTTTATACAGAAACACGTTGATGAATAAAGGACATGTTGTGCAGTGCTTTTCATACGTTTTAGGCGGACTCATCAATCAATGGCATGGATTCATCAATCAGATAGAGTAGCCGAAGTACTTAACGAATAAAATGAGCCTAGAGCAGTGATGACGCAACATCTCCTCTAATGCTTACGCATAGGAATCACACCCCTCTCAAAAAAACGAAACATTTTTGTAGTTAGTGAGAAATTAAGAGTTGAAGTGTAAACTATAAGGCGAACAAATTTCTTATTTTCTGACGTCAGTAAAGGTATGACTGTCATCAAGATCTAATGACGTTATCATGTAATAAAGAACAAGGAAAATAACATTTTAAAACTCTTTTATTATAAAAAATATATATATGATAAAAACACTCTATTTACAACACAATCAGAATTTCTATATATGGCCACTGTTTCCCCTAAAGTTTCTTTGGAGACGGACACAGATAGAGAGAGATGATCTTTTGGGAAAGTTAGTCCTGTTAATGAAGTGTGTCTCGTGAGAGTTCCTTATCTGAACTTCTCTGCAAGCACTGCGGCAAACGCTGAAAGATACTTGTCCGTTGCCGCGTGAGCTGCAGGATCGAAATCTTCACCCATATAGCAAGCTATTGTCACCAGCATACAGTGATTGAAAATCTGCGGAACGATTCAGGACAGTTATTTCGTCTGTGTTACTACTGAAATGAAATAGCTAAATATTCATTAAGGCAACCGTTATACGAATGAAATTATTCATGTTTTTTTCATGAAATTAATAAAACCGTAAAATGAACCTTAAAGTTGGTAGGGTGTATTCTCAGTTGGTAGGCGTGAAATCTGCTGAGGTAGCCCAGATTTTCGGTAAAATTGGGCGTGCTTATATCCCTTGTTCCTTCTGCTAAGGCCAGAACGATCTTCTTCCCATGGGAGCGCAAGTGTTCTGAACGTGGACTGAGGTCGAGGTGAGCGAAGTACGTCTTTGTTTTAGGAAACGCCGTAAACATTCTGCGAACGAGTAAACGAGAGATAAAAGGGGTCAGAAAAACAGCAAATACCTTAGGAACGCGTAAACCTTCTCTCTCTCCATGCTTGCGTAATTACGCCCACAACGCGCACCAATTTTGTTTACAGTATTTTAAACCTTCCGCTATAAAACATTTGAACAACGCAAGCAAAGATGTCAACGCAAAGCTAAACATTTATCAGAAGCAAACTGCTGTATGTTTTATTAAGCAATGTGGCTATTTTGAGGAAACCGAAGCAGCACATACTACCTTTTGAATTAACCAACTCTTTTTAGAGTTCAGAGCCAAGGTAGTGACTGTAATGTTAAATGAAGTTGTAAATACTGGCGGCCTCTGATCATTAGACCCATACCTTAATAGAGCTTCAGACCCAATATCTTCCGCCACTTGTGATAGTTTGTCCCATAGTTCTGTAAGTAGCTCTTTCTCGCGTTTTGAAAGCATTATAAACTGTGGCGATCTTGTCACGACACTAAATGTTTAAATTGAGCGACACAAAAAATATATTATTAACCATTTTGACAGCACCATGAAATGAAAAGTGTTCTATGTAAAGACCACATACTACGTAGAAAACGAGCTGTTTAAGCAGGACACCCTCGGCGGCTCTGGTCTTTTCGGGATGCTTTCGAGTGTCGGGGATGTGGCGCTTCATCACGTGATAATGGTAAACCTGTGCAACTTCTTAATGGACAGAAATTATTTTTGCGTCATTTACTAATGCGTCATTACTAATTCTATACATTGTGATTATAAACTGGAATGTATCCGCCTTCCAGGTCAAACTCCGGAGAGTATAAACGTGCATAAAATCTTACATAAACCATATCATTAAGGGATCATTAGAATTTAACTGATTGTTCTCAAATACGTACATGAAAACATTACTGCCAGCTAGGGCAAGGACTAGTTTTCTCAATATTAATAAAGATAATAAGCAAATATTAAACTTCATTAAAATATTTTAAGTGCACCTAAATATAGCATAGTAAACAAGTATTGGATAACTAGGGAAACACAGGAAATTATATTACAACAGAGGCACCAATGAATCGAGTTACGACGCGATATTTTATATCAGGTTTGCTAGTCAGGCGAGAAGTTTACCATGATTTCAGTACATTAAAAATTGGGATCATGTTTGGAATATCTTCAGATGTGCCTTTGATCTATTGTCTTCTGGTTTTGGAAATCGTTTTAATAGTGTTAACAGTGGCGCATAAGCATAATGTAAGTTCTGGAAGGTTCTGACCTATCACAGCGCCACAGAATGGGCGGAGAGCACCAGGCTCCTCTATCAGCGGCTAACGGTGGGGAGGGGAGCAGGGGGCGCGTGAGGAACTCACTAATCACCCCGAGCTCAGCTCAGCCACGCCCTTGCTGCCGCCACGAGTGACAGTGGTAGCTTGGCAACAGCACAATTCATGACTCAGCGCAAAAAAGGTTATTGATCCTGAAGAAAACCCCAGAAAGTAATAAAGAAAAAATGAATGACAGAAATTTTACAAAAAGGCTTTGCATAGATCTAACAAAGGCTCTGCATGAGTTATCACTTCCGATTTCCGTTTTAAATTGATAATTCCATAGTGGACAATTTAATTCTTCGAGTACTGGATTCTCATTACAAAATGTCAGACCTACTGGCCCACCCACGTCTAGCCCAAGTCTGGCGTCCGGGGGCTTGGGTTGACAGCACTGACGTCGTCAGAGTTGAGGGATGCCTGGCTTTGAGGTCCCTCTGGAGCGTCTTGTTTGCTGAACAACCGCGTCTGTTGCTGTTCGTTTTCTGGGGAAGTCGTTTGGATGTTTGACCAAGGTCGAAGGCAAAGAATAATAAGAAGAATTTAAACATTAAACCAGCTTTGTGTTTACTACTGTCAGGCGGTCCATAAAGTTTATATGCAAAGATCAAACTCACAAAAACTTTGTACGTGATTAAAAGAACACATTTTTAATGTATTTCACGTGCAGAAAATAAGTCAGCATACCAAAAAACAAATTGTCATTGGACTGACAAAATATTTTTCAGCATGTTCTCTATACTGTATGTTTATCAATTTATGTTGTTATACTGTAGAAAGGTGTGCCATCGTTTTATATACATATAGAGGAGATTCCAGGTGAGTAACTCAAGATTTTGTGTTTAGATTGATTATTCTCTGGAAATATAAATACATTTAATTTGTAATTTCAATAGCATTTGTTAGCTGAGGCTGTTGTTATGTAAAAGGATTTTGTTGTATTGAACCAGAAAACAAAGAGGAACATCAGATAAAAATAAAGTCCATCTAGATGTGATATTTCGAACAGTTGGAAAAACGTGTGAAACACACGACGCATAATGGGTTTACCGTGAAAGTAATTAAATTCATTTGATCGCTAGGTGGCAGTGATGAGCTTTGCGTTTATCGTAATATAGTCCACTACAGATGTTTATGTAGTCGGATTGTGTGTACAATTAAAAAGTAGTAAAGCACAAAATAAAAAATTACAGAAACGCGTGAGATGTTTGCTACTGTGTATTTTCATCTATACGACTACACACACAGACGCGCACACACACACACGGCACTCTGAATCTCAAATACACAAATGCTTAAGAAAGAGAAGTCCTTGATTCATTTCCATGAGAAAAGATATGCTTAATACAAGGAACTGGAATTGTTCACCTGTTTATCATTAAGGCACATGACTACTGCTCAGAGCTCTGCAACATGCAAACAAATATTGCTTTACTGCATTTGGCTCATGCTTTTATCCAAAGCAACTTACAACTGTAACTGGATATATCTTGTATGACTGAGAGTCTTGCTCAGAGGCCCAACAGTGGTGTCCCATCTACCCTCTTATTGGCACATGAGTGAGACTGGCGTCCTCCTGCAGGAAGGAAGTGGGCTAGCAAGCACGCACATACACATCATACATACACATCCCACATACACATCATACATACTACATGCTCCAGCATGAAAAGTACTTTCAACTGAAGATATTCACAGACATGTCAGCATGCAGAGAAAAAAATCACCCTTGTCATCTGATTGAACAGTCTGTACTTCAGAAGATCATGCTTTTACATCAGGCACATTATTCTAGAGCAACTGTTGCACGAGACACCTAACACACATGCAGACAGCTACTTCCACCTTTCAGCTCAGGACCCTCCTGTTAAATCTCAGGAATTCTCACACCACAGTTCCCTGCTCCTTGATCGACTCATTCTGTAGCTCATTAAAGCACATTAACATGACTGCAGGGCCTCTGCACAGTGCAAACCTGAGCAGATTTACAACCAACAGCAGACACAAAGCTAGGAGTAAACATTCTGCCGAGCTAAATGGAGGTTTGTTCTTCACATACATAACAGCTACAGTAACCTCATCCGGCCCCTTGTTATGTGAACAGAAGCCTCTCAAAGCCTCAGTGTCCATCTGTTTTTAAACGCAGGTCCAAGTGTGGTGGCGACGGAGCAGAAGGAGGTGACTCCTACCCAGTTTCAGTGCAGCTTCCTGTTTGCGGTCTGTGCTGGAGTTTCTAATGTGTCTCAGCACTGTATTATAATAGGGACCCACAAAGGGAAAATGGGCTTCTGCATTGCCTGCGCGTCCAAACAGGAGAGCTGCCTTCAGCGAAGGACATTCACAGGGAGCGTGGAACAGTTCGACAGTTGCTCCCCCGTCACTGACCTGTTGGACTTTCACTTTAACGGCAGGAAATGCTAGACATGCTGAGGAATGCAGAGGCAAAAGTAACCTGAAGTCTTACATGCACAGTGATGATAAATTATACAATATACAGATATCTTGAATTTCTTTAGGGGTCATGGTTTTATAAATTAATAAAGACAATATAGTGTATACAATTATACACAGTCTATAAAATGATATATAGACTGTGTGTATCTTCCTTTTCATTTGAACCAGGCACTGTCCTGTATGTCACTGCATCATCTGCTGCAGATATAATAATAATAATAATAATAATAATAATAATTCTTTATTTTTATATAGCGCTTCCTGTTTGGATATATGGCTTCCTGTTTGGATAATAACATCAGCAGCACTCCTGACCTGAATGAATCTTCCTCAGCACTACTAACTCTTCCTCAGCACTAACTCTTCCCCAGAATTACTGACTCTTCCTCAGCACTAACTCTACCTCAACACTAACTCTTCCTCAGCACTGCTAACTCTTCCTCAGCACTAACTCTTCCTCAGCACTCTTCCTCAACTCCGCTGTCCTGGGAGATTCTTCTACTGCCCATGCTGCCCTGTGCCTGTCACTAAAGCCCTGGCCTTGTGCTCTATACTTACCCTTCAATCACATATGATTCAGGACAGCCAGTGGGTGCTGAAGACCATTTCATTCACTTGGCAAAGCTGTGATTGCTGGATGTGGTCTGTGCTCTCCTGGAGCCTGGAGCAGCAGATGGTGGGGGGTGGGGCAAGGCAGGGCAAAGCCAGGGGACAAGCTCAGGAGACAGGAAGATACCACACAGGCATAGAGACAGTGAGAGAGCGAAAGAGAGAGAAACAGAGAGAGTAAGAGAAAAAAAGAAAGAAAGAGAGAGAGTGCGGCTGCCATCAAGGTCCTGTGTCAGGGGACCAGGGGAGACTGTTTAAAACAGCTGCTGCTCTGTACTGGCCTGCAGCTCTCAGTCCTGCCTGCTTTAACTGCAGCTTTATGGAAAACCGTGCACAGCATCAATCCTTTGTGTCCAGTGCTTTTTGAGCAGAAGGTTTATGTCAACAGGTAAACCGTACATTCTTTGATATGGCAGAAAAAATCAGTCAGGATGTCATGTCTTAGAGACATATTCATCATGTGTGGATTTTATAAAGAAGTTTAAAGAGAAATGGGAGGTTTCATTATAAAAACGGGACTTTTCGTTATGACAATAGTTTCATCTTGTAAAATACAGACTGGATTTTTGATCTAATTTTACAGCTTGACAGAAATTGACAGAGCCAAAAGAGTAATAAACTTGTTATTCAGTTTGGAAAATGGTAAAATGTCCTTCTCACAAAAGCACCCTGACAAAGAATCGTTACTCAAGCCCACCCCACCACAGCAAGCTGCACAGAAGAGGCACTCGTGACACTCGCAGCACCAGCCGAACTGGAGTGTAGTATATGAAGTCAGGGTATAGGATGACATGCTAAACCAGACTATGAAATATACATTTGTGTTTATAAAGATCAGGTTTTATTTCTGCTTTTCATCTCTGTTTTGGTTGTACCTCTGTGAAGTTCCAGCAACATCTTCATGTTTCTTGTGGGAGGAACAAACCACCATCATTCTGCACCTCCATCATTCATTCTGTCCAGAGGTCAGGAGGTCAGGGAGGGAGTTCAACGAACAAGGTCAGAGGTTATGCCTTCTTTATTTAAGCCTGAACCACTAACCATCAGCATCCTGTAAAATCAGAGTTATTTCTGTGAAAACCATTCAAGGGGCCCCAGCCATTTCCTCGAGCACTCTGATGCTGTCAGTCCTGTGTCATGAATGAGTTACGTTCCATTTATGTTTGCAGGGCCATAGAATATATGTTCCACACAGTTTCATTTCAATTAGTTCCTTTAGTGGGTTTTCCAGTGGAACATGGCTGAGCATTTGAGCAAAACCAAAATATTTCCCACTGAGCCACGCAGGAGACATGGCAGCTGCTTCCGTATTGCTGTTTAACCATAAACTATAGTCCGGTGGTTCATGGGGACTGCAGGTCCTCTGAAGTCATCAGTGAGGTTCAAGCTTCGGGGACACTGGCTCTCTGCCATCCTGCCTGTTCCTGGGTTTATGGGCCACACTAGAACCCTGATGAATGCTTCCTCTGCTCATAGCAGGCGAGAGGCTTTTCATCTCCACACCACACATCAAGCTCTGTGAGAAGAACAAGAGACTGCCTGAAAAACCCCGTCACCCTCCAGGTTCCATGATCTCCAGCTCCTGAGGAATTCAGCAGACATGAGCACATGGTCCAACAAACCTTCAAGCCCATGGCTATTGTTTACTATTACAAAACAGCCAGAGTGCAAACCATGCACAGTGTTTGAAATGTGACCAATGTCCTGTAAGTGTGCTTGGATCTGTACTGAAATGTGACCAATGTCCTGTAAGTGTGCTTGGA
>JAOXYF010000012.1:3167947-3193323 GCA_028565775.1 Sternarchorhynchus goeldii
TGTATTCTTACTGTGGTGTGGTTACATGTTGTTTATTTGTGTATTCTTACTGTGGTGTGGTTACATGTTGTTTATTTGTGTATTCTTACTGTGGTGTGGTTACATGTTGTTTATTTGTGTATTCTTACTGTGGTGTGGTTACATGTTGTTTATTTGTGTATTCTTACTGTGGTGTGGTTACATGTTGTTTATTTGTGTATTCTTACTGTGGTGTGGTTACATGTTACTTATGTCGTGTCTATGCTACAGTCCTATCAGCTCTATTACCTGTTACTGACATAGTAGTAAGATATGATGACACCAACCTTCCCCATCGTTCACAACCGCCTGTACTACCAATGGGAACACACCTCTGTCCAGGTCAAAGTTCAGCTGGGCAAAAAAAAGAGAAGCTTCTGAAAATTCAAATCATCTACACAAACTCCTCCTCTATGGCTTTAAACAACACTTTCATTCAGAGCTCATCTCCAAACAATAAAACATTCTTTTTATCTCCACTTCAATTTTCACCTCAAACATACAATGAGGGTAATTCATGTATCATTTTACAGAAGCAACTCTTACCTCTTCTGGTTTCCATTTAGTGAAATCAATCTTGAAGGAAGGTAAGGAAAACTGCTGGTTTATCCCTCTCTTATAATGGACTGTTTCAGACACCATAGCTGGTGTCTTAGGAGTATATCTTAAAAAAAGAACATTATGATAATTACCTTTAAATAACCTTGTCAGGACCCTGTTAAATCTGTTCAGCAGTGAACCGTTATTCAACTTTCAAATACGCTGTGCTTGTCACGACAGGTAGTCATTGCTCAGAAGATGACAACCATAATCTCTGAAGCAAAAAGCAGTGTATCCATGAGTTTTATTTGTGCTGTTGTCTCCATGGCGATGTTGAAGCTGCTACAGGATCTGTTGTCTACCTACAGCAGTGTTGTATTTCCTTGAGCTCAGATAACAGAAGCAGGACATCAGAACTATGGATCTCAAAAACCACATGATCTGCGTATTTCCTTTGACCTGCAACAATCCCATGTAAGAGATATGACACTAAAACAACAGTAACATTTGGCCAAGGCTGTGACCCATCCCAAACCAGAGTCAAAAGCAGTCTTCACACAATGTAAACACACAGCACAATCGGCACTGCCTGCAGGAACTCACACCGCTGTTCCGTTAGAAAACTCTTCGAAGGCCTGGCAGAACACAGTGATGGCTACCCTGGCGCTGGTGTCGAAGCAGAACTCCACACCGTACAAGGCTCTGGCACTTCCTGCTTCTTCTGTGTTGCCGTCAGCATCATCTTTGTACCTGTCAACAATAGACGTGGGTCATGTATTTGTCTTTTAGCGTGAGAGGACTGGTTTGGGGGAATGGTCTGGAGGACAGGTGTGGGGCACAGGTGTGGGATACAGGGCTGGGGGTCTGCTGGACAAGCCCACCTGACAAGCCGTAACGAGTCCTTCCTGATGTTGACCAGACTCCTCAGAGACTTCACTGGCTCGTGGGGTGCAGGAGTCACATAGGGAAACTAAGTGAAAAAGACAAAATGAGAGAAAATATGAGGGGAAAAAAGCAGAGAGAAGTGCAAGTTTATGTTATGAAAGAGCACATCTATAGTGCATGTTTATGTTATGAAAGAACAAGGTAAGAGTAATTTAGTTGCTCTACCTGAACAGGTCTGTTCCCTAGGAAGTTCAAATCCATATTTTCTCCAAACAGATATCCCTCAGGGTGGGGTGTGTCAAATTTTTCTCCTCCCATGAAAAAATGACTAGTGAAATAATTTCCTGAAACACGCAAACATGGGGTTTTTTTTATTAGTTAAACACAATGACACACCTGTGGATCTGAGTTTTAGGTCCGCGTTATATCATTTCTAACTGAACTGTTGGATTATGCAAAGCGACGTTCAAATAGTTCGCTGTGTGACATAAGCAACAACGTTGCTGTGATTTTTTTTATGGAGGAAAGGAATGAAACATTCTGGTAAACATAACTAATTGCTTTTTTTCATACGCAAAAATACAAGACAAAATTCAGTAACGACTTATGTGGCACCTAATTAGATCCACACTTCATATGCACTTTGTCATTACTCTTCATGGTTTTACAATGAGTGTAACACACACGTCTTACCTGATTTAGGGGGATATCTGTAAGCTGAATTGGCTTGAATATCGATGTCTTCAACTCCAGCAATTCTTCGGCTAAGTATTGAACCCATATTTAGACTGAGATGACTGAAAATATGAGGTCCAAGGAAGAAAGATAGTCTTGCCAAGCTGAACAGGTTAGTTTTTATTTTGTTCGCGTTTGTCTTATCCGCTATGGTTACATTCCCGTCTTGTCTGGCAAAAATAAAAAATAAAAAATGAATTGCTGCGTTCAGCGATAATCTGGGGTCAGTAGGCTGTGGTCCTTTACCGAATGAAAACAATTTACACTAGACTACTGTATAGTGCAGACACACACGCAGACAAGTATTAGACCAATAACTACCTTAAAACCGTCTGAAAAATACCAAAAACAATACTTCAATACTGTTCTAGTGATCTCTTCTCTGGAAACAACACTACACCGCGAGATGCGTGATTTCATGATGCTACGCACTATGGGATATGTAGTAACCGCTGGGGCCGAAGTTCATTAACGTATCATAGCTAGGTTACCTCGAAGCCTTTAAAAATAAAAACGAGATAGCATAAAATATTTTCTTCAATCCTACGCAGAAACGAATGTATCACTACAATAACCTTTAAGAGTATAGGAGCCATTATTGAAACTCAATTCATATAGGGAATTAAATTAATTTAGTAACGCTGTGATGGTTACCTTTTCCTTCGACAAATTTGGCACATTAAGGTGAGTAAGTATAAGTTAAGATTAATTGTAATTGTCTGATTAAGTTCATATACGATGTTTATGTATCATGACAAGGAAAAAAATTATATCAATACGCTTTCAAATAATACAATTTTAAACAGGATTCCGACATTGAACGCTGAGAATATAAACTAATCATTACTCTGAGAATATAAATTAATTGTTACTCTGAGAATGTAGACTACTTGCAGGCCAAATTATGTTATTTGCCATGCAAAAATAAAAATATTTTAAACCAATCCGGTGTTTAAAACTGTGGGATAAGAAGTCACTATAACTATCGGCATCACAATAATTTAAATGTACGCATAACGGAATTATAAAATATGAGATAAAATATGATAAACCATTGAGGAGACTGCGTAAATTTGGTGGATACCAGTGTTCTTTAAACCGTTGAGGACACTGCGTAAATTTGGTGGATACCAGTGTTCTCTAAAGTACTTCCAATGGACTTTTATATTGGTCTACGCAATTCAATTGGTGTTGGAAGATTTGTTTACCATATTTGGCAAGGTAGTGGCATAACTCGGATGGGAATTGGACGGGAGCAGCCGTCATTCATAAAATTCTGCCTTCCAGTACTTTACAAACAAAGAGTGGACCGATGGGACATGTAGTTCAAACAAATAAATAAAAAGAAAGGACACATGAGTTTGTATGCCCGCTAGAAATGTACTGTTCTATTCTATTCTATTCTATTTTTTAATTAACTGGCGCTAACAGATTAACCTACACATTTGGGTCAGGTACATTAATATGAAGTAACCCAGTTTCGTCATCAGCACAACAAAAATTAGCTTATACTGCATACAATTCCCACCACCACTACATTACTCCTATTGGCTACTTAGGGCTGTCAATCACACAGCACTCCTTACACCAGCGCTCCTACAGTAAATATTTGTGTTTGCTCAGCCGGCTGTAATGGTGGACGACTGAAAGAGAAAAGGGTGCGATATAATCGTAAAAATTGAATCCCAGACAAAACACTATTGTTCGCGGTTCGGAAATAAAAACTCCGGCGAAAATGGATGAACTTAAGCATCAAGTGATGATAAACCAGTTCGTCCTGACAGCTGGATGCGCGGCAGACCAGGCGAAGCAGCTTTTACAAGCGGCACATTGGCAGTTTGAGGTAGGAAATCTATCTAGATATATAGTCGGTGCTCTCGGTACTACGCGGACGCTCGTATTGACTGTTTACTGCTCCTAGATGACATTGCCATGCTGTGTTATTAACTGACTAAAGGAAGCCATGCGTGCATTCACAGCTTCCCGTGAATAAGTCGCACTGTTGGCTGTCCTTTTGTGTGTTGGGAATGTTGTTTGGTCTTGGTTAAGTCCCCTTCTAGTAACCCTCAACGAGAATCGCTTGCACTGGGTCATACCCAATCGGAGTTTACTATGAATTAAATAGTATAATCCTTTCCCCTGACACGCTGTTCTAGCTTGCAGTGCTATTATGCAATGAAGATGACCTCTGGTTTGCGTGGTTTGGCTGTTTGCATACCAGCAAACAGCTTTTGTACAACCCCAAATATTTTTAAACTTTCTGTTTTCCTTATGTTTAGAGTAAATCAGAATTTAAGTTCCACTGTACTGGAAATTAAAAACATGTCCATATGAAAACATTTAAATTGGGTTGGGCAATGCCTATAACGTGAAATTATGGATTAAATTGTACATATAACCGTGTAACGTTAGATTATACTTCTTCATTGCAGACAGCCCTCAGTGCCTTTTTTCAAGAAACTAATATTCCATACGGACACCATCATCAAATGGTAAGTATGACGGCTCGAGTGTGTTCCGCCTGTGTTCTTGGTATTGTTTATTTAGATTAGCTGTTGTAGAGAACAAATGTAAAATATGTTCTCATTCCCTGCATAAGGTTTTCATTTGTTACCGCATTACTGGAGAAGAGAGAACCATAACGAACTAACAATAACATTGTATATGTCGGCCATGTTGCGGAGACACGGGGCTTCCAGAGATAAACACGGCCACGTTCGTGCTGTTCCTGGAGCGCACCGAGGTCGGCAGCATTTTGAATGTTTGCAGCAGAAGTGAAATGAAATAATGTCCGCAAGTAGCACTGCGTCATATTGGGACGGACCGTCAAATAAGTTAATATCTGTGTAACGCAGCTGTGCAACGATCACTTTCACATTAATACTGAATAACGACCGTCAAATAATACGCAGAATTGTGCAATGTTTATATTTTCGACGGTGGCAATATCTGTCGTTGCAGACCGTTAAGGCTCGTCCTCTTCGCGCATCAGTATCTCATGGTTTTCGAGGGCATGTGTCCGCCGAGGCGCTGCGCTCAGACATGATTTTGTCCCTGTATGGTTCATCTGTGTTGTGGACCATCTTAGTCGGAGCTTGTGAATGTTGAAATCCTTCGTTTTGCAGCCGGCTGCTGTAAACGGCTTGCATATGGCACTGGTATTAATGGGTCGTTTACTGACTATATCGTTCTATTAATTGTGTGAATCAATATATCTGTTCGTTTTTATGTTTATTCTCCTTACTAGCGTGTTTTAAACGCTTTCTCATAACGGCCGTTATACAATACCCTTGACCAGTTTTTTCATCGTGCGTTACATTTGGGCGTACAGTGGGTGAATAAGTCAGTGACTGAAGCGTTAGAACATACTGCCCTATATATTACACTGGTCCAAATGTATATTCATTGTTTTAAGTGTTTCACTTATCAGCTTTGGTTGACCTAAGAAGCAAGTTATTCTGTCTCCAAGGCCTTTGGAAGAAGTCGGTAGTATCTGAGATGATCTGTACAGGTTTTAGTGCTGAATTCAGAACAGTTTGTTCAACACTGGGTCTGTTCAGCTGATGGTTGATAAAGTGAAGGACCAATTTCACTGCCTGGAAGCCAACTCCCTCCAGTTTATCAGTGTTGCTAAGCTATACCGTCCTAATCCACTTTGCTCCAGAATTTCCACAGTACTGACACACTTATACACACGTTTCCAGGTGGTCCCTAATGCCCCTTTAGTCTTAAGTACCTAAAACAGTTTTTTGCAGGATTGTATACTATAGTTTTGATATAAAGATGTAAAGGGTTTGTTTATCATTGAGGAAGGACACAAAGGTTAAAAAAGGAAAATAAATTACAGGAAAAAGCAAGAAAACATGAAAACATGCCCAGCACATGTTAAACAGAGATGAAGGTGAGAGAGAAGAGAAGAGAGAGAGAGAGAGAAGGTGTTCACTTCTGATGGATCAGAACACTGCACCAACACACACACATACACACACACACACACGTGCACGCTCACATGGCCTCAAACAGTGAGGCCCTGGCCCAAAATATAAACAAATAAATACATTTTGTCAAGCTAAACTTGGTGATGGAGTCGACGTGAATTTTACTTTAGAATGACTACACTGCACATTATACTTGGTGTCGTCTACATGAATGAAAATGGAGACTGAGATGATACTCTAGCTATAGCAATGTGTAGAAACTAGTTTTTGCCGAAGTGTTTTAAAGATATATGTGCATCAAATGAATGTGTGGAGAAAAAATAAGTTGATTTTATTAATGTACTGGTTAATGATTGATGTGTCTGTGAGGGTAATGTTTGACTTAAAAGGAAAAAGTGTTTTAGGAACTGTGGTCTTCGGGTGTGTGACACTAACCATTTACTTGGCTAGGGATATATGGGTAGGGTGTATGGGTAGGGTGTATGGGTAGGCATTACTATTAGTAAATGAAACTGATTTCTAAAGAAAACCCAAAAAGAAACAATTAAGAGAAGTTATTGGAAGAGTGAGTGTAAGGAACTGGTCCGTTTGATTGTGGTCGGCCTCTGGGTGTGGTCCCAGAAGGACCTGGAGCATGTAGCAACAGCCAACGCACAAGGTCAAGATTTGGCACAGAGAAACTCTGCTTGCATAGAATGAAGTGGAGGAGAGGTCAGAGAAGCAGCTCAGCCCATTATCTTCTCCACCACAGACTTGCTTTTTTATTTATTTATTTTTTTACATTTTCTTTTTGTGAAAGAGGAGCATATTTGACATTCTGCCCTGTGGAGGCCAAGGATTATGGAAGTGGAACAACTAGAGTGTGTGTCATGTAGATGTGTCTGTACTGCTGGAAGTAGTTTCTCTCTTGTCACACTGCTATAAATATATACACAATATACGTGTGTGTGTGTGTTTGTTTGTGTACTCACTCACTCACTATATGGCCGAAAGCACATAGTCACCCATCTTAATTACTGAGTTTTCAGCCACACTCGTTGATACTTAAATAAAAGTACACAGCTGTGCAGTCAGACCTGACAGTAGAGTGGATCATACTAGTGAAGAGCACTGTGACTAAGTGCCTAATGTCAGTCTGTGAAAGACCTGCCCTGCTAGACCTGCCCCAGTGAGCTTTTAAGTGCAGTTACTGTGAATGGAACCATCTAGGACCACACAGACTGGTGGAGCGCTGGAGAGCACCACCCGCCATCACTCCCTGCACACGGTGCTTCTGTAGGCAGTCCGGATGTCTGCACCCAAACTGCTGCTGGGACATGGGAGCCATGCAGCTGTACACGTGCCCAAGATGGCTGTGTGCAATGCCAGGCATCAAACTGGAGTGGCATAAAACAGCCCGCCACTGATCTCTGAGCAGTGCAAACGTTCTAGAGTGATGGATCATGCTGCAGTGTCTGATGGATGAAGCTGGGTTTGGATACCAGGAGAACACTACTTCCAGAATGCATGTGTTTGAAGGAGGAGAGATGATGTTCTGGGCCTGTTTTACAGAGGGCTGGGTCCCTTGGTTCCAGTGTGGGGTAACATTAATGTTGCAACCTACATTGTATGTGGGGAAGGTCCTTTCCTGGTCCAGTGCACAAAGCAAAGTCCATAAGTCCGTGGTTTAATGTTGAGGGACTTGCACAAGGCTCTGACCTGGACCCAAACCACACCTTCACTGTGGTCCAGACCCTCTCTCCTAACATCAGCATGTGATGGGCACAAATGTACACAGACATGATCCAAAATGCTGTTGAAAACCTTCCCAGAAGAGGGGAGGCGGTTATAACCACCAAAGTGTGGAGCACCTCCATGTTCAAACCCATGGTTTTAAATGGGATGTCCAGTAAAAGCTCGGACTGGCATGATGTCGGATGTCTCCATGGTTTTGGCCATGATGTGTATATACATACCAGCATATCATTTCTGGATCTGAGTGGTTGTATTTTAGTGGAAGATCTCGGCCGCTCGCGTGTTGGAACATTTTAAACCACGTCTGAGCAACAACTTCAGCACTTCTTCCTTCACGAGAGCCGGCAGAGCCTCGGTGCCCAGTGCTGTTGGACGGGCGTGGACGGGCGTGGACGGGAGGATGGAGAGCTCTATCTGAAGTGGTTTGGCCTGTGCGTGTGAGTGAGTGTTTTCTAGTAGCACAACTTCCCGGAACACTGGGCGCATGGTGAATGGTTTGGCAGGCAAAGAAGCAGAGAGTGTGAAAGAGCAGATGTGTGAACAAGTAGTGTTGTGTGTGTATATACACACACACACACATCTGCATAATATGTGTGACCTGGATCAAAGATTTCTTTTTTGGGAAATCTTAAATTGGCAAGTGGGGTTAAAGTCAGGTGGCTGAGTGCCTTTGGACAGGATTCCCCCGTGTGCTGTTTTGCATCACCTCTCTGAGTTTACAGCCGTCTTTTCCTGATTCACAGTCCACTCTCATCATGGCTCCCTGACACCTCTGTTGACGTCCACGAACCATGTGACTCGAGATATGAGCCCTGACTGTTTGTGTTTTCAAGTGTCCATGTATAAAAGCATACGGGCGTGTGGAGACCATGACTACCCACTGCTATTGCTCTCAAAGCCCTTGGCGATGTGTCAACAGCCAGGTTAATGATAACACACACACACACACACACATCATTCAAAATCAGGAAAAGGAATGGGTACTTGCTGTGTTATTTATTTATTTATCTATTTAATATATTTTTTTAATCGGCATACTTCAAACTAAAGATTTGGTTTCTGTTTTGCATCTCCTCAATCTCAAATAATTACCAGAACCAGGAGATCCGTCCTCCAATAACCATTTTTTGTTTGTTTGTTTTGTTTTGTTTTCTGATCCAAGAAGGTTTACCTGATCCTGGCCTGTAGCTACTGCTGTTCTGTTCTCAGCATGCTTCAGTCAGCCTCTCACTCTCACATTATATTAACTCTAAGGCCCTTGTGGGATTCACGTCATCCTGACCCTTAGGCATGTGAGAGAGAGGGAGGGAGAGGGAGAGCGAACATAAACGGTGATTCATCTGATCTTCCTTTTACTGGTTCTGCTCAAGCCTGGATGTGTTGGGTCTTCCTTCGACCGTGAGGAATCTGAAAGCCCACCTCTGTCCTTTGTGGGAAATTCCAGTTAGCTGTGGTACGGAGGGCGAGGAGGGGGGAACGGGGTTTTTTTGGAAGACTCGTGTGAAACCGTTAATCCCACTTGCGTTTAATTTCAGAGCCATGTGGTTCTGTGCGCTCTGATTGGTGGAGAAGGTGAGGGGAATCAAGGCGATTGGGACATTTGGATCCTGCCACCCCAGCATTCTCCTCTTCCCACAAGTGGAGGCTTGACACGGCCTCGAGGGTGTGGCTCTGAACCCACACGAGCTACTCCTGCCTGCTCACAGCAGGATGGTGTAGAGTTGGTCTGACGTGGAAGAAGCCGGACCCCACAGATGTAGCAGAGAGACGTTTGTTTACAAATTCCAAGTCCACACAACAGGCCTGGCAGAACTCTTAGGTTGCACAGGAAATGCATCTAATATGTCATATTGTAATGCTAAAACCACTCAGGAGGACTTCTGGACCATATGGTTTACCACAGTGGAGATAGACAGGGAGAAAGAAAGAAACGGGCAGGCATGGATGGAGGGAGGGATGGATGGAGAGATCTTATGTTTAGAATACTTGCTGAGTGGAATTGATACTTCCAAATATGACCTAGTAGAGGAGAGCAGGGCACAGCACAGCAGCCTTAATCCCACCTTGTTTCCCATCAAGTCATCTGCCCTCACAACCAAATATTTCCATAGCAACACAGCTGTGGCTTCCTGTGTGTTTGTTATGTACATGAGCGGTTTGCCGGTGTGCCTGAATAACACAGCGTCTCCAGATGCGGGTGCATGTGGTTGAGCTCCTGTGTCGAACCCCTGACCCCCACCACGGCTCCACCTTCCTGTGTCGGCCCCCTGACCCCCACCACGGCTCCACCCTCCTCATCATCAGCTGCCTGTTGGCCTTTTGAAACCTCGCTGGTACTTTTGCCCATTTCAGGAGTCGCTGGTCTGAATCGAGCAGCTGCGGTCCCGTTTGAGACCTTTGACCCTTGACGAGGCAGACTGTGGTCGTTTCAGTGCGATACTCTTTCAGGCGGGTCGATACGCTCCTGGGCCCGGTCAGCGCCGCCGAAGGAACGGCCCGCAGGTGCTTCCGCTGCGGTAAGATGATACCGAGGTGTTTGGCACACCGACGCAGAGAGGCGGGTCCAGGGAGGGGGAGGGGCAGAGTCCAAAAGTGCTGCATCACACACCTCCATCTTCGTTTGTTCTGTTTGTGTCTGGAACAGCGACTCTGGAAGCTACCAGAGTGACGGAGTGTGCGCACGCAGATACTGCTCAGCCTGGAGCACACCTGCACTGACCTGCCGTGACCTGCACGCAGGCGTTTGTTTTTGCTACTGCCGCCACCGTTGATGATGATGATGATGATGATGATTAAGATAATGTGCAGACCTGTGGGACTGTGGGAGCTGTGCTCTGACAAGGTCAGTTGTGTATCTGTGAACCAGGGATTTATAGAGAGCACAGAGAGGACAACGGAGAGGTCAGTGCAGAGGTCATGTTGGGTCGCAGCAGAGGAAGACGGGGCACTGTGCCAGGGAGCAGATCAGAAAGAGGAAGTGATGCAGCAAAGCATGTCGTCAGGACTAACAAGCAGTGGGAATGGGGCGGGACGTGGGCTGGATCTTCAAGAACAGTGGGAATGGGGCGGGGCGGGGCGTGGGCTGGATCTTCAAGAACAGTGGGAATGGGGCAGGACATGGGCGGGGTCTTCAAGAACAGCTGCACCCAATTACACTCTGAGGTTTTGTCTGCTCTTAACCCTTTGCTGCTAGGATGTTGTCTTTTGTTTGTTTTGTTTTGCGTGTAACACCTCACTGAGTTTGTTTGTTTAATTGTTACAGTTATGCACTCGTTCATTTTGGTGCAAAGATTCCTGGATGATTCCCGCGTCCAGTTAAATACAAATGATATATATATGATATATAAATGATATATATATGATATATGCTATTTTAAGGACTTTTATCAGGACTAGGGAGCCCTCCTCCCTGTTGTAGGGTTTGTGGGTTAATTTAAGGCAGCAGCTGATGTCAGCCTATAGCTGTTAGAACAGGTTTGTGAACCCTTTGGACGTGTGTGGATTTATGCATGAATAGTGCTTGAAACATGGTTATCATGATTTAAACTATGGCAAAGGCTTATTAAATTTTAAAAAGAACTATTAAATACGTTTTTATTTTGATGAGAAGAGATTCACTTTTTGGATGCCATTCATGCAAATAATCGGGTAACTCCCTGTTATCCAGGGATCTCATCCAGGGATCTCATCCAGGGATCTCAAAAGGGTTCACAGACTTCTGATCTTTTTACTCTTCATACACACGAGGCATTTAACATCATATTCATCACACCAAACCCCAGAGTGGTTAAAGTTTGTTTTACTCATTGCAAGTTTGCTAAAAAACCATGATCACACACTGAGGAGCTGGACTTTGTAGGCTTGTAACAGCTGGACTTTACTACCTGACTTTTACAGGCGCGTTTAGTTAACTGGGATGAAACCCTGACGGACCCCAGACTTTACTGGACTTCTCTGCACAAGCGTTATCTTTGACCAAAAACTTGGCTACATGAGCTACAAGATTTCTACATACATTTTGCTCTGTTCAGCCACTAGGTTTTGCTCTGTTGAATCTGTGCACAAGAATCATACAGTGTTTTCAGTGTTTGGGAGAGCTAGGACTGGTTTATAAAACAGCTGGTGTGTTTTCACAGACAACACGTCACTGGCTCTCACACTTATTACTCTCCATTAGGGCTGCACAATACATCATTCATAAGTTGATATCACAATACTGATCCATGAAATACTGATATTTCAGCTTGCAGTATCCACATCAGAACATTCTTGTGTGCCGTGAGCATCCACTTGTCTCCCCTGATCCCCTGTGGCCCAGACACCTGCATCTCCACAGCCCTTATTAATAATCGTTATTAATAATTGTGCACCATTATTAATAATCACCAAGAAGTTTACAACACTTAAGAAGTTTTTTCAAGTATATTCAAGAAGTTTATATTTATACTTGTATTTCATTATTCTTTGTAATTCTTTATATATTTATCTTTTTAATACTGTTGTCGTGGTGACCAGAGTCCGTCAGAAGAGGATGGGCTAGACTAGACTAAATAAGAAAACTACGAGCCAATCAGATCACCAGTGTTGGACCAGGGGCCGTGTGAACGCTGTTCCAACCCTCGCCTGGTCTGGTCCTGGACTGGTCCTTTTAATATGTATTGCAAAGCATATCACAATCGTCCTATGGAACAATAAAGGTGTGTGTGTGTGTGTGTGTGTGTGTGTGTGTGTGTGTGTGTGTGTGTGTGTGTGTAATAGACTAAGCATTCGTGTGTCTGACTGCCTGTCTCCTCCCTACAGATGTGCACCCCAGCAAACACACCTGCCACGCCACCCAACTTCCCAGATGCACTCACCATGTTCTCCCGCCTCAAGGCCTCCGAGAGCTTCAGCAGCAGCAGCCCCAGCGTGGCCTCCGCAGCCACCTCCCCTCCTCCACCTCCGGTCAGCTGGGGCATGACTCCACCCATCGCCGGCCAACAGGGGTTATGGACTCAGGGCCCTGCGTCCCTGCCGGCCCCCCCACCCCCGGTCTGGCCCACCACCGTCACCCAGCAAGCGTCCGCAGAACAGAAGGCCAGCGTGGCCATGGAGGCCGAGAGATGAGGTGGAGGACTGCGTGACCCCCACCCCCCACCCCCCATTACCACCCGCCACCTCCCACTGGGGTGGATCGGGGGTAGGAACGGGGAGGGTCGAGTCAGAAGGGGCGTGGGGGCAGTTATGATTCCGGGGTGGGTCCAGGGGGCATCAGCTTTGCTCTGTCATCTTAACAGAAAGTGGAAGTGAGAGAGCAACACAACCACGAATAAACCGAGCAACACAGACAGTTCCAGACGCCAAACGTGAGACGTAATAATCAAACTAGAGAAACGCACATCGTATTACTCAGAAAGGAAGCAGGTGAGTTTTCCTTCATTAAAATAGATAAATCTGAATATGAATGAGACTATGATTGTGGTGCCCAAGGATTATTTCTGGTATTTGCTGAAACAAGGACGTGTGTACGTTAAGACCGCAGCTTTCAGCTCATCTCTTTTAAGCTTTTCATCTGGTGTTCCTCTCTGAACTCCCATCGCATGGGGATTGCAGATCTGTTATTGCAGGGTTTTTATTTCGTTTTTTTTATGAATAGTGTTCATCACAAGCGTTCGTGTGTGCGCCGTTCACACACGTAAGTAACAGCAAGTCGATACGACAGTTTCCTTTCTACATTGGATACTTTGACTCTGGACTATGCTTACCTCGCTGGTCACCTGACTTTCTTCAGCCAATCAGGGAATCTCACTAGTTGAATACAGACCATTTTTTAAAAAGCCGGATTTAACAGGGCCTTAGCTCTGCTGCGCTTCCTCCTGCAGTAACATACCAAGAGTGGTCGACTCTCTAGTGTCTGGACTTTGTTGTTTTGCTCCCTGCAATGACCAACAGATATTTTGAAATCACGGTTGAATATTTTATTGCAAATTTTTGGGGTAGATGGTGTAGAGGGCGTTTTAATCAGACTGTTTTTTCTTAAATGGGAAGGGGGAAACTGCGAAAAACTACATCCAACCAGACGAAATGATGTTTGTAAGCAGACTTGCCTCTTTGCATGATGTATTCATATATAAATATATATCATATTTTGTAGTTTCTTGCTTGGGGGGGTGGGGGGGGCTGGGTTCTACATGACCTTTGCAAAATGAATTTTTAATTTTATTTTTTGGGAGAATTCTCTCGAATGCCTCCTTCGGGTATAACACAGAGAGAGAGAGAGAGAGAGAGAAAGAGAGAGTGAGGGAGAGAGCAAGAGAAAGAGAGAGAGAAAGAGAGAGAGAGCACAAGAGAAAGAGTGAGAGAAAGAGAGAGAATAGCATTCAAATTCAGGGTAGGTCTCATCACCAATTTTCTATTGTCTGTTATTTTAAAAAAGCAAAAAAAGAATAAATATTTTGAATGTTCATTTGGCCATTTCTCTTAGGATGAAAACAAATCATTTTCATTAACTGATTTTCAATAAAACCCATCAGTAAATTTGACAGTGTTTGGTTTTATTTTCCATTTTTCACCAGTTTTCTAATCAAAGTTGTCTTTAGGGGTCACTTGTTCCTTTATGGATTTTCATGTACATTTTCCCCAGTATGACTGTATTGATGCCATTCCCACAATATTTGTGGACTACCTGATAATTAACTTATCATTGTTGTGTTCCTAAATAAATATTGTATGTCCTATGATTGTGGTTTTCTGATTTTACTGTTTTTGATCTGGTTGCTTTTTACAAAAATCTCAGAAAATCATATATTCATAACATCCCTTGCACACTTTATAAACTCTGGCTATTAACCCTACCTGGTTATAACTCTACCTGGTTATAAGTGCTGCATTTGGTTTGACTTGAGCAACACAAGATCGTGAAGTATACTGGCCAGTCTGTACACGTGATGGAGCCTGTCGTGATGGAGCCTGTCGGTGCCTCGTAAGGGTGATGGGAAGGACGTCTACAGCCCAGTGATCCGCCGTGGAGCAACCACAACCTTGGCTGCCACTCAGTGGAGGTGAAATATGTGTAAATATAAAGTGCAGATGTTTCTACACGGAGCAACACACAGCCTTTTCACACCAAGCGACCTCAGAGGGGTGGGGAGAGGTCATGGAGTGCGTCTTCAGAGTGACTGTGCGTCTCTCCAGCATTAGGTATACAGCAACAGAATGTGTGTGTGTGTGAGAAAGAGAGAGACTTTGTCAAGCTGCAACCCCTCACTTGAGCCTCATCACCTCTCCACGGCCTGTGTGCTCTGAGTACACTGTGTGTTTGTGTGTTATCCAGGGCGTGACTAGGAAACCGGGACGATGCCAAGTTGGCGAGCACCTCTCTGCCAGGCTGCGTGGCCAGGCTGCACTCAGTGCTGCTGAGTGCCAGGAGGACCCTGGCCTGGGAGCTCACAACACTCCTACACACTCACACTTGCATCCATGCAGTAATCCCAAGCCCTGAGGCGCCCGGTGCTGCAGGTAGCAGTGGGCGTGGTGGACACTGCAGGTAGCAGTGTGCTGTTACAGTGGGCGTGGTGGACACTGCAGGTAGCAGTGTGCTGTTACAGTGGGCGTGGTGGACACTGCTCTGTCAGCAAGCAGACGCTCAAACACTCGTCCTTCCGTTCACTCTCCAGCCATAGCGCCGAGCTACACTGCAGGCTCCGCCCTCCATGTAGTCCAGCTCAGCCTTGCATCAGAGTGTGTGTGTGTGTGCGCGCGCTGCATGTCTTAATGAAACTGCGTCAGGGGCAGGGCAGGGCAAGTGGAGAAGGGCTGGGTTGAATCAGAAAGAGTACAGTTTGATATCAGATATTGACACACAAAGATAGAGACGTCACCCAAACTCTGCCAGTGTGTGTGTGGGTCTGAATGTTTAGAACATGCAGTGATTGCTGCTTCATCATACAGGACACAGAGAGAAGCAGGAGTTATAAAGAAGCAGAATTAAAAACTGATCTAATACTCATAATCCCTAACCCTGGTCCCTAATCCCCAACCCCTAACCCTGGTCCCTAACCCACAACCCCTAACCCTGGTCCCTAACCCACAACCCCTAACCCTGGTCCCTAACCCACTAGTCAACCACAAGGCTTTTGAAAATAAATAAATGAGCATTTGCTTAATTAACCGAGTTTGTAGAAAATTGCTGGAGTCAAGATCTAGACGAAATAGTGTTGCAGATGAATTACACTGAATTCAAATCTGCTTTCAGAATTGTTTCTATCACACATGGTCTTTATGTGATGGGGACATTACGTCTTACATTAAGTATATATTACTTTATCAAAAACAAGGCTGTTATTATACTTAACATATACACTCACTGGACACTTTATCTACTCCTTGCTAGTACTGGGTTGGACCCTCTTTTTCCTTCAGGACTGCCTTATGTTTTCAAGACACAGAAGACACAGACTCAAGGTACTGCAAACATTCCTCAGAGATTTTGGTCCATATTGACATGATCACATCACACAGCTGCTGGTTTGTCGTTGCACATCCATGATGAGAATTCCACCACAAACCAAAGCTATGTCGTCAGACTGAGATCCAGTGATCGTGGACGGCATCTGAGGGCAGTGAACTCATCGTCTTGGTTAAGGAAACCAGTTTGAGAAACTTCCTGCTGGAAGTAGCCATCAAAAGATGTGGTCATAAGGGGATGGACATGGTCATCATCAACACATTCTGGTGGGGTGTGGTATTTAAACGATGCTTGATTGTGTCCATAAAATATCCCAGATCTCATTACAGCACCAACACCAGCCTGAACCACTGCATGGATCCACAGGATGGATCCATTCTTTCAGGTTATTTACTCCAAATTCTGTATGTTGTGTGTTCTTAGCTGACAGGTATGGTCTTCTACTGTGTTGCGTTCAACATGTGCCTTCACAGATGTTCTTCTGCATACCTCATTTGTAACAGGTGATTATTTGAGTTACTGTTGCCTTTCTATCAGATCAAACCATCCGTTCCCCTCTGACCTCTGGCATCAACACTGCATTATCACCCAGAGACCTGTCACTCACTGGATATTTTCTCTATTTCTGTCCATCCTCTGTAAACCCAAGAGAAGGTTGTGTGAAAATCCCAGCGGATCATCATTGTCTGAAATACTCAGACCAGCCCATCCAGCACCAACAACCACGTCACGTTCAAAGTATTTAAATCATCTCTCATCCCCATTCTGATGCTGTTTGAACTTCACCAGGTCGTCTTCACCATGTCTGCATTACCTAAATGATGCCAAGTGATTGATTGATTTGATATTTGTGCTAATGAGCAGCTGAACTATGGTGGCAGTGAGGGCACACAAACTTACTTCTAATATGTAAAGTGTATGGGTTTTTTGACAGATACTGGAGAAAAAAAACACTACAGGTGATAGAAAAATCAGAAAAAATAATTGGATTCAGTATGCAAAAATGCATAATAAACAGGTCAAAATCATTGTTTATCAGTTTAGCCTAGGATGGATGGATGGATGGGTGGGTGGGTGGGTGGATAGATCTTTATTGATCCCTTTGGGAGGGTTCCCTCAGGGAAATTAAGAATGTCTAATCTAGAAATAAATCTGACTAGCAATGTGTCCTTGGTACTGTGCAAAGAATATGTACACAAAGGAGATTAGAGATTAGTCTGCTGTGAATCCATCCGATCTCTGTCAGTAATACAATCTTTGATTGACTGTTTGTCTGGACTGAACCAGGTCAGACTACAGTAATGACAATAACTGAAAGTGAGGAGAGAGAGAGAGAGAGAGAGAGACAGACAGACAGAGACAGACAGAGACAGACAGACAGAAGCAGACCCCTGTAGGTCTTGTGTCCCTATGCGGCTGATAGCACTGGCCTGTGATTGGTTCCCACACACACACATATACACAGTACCCACCCCTCCCTCCAGTGGCTCCAGAGAGCCTGCCCTGACTCACAATCCAACTACAAATCAGCACAGCTGCTGAGCGCACGCGCGCGCGCACACACACACACACACACACACACACACACTAGAACTGGTGGATTTGTCCTACTGTATCTTTACTGCAATAAACAAAATTAAAATGTAAAAATATCAGGTCACATTTCACTAAACTGCATATTAAGATTAGAAAGAGCGAGAAACAGTAGAAGGCAAAAAGCATTCCCAAAAAACATTTTGATGACCTTTAAATGCACAAAGCATGTCGCGATGCTAGAGTGGCCACGCAGAGTGGCGCAGCGCTGAGTCAACACATCCTGATTACACTCCGCCATATCACTGTCTTAGCGCAAATGCCAGACAAAACGGGAGACACAACACTAGTTCCTTTTTCAGAATGACTTCCCACGACTGCGTAACGCAAGCTGAGCATGACCTGGACATCCCGAACGGCGCATACGTGGCCAGAGACACTGACTGGAATATTATTCCTGAAAGTCATCCCTGTTTCTCGCGCCAGGTCGAGACCCCTGTCCGCATCTCCCACTGCGACGTCATTACCGTGTGTCACGCTTCGCACGTGTGTGTCTGGTTGCGAGAATGAGAAACGGTCTGTGCGTACAAGGAAAGACAATACAAGTGAAGTAAGCCTATTACACCATGAAAAGACCAAGTTGTCTACTTAGTTTTCTTTCTGTGTGACCCCTGTTTAATGTAACTGGTCTCTTCGTTCATTTTAACTGTTTTATGTATGCGCTAAGCATGTTTTGATAAAAGTATAAAAGCATTTGTTACTTATACGGTAAGTGATAGTAGTAGTAGTTGCCCGTGTAGACGGAGTGAGAGAGACTGGGACGTCTGTTATTACTTGAATAAGAGGAATGGACGGTTCCCTCGCTTACTGCACGCGGACAGCTGCCTCCACTGCAGCGCGAACTGCCTCTCAGTGACACGCGCGCGCACACACAAAACACCACCCGTCATGGTCTTGCTCACACCTGGTCGAACACGTTTTCTTTCGCTTACAAAGATCTCTATAGCCTGTAACGAGCGTCCAAGGCTGCTGGAATCAGCCCTAGAGCGCATGCTGTGTTGTACACACAGCGCTGTGAGACTGCTTTAGGGCCGGCTTTGTTTGCTATGCTGGTTTTAATATTTCAGGGTACCGTAAGTACGACGGTAGGATGTGCTCCAGCCTGTCCCAGCTGGCCACGTGCTGCCCTCCACCGGCCCTCGCTGCAATCACATGCACAGTGTTGTGTGCTAGACCGAACTCGAGGAGAAGTCAGAGGTCAGAATTTGACATAATGCTTTGACTTTTCAGAGTCTGCACGTCAGCTTGCGTCATCAGTGCGTGGTTTCTACAACATACATCTTTTTGTTTGCATTTTCTTAAAGATCTAAAATTGTCCACGATGAACCTAAGCCCTAGGCTGTACCTGCTGCCTAAAGTGAAGTTTACTGGTGTATTATTGAGTTTTGAAACTGCATGAATGTGATAACAGTCCTTTATTTCAAATTCAGAATAACAGTCCCCTTCTATCTCAGAATTACCTGGCCTTTAAAAAAACCTCTTTTACCAGTGTCCTGGAAGAATTTGACTATGGAAATACATTCAAATCAGTACAGGGTGGTAACTCTGCCTGCACTATAACGCACCGAGATAAACGTGCAAAGAGAAGCAGAAATGCAAACAAACAAAACCCCAATAATAATAAAACCGGAATGACACACCTCACATATCATTTCCTGAAAGCTACTTCAGGCTCCAGCCATGTTTCACTGTAGCAGTCTGAGCAGGGTTTTGCCTGCACTGGAGATGTCAGTAATACTCCAAGATCAGGAGTTCACCCCATTCTGAACAAGGTAACAGAGCATATGGTTGAAAACTGAAAACGGGAGGGGGGGGGGGCAGCTGAAACTGAATTCCTAGTGAAGGGCGTAACAGAACAAACCTACTGTATTTAATATTGAAACATGGAAAGGATTTCCTGCTGTGATGTTTTGATGCTGGACTGAACAACTGGACCTTTAGGAGAAAAAGGGGCTTCCAGTTACGTTTCATTCTTCATTCTATCCATGTTCACTGATTTGTTTTTGTTATTGTGTGCTTCATCTAGTCTTGTATATTTTGCACAGTTATATGACGACAAACCACTGGATTATATCAGGCACACAAAACAGACTGCAGTCTAATATATGGGAAGTGTTACTGGAGAG
Source organism: Sternarchorhynchus goeldii (assembly GCA_028565775.1). Taxonomy (NCBI): domain Eukaryota; kingdom Metazoa; phylum Chordata; class Actinopteri; order Gymnotiformes; family Apteronotidae; genus Sternarchorhynchus; species Sternarchorhynchus goeldii. The sequence continues at coordinate 3,187,963 of JAOXYF010000012.1, forward strand.
ATAAAATAAATGTACATACATTTGCATGCTTGATAACTTCTCATAGCTTCTGGCTAAAGTATTCATGAAAACACTCAATCTGCTAACGTTATGAACGTTGAATCGTGTTCCCAGATGCTCAGTGTGGCTTGTCTTTGGAACACTTGGAAGACGTACGAGGCCACGGGTGTGCTGAGTGAACAAACCTCTCTGGAATTTTGCCTGCTGGGGAGCAGGAAGCAGGACACACAATGAGCCTGGTGAAAGTGGTGGAGAACGATCTGGAGGAGATGCGGCACATCGCCATGAGACGGCAGGAACTTGAGAGTCGGCTGCATGTCCTCCAGGAGATGAAGAAGGTCCTGAACCAGCGCAAGAGCTTAACAGGTAACCAGTCCCTCCGAGGTGAAGACCTCGTCATGTCCGAGTGACGTCTCTCTGGGAAAGATGTGGTGATGGTTCACAATGAATTTGTGTCCTACAGGCAATATGAAGAATTGTACTAACAATACTTTATTCTTCAACTGACTTACTTTTATTTACGTCGGGCTCAGTTTGGATTTTGTTTTTTACAGACATACCAAAAAAGATCAGAATATATAAAAAATATCAAAATATGTGTATGGTTGTCCAGACATGACTTGCTCTGATCCTGTGCTCCTCGTTCTACATAAGATTCATAATATACATAACATGCCACTTAATTCCTTCTCACAGCAACCGTCAATGAGGGAGAAGATCAAGGAATATCAGAGCTGGAGAAAGTAAAGACAGAGCTGCAGCTCCTGACTGACAGAGAGAACGAGCTGCTTAATAAAGAGGGTTTAATAACAGAGCATTCATCTGGTATGGTTCCACTACTATACATTACTCTATACAATACTCAATTGTACAATATTTTATTTCCTATCCTCTTAAAAACTTAACTGTACTGACATATCAACAACTGACTGATGTCATTCCTAGAACACAATTACATCATATCAGATCATCCTAATAGAGTGTGTATCCTCCCAACTGGCCAGCCCAATGTGACAACAGGTAAGCCAAGGTCTCTTGGAGACCACTGAGAAACACAGGCCTGCGTACCACCGTACCGCCTGTCCTGAACCGAACTTTCTCATTGCAGGAAATGCGCAGTCCTCCAGCGGACCAGGTATTTGGCTCGAGATTTAAATTGTGAGATTTAAAAAATTTTGAAATGAGAAGTGAAGCAGCACCTCCAGCATGCTGTCACTCCACAGGGGGCTCACAGGAGGTGGTGGAGGTACAGAACCTCTCCCTCTCCCCTGCCCCAGTGCGCTGCCCGTCCTGCCTACAACACGTCACCACCAAGGTGCACAGAAGAGTGGGTTCAACCACCTTCCTCCTCTGCTCTCTGCTCATGTCGCTGTGGTGAGTCGTTTTCCTTGATTTGCATAATCATGAACTCAGCTGCTCTGAGGCAGATTACACAGAAGCTCCCGAGCCGTTCACTTTGACACAGAGGAGGCGTTCAGGTTCTGCGGCCGCTTCCTGGGGCGCGACCTCAGCCCTCCTGCTCTTTTCTCAGCTGTGTAGGTGGGTGCTGCCTGCTCCCTTTCTGCGTGAAGTACTTCAAAGACGCCTGCCATACGTGCCCGTCCTGCCAGGCGGAAATCTGCACCATCTCACGGATATAAGGCACACCGAGCACGTCTGGTACATACCGATACCGCGAAAAGGACGACTTTTCCCAGAGCTTTGAGCAGGAACAGAAGGGATGAACTCACTTTGAGCTTCTTTTATTAAAGGTGGACTCTTGGATGACACTGTCCAATCTACTGAATATTCAACATATCTGAATGTCTATTGTCAACGATTAAGTCCGACATGATCATCAATCTATGCTCTTGTAAATAAAATGTCAAATATCCCTTGCCATTCGTATGTGCAGAAACATGTACTGATAGGGTTAAAATCTAACTGTTAAAAAAACAATAACAAGACCAAACATTCCTTTCTGCCATATTCTGAGAGCTGCTAATTGGCTAAATATTTCCCAAGAAGTACCTTCTACACCATGACTAGCTAGTTCAGCTAGCTCAGTTAGCTAGTTCAGCTAGCTCAGTGGTACTGACATTATTCACAGGTTACTTCTAACTTAGAGGCCATTGAAATGCAGTTTACTTTAAAAAGAGAAAAACTTACCGAAATCTCTAGTTTAACATCGGCACAGGTTTTAATGACAAGGCAAAGTATGTGATCTGCAGAAGAAAAGAAAATAAGCAAAATAATGTGTATAATACAGACTCTTGTGTGTTACTTTTACGGTCCATGTACATGATCTAACGATCAGATGTATGATCAGTACTGGCATGTTGATAGCATTCCATTTGTATACTGAAAAAACTCTAAGGGCAAATGTGAATGAGCCTGTTCAGTATATGTGTGTACAGGTGCTGGTCATAAAATTAGAATATAATGAAAAAGTTGATTTATTTCAGTAATTCCATTCAAAAAGTGAAACTTGTATATTATATTCATTTATTACACACAGACTGATATTTCAGATGTTTATTTCTTTTAATTATAACTGACAACTAATGAAAATCTCTGAAAATTAGATTATTACTTAAGACCAATACAAAAAAAACAAAACAGGATTTTTAGAAAATGTTGTCCAACTGAGAAGTATGAACATGAACAGCACTCGGTATGAACATGAACAGCACTCGGTATGAACATGAACAGCACTCAATATTTAGTGTGCTGACCTTGGACCTCAGAAAGCACAATGGACCAACACCAGCAGATGACATGGCATCCCAAACTGTCACCGACACTGGAAACTTTACGCTGGACCTCAAGCAACGTAGGTTCTGTGCCTCTCCTCTTCCTCCAGACTCTGGGACATTGATTTCCAAAGGAAATGCAAAATTTCCTTTCATCAGAGAACATAACTTTCTCTGCACTGACTCCAGCTGCAGTCCACTCTTTGTGAATCTCCCCCACATTTTTGAATGGGTTTTGTTTCACAATCCTCTCCAGGGTGCGGTTATCTCTATTGCTTGTACACTTTTTTCTACCACATCTTTTCCTTCCCTTCGCCTCTCTATTAACATTCTTGGACACAGAGCTCTGTGAACAGCCTCTTTACCAATGACCTTTTGTGTCTTACTCTCCTTGTGAAAGGTGTCAATGGTCGTCTTTTGGACAACTGTCAAGTCAGCAGTCTTCCCCATGATTGTGTAGCCTACAGAACTAGACTGAGAGACCATTTAAAGGACTTTACAGGTGTTTTGAGTTAATTAGCTGATTAGAGTGTGGCATCAGGTGTCTTCAATATTGAACCTTTCAAAATATTCTAATTTTCTGAGATACTGACTTTGGGATTTTCATTAGTTGTCAGTTATAATCAAAATTAAAAGAAATAAACATTTGAAATATATTAGTTTGTGTGCATTGAATGAATATAATGTACAAGTTTTTTGAATGGAATTACTGAAATAAATTCATGATATTCAAATTTTGTGTGTATATATATATATATAATTACTGTAATAAAAATTTAATCAGACATGGTTTTGTACTTCATTCCTCTGGTATATTTAAGGGAATCTGAAACACTCTACAACAGTATGTTCACAATACAGCAAAGTGAATCGACACATAACAGCGTGTTTGTATGTATACTGGTATCTTTAAAACTCTTCACAAAATAGAGCTCATGGGTGCACTAAACATGTAGAAAAATATGTATTACATCCATTCAAATATGTATTACATCCATTCAAATATGTACATAAATGTGCAAAATGTATGGCATATACACAAAGAGTTTCTCCTCCTTTGGGAGGATGCTGAGAAGTGGCAGTCAACCGGTGTGTGTAGTCACCACTGACAGGTTTATCAACCGGTGTGTGTAGTCACCACTGACAGGTTTATCAACCGGTGTGTGTAGTCACCACTGACAGGTTTATCAACCGGTGTGTGTAGTCACCACTGACACACATGAACAATGTCGATAAAAAGGGTGACATTTACAAATAAAAATCCAGCAGTATAAAACGGAAACAGCCAAAGAGTTGAAAGAACGATCAGCTACTGTGCAAAAAAAAAAAAGATTAAAGCCTAGCACTGAACTGTGGGTTTACCACTTGTTGCAAAAACCTAAACCTATGAATCTGTACTTCTTAAAAGAAACCGAATGCCTGCTGCTTAAAATCCAAACAGGTCTGGAAGAGTGTGAGTCTGAGCCGCCTGGTTCGTGTTTTCTAACATTCTGGTGGCACAAGGCTAAACAGTGAAGTTTCAGCGTCTGCAGCCAGGCGAGTGCCGTCGGCGGTGTCAGGAGCCCGAGGAACCACGCTCAGCACTACTGTACTCTGCATTCTCTACGGTACTGCGTATCAAATGAAAGACTGGGAAGTTATTGCTTTGCTCTCATTGTGGTAGTGTTCAAAACAGCACCGAATGGAACGTTGGCCTTCGAGTCACACAAAACTGCTTCAAAGCAAATATCTTTACAGGTAATTGACTCTGGGGCTTCAGGTCAACTAACTAAATGTGTTTCCCCAAAACGAGAATTCTCAGCTATCCAGTAGTTCATAAACCACTTCGATTAAATGGCATTGGACGTTATATATTAAATGGTATTGGACGTTATACATTTGGCCTCTTTGGTAACTTTTTTTTTACACACAAGTCTAACATTTAATCAGAGAGGCAGGTGGTGGGACAGCCTGCAAGGCCCTCTTTGATTACGACACTCCCGCTTATTCCCAACCTAAAAATCAGCCCACCAGCTGTAATATGACAGTGTTCCAGCCAGGTGTACCTTTCAGGCAAACAGCTCGTCTGCCTCTGCCTCAGGAAACAAATGTTTACAGAACTCATTTCCAGCTCCACAGGGGGAGTCGCTGCGTGTGCCAGTAGACGGCTGATGGGCATGGCTTTGTTCAGTGGAGACGCCACAACACAGTCAATATACAGGGGAAACAGTTTGAAGCCTAGAAGGTGGAACACAGCTGTGACTTTGTGCCTTCAGAGACACAGCAGCAACACGGAGACGACGTAAACACAACAGCTACAAGAACCCCTCCTCCATTAAACAGCTGTGTCTGTCGAAACCCCTCCTCCATTAAACAGCTGTGTCTGTCGAAACCCCTCCTCCATTAAACAGCTGTGTGTCTGTCGAAAGCCCTCCTCCATTAAACAGCTGTGTGTCTGTCGAAAGCCCTCCTCCATTAAACAGCTGTGTGTCTGTCGAAAGCCCTCCTCCATTAAACAGCTGTGTGTCTGTCGAAAGCCCTCCTCCATTAAACAGCTGTGTGTCTGTCGAAAGCCCTCCTCCATTAAACAGCTGTGTGTCTGTCGAAAGCCCTCCTCCATTAAACAGCTGTGTGTCTGTCGAAAGCCCTC
>JAOXYF010000012.1:3202981-3219279 GCA_028565775.1 Sternarchorhynchus goeldii
CGAGAAGGTGTGTGTGTGTGTGTGTGTGTGTGCGCGTGTACGCATGTGGAGGGTAGAGAAGGTGCAGAACAGCTTGCTGATGACACACTTCTCTATATTCGGGTAATCATGACATACATAATGATTTGTTCAATAAAAATATTTGAAAATACAGGAAGAAACTGAACATTTTTTTTCATTTTGCCATTACTGAGTGCTTTTTGAAATGACACCATAATTAATTAAATATTTTAGGACTGTCCAGGTGCATCTTAGTGTAAACGATTAACACTTTACTGTTTACTGTACTGTCAGATGCTCCGATCCAGAGTGACATACATACATCACCACGGTGACTAGTGTGTGTGTCACTCCGATCCAGAGTGACATACATACATCACCACGGTGACTAGTGTGTGTGCTCTTAGGTGTCAAACCCACAGGTTTAGTGCTGCCTGCACCTCACTAGACCTGCTCAACCCACTGAGCTACAAATGATCACAAAACAAAGAAAATGCAGAGAAGTGCTTCTCCATGTCCTATTCCTGCATGCCAGGGTGTGGCGGGGATAATGGTTTCAAGGCTGGGTCAAAGAAAACCGCCACGTTCACACCATCTCCCCACGGCGGCGGACGCACCGTTCTTGCGCTCGTTGAGTGGGGGCAGGTTCTGGCTGGGCTGAAGCGACAGCTCCTCCATCTCGTGGGTCACGGCCTCGCTCTGAGGGCTGGGTGCAGACACGCCCCCTGGCCCAGCTTCAGTCTGCACCTCCATGGCTCCAGGAGGAGCAGTCAAAGGATGGAGGAGGGGTCAGCGGATTCCCTGGGAATGAGGGGGTCACGGCAAACTCCTCGCCGGCGTCTCTGATGCACACCGAGGTCTCTGCAGTGTAAAGAGAAGACAGAGAAGACATGGGAAGCTGGTTCAAAGACCACCAAAACTAATACATGCAGGCCAACATAACAACAATACAATTATTAAAGCCAATACTTTATTAAACTGAAGTTTGTGTAACTATGCAAGAAAAAGCTCATCAGGGGATGTTCTCTTCAGCTTTGAATATGTTTTCCTCCCATTAATAATGATAATGTGGTAAAGTCTGTCATATGGATGAACCATAAACACTGAGTTGCAAGTATACGATGAAATTCTAGTACTCCATGATCTCTACAAGTTCATGAGGACATTCCAGTTTAGCAGCCAGACATGAAACACCCTGGTGTAGACACAAACTCTCCATTCACCAGAGAACTGCAAAGACCTGTGAAATCAACAGTCACCGTCTCAACAAAACACTCCATTACAACACACACACACTTGACCCCCTTCACAATAAAGGAACTGCGAAAGACTCTTCCAAAAGCTGTCCTCATGTTTAAAACGACGAGGGCCCAAATACACCAACATGCATCAAGGTTATTGTGAGTTATGATGAGAGTGTCCTTGTTGTCTCAGAAACATACCTGAGCAAACGTTATACGCTCTGTTAAACTCTCCGACAGCCCAAGACAAGCAAACCCAGGAAAGCACCTTAACAAGCTTACTCATACCAGTTCTGTGATCTTCAGCCTCTGCCCAACATGTCTCCACATCCTGTGCTTTGTCACCATCACTGGACGTTGGATTTCATAGTCTCCTTTAATTCTCCATATTCATTTTGTTAGCTAGAAGGGTAAAATGCTCATCATACAACGAAATCCAGATGTTTCGTACTGGTAAAGTAAACTGGAATGTCAGCTGGTTTTACAGGGACATCAAGGACTAGAGACATGTCTTAGAAATGAACAAAAACACAAACCAGTCTTTACTACGTGACTATAAAGTCTTTACTACATCACTATAGACAAGGTCACTGAATTCAACAAAATGGCAAGAGCAGAACTGCAGATGGTTGAAACTTTCATTAACAGCCAAAAGCAAGCTGATCTGAAACAGGGTGAACAGTCCAGTGATCTATCAGCCCAGGGATCTATCTGCCCAGGGATCGGAGAGTCCAACCCAGGGATCCAGCAGTTAAGTGATAACAGTTAATCACTACATCCTGCAGTTTCAGAAAATATATAATAAAATGTATGCACACCCAGAGCTTCAGAGTTTTACCTGTCATTCAACCAACCGTACAATAAATGTAAAACTGCTCCTAGATGGTCACTGCTGTTAAAGGCATACAATCCCAAACTCTACACTCAGTGGATCTTAATTCTAGCTACATGCTAATAACAACTGATGATCCAGGTAACATTCATTTTGTTCATAGTATTCTGTTCTGCATGTTCTCCGATACCAGCTGTACTACGTTGCTAATGCACTCCAACAGCAATAATATACAGCCAATTCTTAATGTTCAAAATTTGGAGTCTGACTTCCCTGCCACCAAACCATCAATTTTGAAACAAAGTTTTGGAAGTACAAGGGAACCCTGGACTAGAAACAACCATACAGAGATTTAAAATCACAATCACAATGTAATAGTAACCACACCTCCAAGCAGCAGATTTAGAAAAATGTAGCCCCTGCCCTCCACATCATTTCCACACAAAACCCAGTTTCACCTCCTTATATGCGGTCCTTAACAAAAACAAACAATCATTTGCATGATCTTAAGGCTGAAATCCCAGATGAAACACACAGGCAAGTCCACAGTAGAACCCAGTGTAAACAAAAAAAGACCTCTGATAGACCGCAGTTTAGTCAGGCTGATCTTACTGCCTGAAGACGTATCTGTAAGAGAACTCTTCACAGAAGGGAGACAAATATGAAGCATGACTAATCACCTGGAGAAGATCTGCGCAGGTCCAGTCCAGATGGCAAAGGCCTTTTTTGCTGTTCTGCACAAAAGCACAACCACTACCACATGTTCATCAAAGGAACGTCAGAGCTGAGCTTTAATCGCTTTACATCCATGTGTGCAAACTGTAGTGACCCTGAGTAATGCTTCCAGAACAACATGCACATGGAGACCCACACACCGTCCCATTTTTGTTTTCTTATTCATCCAGGTGTTAGGAGTGTGTTTATATGGACACCTGACTTAACTGGTGCATCCCTCCGTAAGGAGAACGTCACAGGTACAATGCAGTCCCTCTGAGGATTGTACCATCCTCACATTCTACAGCTAAAACTTAATCTGAGTCATCAGCTTCTTTTCCACAGTAGCGCCAAACAGTCACCAAGGCCGAGTCAGATCACTCCACGCTCTTCAGAATAGTCCTGCTCTTTATCCACTGTTGTGCTAAAAAATCAGAACCAGAAAGACTCAGGGGAGGCAATGGATTCTCCTAATAATGAGGTCACTAAACAACTGCAGTGATTGTGTGCCTGACCAGATAGTTTTATTACATCTTTATTACATTTTCCATACACAACACAGAACAAAACAGCGTAAACATGACAATGATTAGCTAATAAGAAAGAATCAAAAGAAAAAAAAGACCATCATCACCCCCAGCCCTCAACACCTTCCACAACGATGAAAGAAAACATAGAAGAAATAACTGTGTAAATAAACAGCAAAGGGAAAACTGGTTCGACTATAAAAAAAAACCCCTGAAACAAACAGGATATATGCCGATTTAGGAAACCCAGGAAGATGAGAGTGCAAGTCAAATGTGCTCTGTGCAGGGATCCCAGACTCTCCTGAAGGTGCATTGAGAAGTGAAGCATGCATGAAATGTGTTGATTGGGGCTGCTCTCCATGACTGTGCCTTGAATTGTCTTTGATAGAATAACATCCTTAATCCAAAAGTAAAAAATGTTCTTCCTAGCTACAAAGGTCAATAGATTAAATAGTCTCTTGCATTCAATATTTACAACATGACCATCTGGAAGATCAGGATGAAGGTGTACAGGATCCAGCTCGATTTGAACCAATAGATAATTTGGAGTTGTTTGAAATGTTTTCCGTGTTTATTGTTGTGTGTGCAAAACACCTCAGGACATATTCAAATGTCAAACGTTGGTGACAAGAGAAAAGGAACAAGCAGCTCATCTCCATTTGTCCAGCTCCAAACATTGAAGCCCGAAATCACTGAACCATCCCACGTGAAAGACCCTGCTGCTGGAGCACTGAACCATCCCACGTGAAAGACCCTGCTGCTGGAGCACTGAACCATCCCACGTGAAAGACCCTGCTACTGGAGCGCTGAACCATCCCACCTGGATCCCGCTGGAGCATGGCTTGTAAGTGCTCTGTGCCGAACTGTGTAGAAACGTGACTGGAACGGTTATTGACCGATCTCAGAACCATGTAGCACTTGCTTTGTTTAAAACTAAAAGAATTAAATCATAACTTCAACCTAGCCTGCAGGGAGCTGCCTAACACAACTAAGATACAAATCAAATACTGTTCATGCCTTTACTAAGTGTGGACTGCACATCAGCAGGACAGTACCAGCCAGATTACTGGTGATGACCCTGATCTAGAACTGGGCCAGAGTCTCCTGAGATTCACCTAGAATAAATAAAGAGGCCCCACCCAGCTGTATACAGGATACATCTCATTTGTTGAAAATGGGCAGGACAAAGACGTAAAACCTCCAAACCAGCACATATGGCAAGTTAGAGCAGGACATAAAGCCTCAGGGCTGTGAATGGTGCTGTGATTATGGACCAACATGAGCAGAACTTTCGCACAACCACAAAGCTCTCATCTACTGACAAAAAGGAAATCCAGAGTCACAACGGTCAAATCTCAGCACTGATCTGATATAAAGGGAGCAATTTCAGGACATTCTTAGGCAATGCCAATGTTATTACCCATTGAACATGTCCTGATTCTCATCTCAGGATAACAGACAGAAGTCATAATGTCCATTCAGCAGAAGAACAAAGTCAGTGAACATCAAACGGCCGTGTGCGATAGGTCACACAACACAAGCTCGGAACTGATCAAAGTGGTGTGATGCACTGAATTAGTCCTGCTTCTCTATTCTGCGAGGTGTAGAATGTCAGTTCCTGGGCTCTAATCAATCCCTCGGACACTGGATCGTTCTCCACTTGTTAAACATGACATGCAGAACGGTGAGCAGCCAGGCCTATAATCAAAGGGACTGGAAAATGAACTTACACACACCTGTGTATGACTCACACACTGCTTGATGTGAACACCACTAACCTTCTATTCATCTATACAAAGGCTTAATCTACTTCAAACACGCATAGAGAGAGAATATATGCATATACTTAGCCTGTGCTCTCCTGTGTTAAACAGTTAGATATTTAACACATGACATGCTCGGTTTCTTAGACGACGCTTCACTACAAGTGCTTGCGAACATGATTAGAAATGACAGTAACGTTACCATCTTTATTCAAGCAATTGAAGCGTCCAAATATATACAAATACACGCGCGCGCGCGCACACACACACACACACACACATTTATACACACAGTAGTAACCTTAACAATGAATAACACTGCATAACGTTAATCGTTTTACATTTCTGAAGATTAACACTGGCGTTTAGATGTTAGTCTGGCCAAATAACTATTAGCCTCCTAACCAATTTGAAAAGCGAACAAGCCTTACGTTTATCAGTGCAAAGCCAGGCAGCCAGTTCTCTTACCCTAGCTTCTCCTCAGAGAACACAAACGAAACATCACCACCAACAGGTACAACTACCCTCTTACCCCTAGTCCTTCGAGCTGTCGCAGTACCTCCTCGCTTGATCTCAGCTCAAATGTTCCATAACTGTCCGGACATTCGTGGGCAGAAGAATTGGTCTCTAGTGTTTTTTTCTCCAGGACTGAAGTTTTTTGTGGGAATAAGATGGCCGCTGCTGGTCTGCTCGTCTGAACTTAGTGACGCAATCCGGAGGTCTGGCGAATCTCTCCGACAACCTGACGTGATGCGTTCAGGCCTATAGTGGGCGCAGTAACTTTTGCTTACATTTATCAAAGGAAAACATTTCAAGTTTGCTCAACTTGTACTGTGCCAGCACGGAATAATTTTGATGCTTGATGTAATGTGCTTTAAACATGCCAAATTAATAAATGTCCCATCTATCACAAAAAATACAAATAACTACGACTCCTGTTTATCTGGCACGTGTGCAGCATAGTTTAAGAAACAATGGTCTTCCTCAGGCTCGATGTAAATCGCCTGCCGAGATGTCGATTAGTCCTAAACTCGGATATCCTGAACTTGACCGAGTTCAATTTAGTCTAATTTAGGATATAATTATGCCTCCATTTTATAATTGTATGACCTGATTTGCAGCGGTTGTATGCGTTAGACATTCAGTGTGTTTTTAGATAGCAGATACACATATAGCGATAATTATATATGAAGAGTGATTGGATATACAAGCACATGTCTTACAGTTCTCATATTATGAATAAGTTTTTCCGGTGTCAACAGCGACGCAGACAGCACAAGGTGAAGGACTCTTATTGTAACTAAAGCGCTTTGCGGAAAAACAAGTGACACCACAGTCTGGTCAGCTGCACCCAACCTGCGCTTCAGCTCCACCCACATTCCCCAATCAAAAATTAACCGCATTTTCGTTCTGTAGACACGAAGTGACGAAAATTTCAGAAAATTCGTGTTTCTGCCTTCTTGTGCATAAAAAAGCGTTTTGTTCCGGTTTAGTGCATGAATTAAGTTTTTCCAGTTCAATGTATGAATTAAAATAAATTATGAGGTCCTTTTCGTTTTTCTATTTTAGGATTAGAAAACGTAAATCCAATTAACGAAACGTAAACGGACCATGGAGTTTACGGACATTAAAACCCAAATCTAAATCCCATATATAATCCCATATATGAAAAATTATGCCAAATTACAAAAAGCTAACAAACTCATCCTGTGTTGATGCATTTACAAATATTTTTATTACAGGCAAGTTTTATCAAGTTTTTCTTGATAACATCCGTCAGTATGCAGATGGCAATTAAAAGTTAATGCACTGTACATTACATCACAAGTATAAAAATATGTATTTCATTTGCATATAATTTAAGGTAGAATTCCAAGGCATTACACAACTCTAATGTTACACAACAGGTTCGTTTACCTTCTAACTTTTTAAAGTCTGTTTGTTTTTCTGGACAGAGTTCATATCTGTAGTATTGTGTAGGAACTCATAAAGTTGCCTGCCATTACTCGCACTGCCAAGAATCTCACTAAGCTTTTCTTGGCTCATTAGAACCAGTTCAGCCAGGCTGGCTGCATGTTTGAGGAGGCCTCGGAGGTTCTTGATGTTCACTCCAGGCAGTCGGAGGAGCAGGTCATAAGGTCCAGGGTTGTAGAGGTCCGCGCATTCCCCCACCGTCTCCGACTCCACGGTGACGGCCTGGGCCGCGGCGGCGTCCGGCTCCGGACGGTTGCGTTTGAGCTCCTGGAAAAGTTCAGCAGTGGCGTGAGGAGAGGGGCACCAGAGCAGGCGAAGGCGAGGGAAGTGGAGGGTGAGGAGAGTCAGCTTGGACGTGACGTCGCCGGCGGAGATCTCCTGCCGCAGGTCGCCGCGGCTCGTGAGCGAGAACGGCTTGGCCGGGTCGAACTCGATGAGCAGCACGGGCCGGCGGTAGAAGCGGCACATGGAGAGACACTGCGAGTAGAGACGACCGCTCTGCAGCGAGCCAATCAGATCGCTTACGCTCTTGCGCTCGACGCAGATCTCAGGAGTCAGGATGTAGTCGCCCACCTCCAGAGTGACGGGCTCGATGTCGAGCCCCCGCCGGTGCAGCAGCGAGGGAAGCTCGCTACGGAACTCCCTCATGTCCACGACGACCCGAGACGCCTCTTTGACTACGTCCTGCCCACCTGTAATGGAAATAAAAGGTAAAGGATGAAGTATTACACGTTTCACTGAGGCATTTGTTGAACCAGCAAATACAGTCACATTAAAGTGAACAGAGGCGTGAAGGGGTTGCCTGCTTTGCGGGTGTCGCTGCTCGTGTGCGCAGGCTGCTGACTGCGGTTCAGGTCCAGGTTTGTATCTTCTCGACCTTCTCGCTCCTCTGGAACAACCATGCTGGCCTTTTCTCTGGATTCAACATACAGCGCAGAAAATGACAGAGGATGAACTGAAATGAAACCGAAACCACAAACAACGGATAATTGTTCTTTCAAATTTACTTTAGCGAGTAAAAAAGCAGACCTTATAAGATGTTCAAAGGCTTGTTTTTCTTTACACAGAGCTGTAAGATACCTCTGTTCTTCTGTCGAGCCTCCATAAATAAGAAAATACACCCTATGAGGGATGGTCCATCATTCAGTGAACTGGAGAAAATGTTTGTCATAAATGTAAAGGGAGTGCAGACAGTGTAATTTACTACCTGAGAGGTTTGCCTGGCCTGCTGGCTTTGTACAACTCAAGCTGACGCACAAAGCTGAGCTCAGCATCATAAAGAACCACAAACATGGGCTCCACTTCCTGCAACACTCGGGTCAGACTGTAGGGATCCGAGCATCCTTTCAACGGGTGGATGACGATTAGTGGCTCTTTGAGAATACCATAATAGGAGTCTGAAGAAAGGTTTAGGAGAAGTTCTTCCTCCTGCACCACCTCCTCCACGTCCTTGCCTTCGCCCTGTTCGCCTTCATCCCCACTGCTGCCCATCTGCTCCACCTCCACCTCCTTCTCCTGCCCCACCATTTGGGTGAGGGTCAGTGAAGCTCTCGGTGTCTTCGTGCTGGGCTTGGTGTTTTTAGGTTTGCGCTTCTTGCCTTTGATGGATTTTGCTGAGCCTTTTTTCGGACAGCCGTTCCCTCGTTTGGGCTCATCAGGGACTGGTACAAACTCATCTTTCCCAATAGTGCGTGAGTAAAGGCGGTGGAGTAAAGAGTCGGCACCTCTCTGGACGTACTCCTTCAGCTGAGCACACGTCCGGTCATCGCTCGCACAGATCAACACGTGGCCTGAATCACAAGGACACAGAGGCCTAAGTCTCCAAGCAAACATGAGACAGTAAAGTAGTCAGTGAAACTGGTGTGCATCTGTAACAGCTTCACCTGGTTCATGCTTAGAGCTTCCGTTTTCTTTCTCAATCTCCTGCAGGACCTCTGACAGAGCCTCCCATTTGGGATTTTTTTCTAGCACGAGCTCTCTTTTCAAAGGGGCTGCACACATGTAAACAAAATGTTACATTTCACATCAGACAGTGGTAGTAAATGGTGCAACGATATTGCTGGTTCTGAATTTCTAGCTTTGAAACTGAATGGATCTGAATACCAGAGGTGCAAGGTTTTTGGTTCACTTCAACTTTGAACTTCTTTTTTGACTCTGGAATACGATAAACACGGCTACGGGCGTTCACAAACATAGACGTGCTCGAGTCCAGGAACAGCCATCCTGTAGGGGATCAGAGGCTTTTAAATCACCCACCACTCCTCTTGATACACAAACAAATACTGAGCTGCACACCATGACTTCTTGGTCAACTGTACCTGAATTGCTGCCAAAGTTCTTCTGGCTGGAGTGTAGAGACTCCAGCAAATTGAGGAAAGTGACACAGTCATACTGGGTGAGGTAGAGCAGCAGAGTGCGCAAGATCTTCAGGTCCTGTACTAGAGCTTTGGTTTTAGCCCCCAGCTGATGCCATAAGGGATCGAGGTAATGCCGAATGGTCTACAAAAGCAAACATCAAACAGAATGTTCCAATGACCTTTGCCCTCATTTCCTCAATGAGCTAGCGCAGACCTTCCGAAAGGGCAACCACCCATAAAACAGATGCAATATATATGTGCATTAATTAAGAGTACTACACCACACAAGAGGCTTCACTACTCAGAGTTCAAGGACGTACTCGAATAACGTATTCCCTATAAAGGTAGCATCTTGGCTGTAAGCAAACTAATCACAATTAATTGCATATATTCTCTTACTATATTAAATTTTACACATTTTGCAGGTGGGGTGTAAGTACTCTTACCCAATGGCTCTTTATGGTATAGTACTGTTGGGGATTGAACCCTAGTGGGCACTATACTAAACCAACCACACTACACACCACAGCAGGTACACAGCCACTGCCACTAATGTGCATGCAGAGACTTTGCTCACTTTCTCAAAGGCATTTCCCAGTGTATTCTCCAGGGACAGGTCCTCAGCCTCTAGTGCTGGGTTGTAGCGCTTTAGCTCCTTCAGGCAGGCGTTCATGATGTCTAGAATGGAGCTTTGGATGGCTCTCATGGTTGGGGTCAAGAGTACATGCAACTCCACCACATCAGGCTTATGTCTGTCCAGTACACTGTTCACTGAGGCCTGGAACCTGAACGCCACCCAAAACAAGCAATGTTAACCAAAACGGAGTAATCAAGAGACACACAAACATCTCTGAAAGTGCCGTCATGTACATCTGCTCATACCTGGGCCAGAGGAAGAGTTTCTTTACAAAAAGGTTCCTCATAACTCGCTCAACCTGACAAAAGCCTGTAGAGAATGCAGTGGCTTTATCTGTGAAGGCTTTGATGAATCCTGTCTTGTTCTTTTGTCGATATAGCCTCAAAATGAAGGCCTCTTGGCAGGACTCAATAATTTTATGGGCACGGTACACCAGGATACCTGTAAGTAGCAGATTCCAGAACAGTGCAGACCATCTCAGGCTTCACTTCATATAACATATTTGAAACAATAGCACCAACCACAAGTTGTATTTATATAGTGCTGCTCACAAACCCATGAATGCTTTACATTGGGTGACAGGGGAAAGAATAAAAGGAAGAAGAATAAAGAGTAGTAAAGAAGAATGTTTTACGCTGAATTTTTAAAGGAAGACACAGCAGAACAGTTTATGGGGAGATTGTGGAAGAGAGTTCAGAACTTTAGGAGCAGCAACGAAGGATCTGATATCCGTGATTGAAGTGGAGTCAATGAATGTCACCTCAAAATCTGTGTCAATTACCTGAAATTAGGTGAGCAGGAATTCTGTCAGTCAGGAAGTCAACCACCAGGATTCGGCTGGTCACAAACAGGACTCCTCCACGCGTGTACACATCATAGCGCTCACTGTTAGGTACATCGCTGTTTACCGTCTGGGGAAGGTGGGCCACTCCATCCACTCTCAGCCTTTCTGTTAAGTACTCCTGTAACATTAACGACCATTAGCAAACTCACATCTAAACATATAATGTAACATGACTAAAACCGCTCTGTATAAGAGCGTGTGCCAAGCGCATAAATGTCATCTAAATGTAAGCAACTGGCACGTATCTAATGCAGCACTGTTCCCTAGCCACCCTACCTGCTCTGGGGTTGTTGTGTTCAGCAGCAGGACCAGACTACCCTCCTCGGAGTAGATCTTCATGAATTGTAGCAGAACGCGGTCGATACCAAGCCCTTCCGCCGTGACGAGTAAGCCATCAGTACTGAACAGACTCAGAAACATCTCCGTTTCGAACTCAAGTAACGTGCCCGCCATCTCTATCAAGTTTCAGGTTATCACCCAAGCCTGAAAGTGCAAAAACATTCAGCTATCTAACACCAACTGGCAACGGCTCATATCAGTAGATGTTCAACGCAGTCGTTTAGTCGTGCGCTAGTGATGTTTACTCTTATGATAACTTGTAAAATATACTAATTCAATTAAATGTAATTCCCGCTTACATTTGCTTTACCAACGATAAAACCAGACAGGTCTGAACACAAAACAAACTCATGAACTACAAAAGCGACAGACTTCCTACAACATGGTGGTCCCATGTCACGTGACACCCAAGCCCGGAGACGAAGCTTTAACCTCGCGCTTGTACTTCGTATTAGCGCCTCCTACGGTAGTGGATACCACAAGACATTCTGGTCTTGTATTAATCGTTCGTCCATTTCCACAAAGTTTTAAAAATGCACGAAGTTTTTAAAAAATGCACGCTAACCCATAGCTGCTTAATATTTCTGAAATCGCGTATGCAGATCACTAAATTACTTGGACTAAATTACTTGAAATGCGTGACACATTCCAACTGAATATTTAAATTTTGTGAACCAGGTAACTCCTACATACTTATTTTTCGAGGGCTTTAATAGTTTATCCAAAATAAATCGAAGTGAAACCAAGTAGCCGTGCTTTACGTTGCCTGTTTCTGTACGGCTCCTAATTCTGTTGGGTTTTGAACCCACTCTTCGCTCTCCTTTCCACTGCGGGGGAGTATCATAGATCTGAATAGTAAACATTTGAGTTCGGAGGTGGAGAGGGTTGATGTGTCAGCCTGATTCGACAGTGAATGAAAACCGCAAGCACTTGCCAACGAAACGGCAGCAAGAGAAAGCGAATGTTCACGAGCACCACACAATTCACTATATAACGCGTTTCTTCCCTCCATTAGTGTATTTACTCTCGAGTTCTTGGGGTTAATAAAATTAGCAGCGGTGTGTTGTACCGAGTACATGCTATTTTCTGTCTTGACCATTCACACACATACAGAAATGTTCCAAACGTTGACTTGGTAATTTCACAGCTTTTGTTATATAACAGTTGGCATGAGAGACTGTGTTGTGTTCAAGCAAATAAAAAAAAATTAAATAAATTAAAAAAATAAAAGTAACTTAAAAACATCCTTTGCGTTAATTTTGTGTTGATTACTTGAGTGTTATATGATTGTCTTCATTTCTTAGGACTCATCATGTCTGAAAGATATGTTGATATTTGCTGAATGGTGATCAAGGTTTGTGAATGTGAAGTGAATGTTTCAAAAACAGTAGATGTTTAACATGAAAAATATATCAAAATGATACCCCATATAATTCCTTTAAATGTAATCAAACCACCAAAAAAAGCAAATATGTGCTTTTTAAAATGTACTTTTATCTTTATAAATGATTGCACATGATGACATCTTGTTTTTCTAAGGTATTAAAAAGATGAACCAGACATCTGAAATGCCTTTGTCTTTGTGATAAAGTCTCGAAGATTGAGGCCCTGTATCTGAAATCTTCTAAGCAACCATTCTGGAGGAAGGGGCCGAGGAGAGGAATAAGGAAGGGAAGGAGGGAGGGACAGAGGGAATGAGGAAGAAACCAAGGGAGGAACCAAGGAAGGGGCCCAGGAAGGGAATGAGGAAGGGAACGAGGGAGGGACAGAGGGAACGAGGAAGGGGCCAAGGAAGGGAATGAGGGAGGGAATGAGGGAGGGACAGAGGGAGGGACAGAGGGAATGAGGAAGGGACCGAGAGTGGGGCAGAGGAAGAGAACAAGGAAGGGACTGAGGGAGAGAGCGAGGGAGGGACAGAGAGACATCCAACTTGAAAGGAAGTGAATGAGACTTGAATGTAAAGAGAACCAGGAAACTGCAGCAGCACAGACAGAACAACTGGTGGGGAAGGAGTTAAAAAAGGAAAGAGAAAAGGGGAACATGGCCCTGCAGAAAAGTCCCTTCAGAAGCACAGTAATACCCTCCCCCCACCCCTGAGATTCACATTGACCCAACATCTGCATCTCCATTTCTTCTATTTTTAGGTTAGTTGTATTATCTTTGCTCCGTCATCCAGTTATAACTGGCTGATGGTCTCCACTTCCTGGCAGTAGGTCATCTACAGTAGAGAACTTCTCATGTTCAGTCATTTTAGGTCTCCAAGATGTACGTTTTAAGAACAGCCTGCACCAAAGGTCCTGAGGTTGTTTGTCTTGAGTTTTGGAGAGATGCAGTCTGGGATTTACCCGGCGTCAGCAGGAGGCTTCTGCCACGGTTCCCTAACCTCCAGCCCAGTCTTAGATACATGAGATTCCTCTTGGGGTTTCCCTCTGAGCACAGGGGAACAATCTACTGTTCAAAACAGATGTAAAAGCAAGCATTTAAAACAAGTTTACCACCACAGGAAGAGCTGAAGAAAGCTTATTATTTCCCTATAACAATGAGAAATGTAGTGAGAAAAACAGTAAGGACAGGCAAAACTTGTGCAATTTAAATAGGAAGTTCTATTTAAAGGTGCACAAAGACAGGTCACATTTTGGAGATATTCTGCCTCAAACCCACTTTTATATAAACTGTTAAATGACTACTAGGCATTTAAAAGAATTGTTAGAAAAATCTCCTGCTTTTTCAGAGTACAGAATCAAAGCAGCAGGTCTATGCCAGACACTGCTGAGCTTGATGTGGAGCAGGTCTATGCCAGACACTGCTGAGCTTGATGTGGAGCAGGTCTATGCAAGAGACTCTTGGCTAGATGTGGAGTAGGTGCTGAGGTCAGGTGAAACCAAAATTAAACGGATGGCAAAGGTTGATAAAGGCTGTTTGTCATGTAAAGAAATACTGAGAAAATATAACAGGCATGGAAATCATTTACAATTGAAAAGTGTAATGATCTTTTTTTTGCTTTGCCCCCCTCAGCACATTCTTTTGAAAGACTGATTAACTTTGTTATATACAGTGCATATAACCCGTTGGCCTTCATCCAAGACTCACTTGCGCACTGGAGAACAACAGAAGTCAAGGACAACTGCCCAGGTGACCATAAAGTGAGATAGACACCCAGGGACCAAGGACACTGTCTTCTGCACAGGCCTGAATCCTCTCAGCCAGCCATGAATAAGAACCACGGCTACACTGTACCTACCATGAGCCCCCTGCTGCACGCAGACGAAATCAAACAACGGTAAGATGGAAAAGCACATTAACTCACAGATCCACCTGATCAGCATCTACAGCAGGGACGCAGGAATGTCATTCAGGATGGAAAAGTGTGGCAGACAGTATAAAGAGAAAAATGATCAGGACAGAGAAAACTGAACTTCCACAAAACCATATAACAGACCTTCCTGAAGGACATCCACAGATACCTGGGGATTCTCCAGTCACGCAGGAACCATGAGGCAGAAACAAGGAACACTGAAGTACCTTCACAGGGTGTGGCAGGTCCTCAAGAGACAGCAAAATGAGAACAATAAGACTAAAGCTATGAACAAGATGTCCTGCCAGTCATCAGATACCCAGCAGACACAATAAACTGGCCAAGAGAAAAGCTGGTAGCTGCTGACATTCAAGACCTGAAACCTTCTGACAAAGCACAGTGCACTCCACCCAAGACTGCAAGGAGGAGGGAGGACTCCACCCAAGACTCAGTATCTAAAGACTGTCAGAAGGATGGAGGGCTACAAAGTGTAAGATCCACTATCTAGGATGACACATAACATCCATGAATAAATCCAATCAATGAGGCCCAGGAAGAGGGAGTGGCTCAGACAGGTTGGAGATGTGGTTACCGTGGAAGCAGAGGAGGTGACATGGCAGGATGAGTTCTTCCATAGAATGGACCACAAACAGATAGCAGAGGTGGCTGAGATAATAGATAAGATGGAAAAAAATATCAGTGGGATTAAAAGTGGCAAACCCCAAATGATGGAAGCATCCAAAGGAAGGCTGTGATAGAATATGAAAAGTTGGAAAAATACCAGGGACTAAAAGGAGAAGCAGAGAGAATATGGAAGGTTTTAATGCCAAGGTCGTCCCAACAACGACAGGGACACATAAAGCTGTGATCTCTAAGCTGGAGATGTGGCTCCAACAGATCATGGGAAAAGTTACAAACTCAGCACCACACTCTCAAACTCAGCACCACACTCTCAAACTCCCAGGCTTACAGCAGAAGGCTTGAGTGTAAGGATACACACTTTCAATACAGCAGTGACAATGACGTGTTAATGGGACAGTGGTGGGTGTTTGGTTGTACATGTTAATGGGACATAACCCAAAAATATCCAGGCCACAGTATATATAGACGTTTAAACAATTCCTAATAATATGTGATACTTAATAGCATAATATTATGTACACTAATATTAGCATAATAAGTCATAATTTAATTCACATGCTACAATAATTCAGAATGAGTTATTTTTTGTGTTTTACAACCAAAGGAGAAATCAGTTTTTACCTTATCTTGCTAAGGTTTTACCATGCATTACCACAAGATTTACTCTAGAGGGCAGCAGAGCACAAACTCTTAATATCCTGGCATTTTACACACTCAATTTAACATTCTCATCTGTCATACGTTTGCAGGAGACTATACTGACTAAAGCCCTCAGTCATACAGTCTCTAATTATGTAGCCTTCATAATTACATAAACACCTACCCGAGGCTACACTAATACTTACAGTGCACACATTCAAACAGACGCTTCAGTAAGCAAACAGAAAACGCACTGTTAGGCAAAATATGGTTGCATTAGATTGTTATGAGATCGTAACGGAGAATAAAATATGGTTGGGTTCGATTTTAATGAGATCGTTAAGGAGAAGAAAATAGGTCGGATTAGATTGTTATGAAATCGTAAAGGAAAAGAAAAAATACATACATTAGGCTGTTACTGTAGCTCACCCAACCCATTATTGTCCAGTGTTTTTGTGGAACTGAAAGCAGTATATTATCAAAGTCAATACAAT
>JAOXYF010000012.1:3221764-3232072 GCA_028565775.1 Sternarchorhynchus goeldii
CAGTAACTACCTCAAATGTACAGCGCTATACTACCTATACCAGTAACTACCTCAAATGTACAGCGCTATACTACCTATAGCAGTAACTACCTCAAATGTACAGCGCTGCATGTGGGCAGGGCTGCTCCCAGCAACAGCACAAAATGCCTGCCAGTTCCATAACCACACATACTCAACTCACAATCACCAGGCATGCAGTTTAAACTATGAACCTGTGCAAGATGCAGAGCAGCCGATAAGGTTTTACTCTCAACATTTTCAGCCATGTCTTTACATCCCAAATATTACCATTATGGACATTACTGAAGTATGAAACTCAAGGCTGTGCAGAATCAGAAAATACATGTTGTAAAATCACCCTTATGTGCTTTCATAGTGGCTGTCTGGCACGTGGGACTATTCAAGGTGAATCAGATTTGCTATTTTGTGAATGAAAATTACTATTTTGCTACTGTCTGCTTAAAAATGTCAGGTTTGTTGGCAACAAATACTTTTTCAGCCAAATTATTTTTTTCTCTCTCCAACACTAGTCGATCATCCAGTGTGTCGTTTGAGGTGTTCATCCAGTGAGTCATCTGAGGTGCTCATCCAGTGTGTCGTTTGAGGTGTTCATCCAGTGAGTCATCTGAGGTGCTCATCCAGTGTGTCGTTTGAGGTGCTCATCCAGTGTGTCGTTTGAGGTGTTCATCCAGTGAGTCATCTGAGGTGCTCATTCAGTGTCGTTTGAGGTGTTCATCCAGTGACTCATTTGAGGTGTCCTATCTCCACAGCCAGTGTCATCACTCCTTCATCCATGCCATGTTCCTCACACCTCTGCCAACATCCCTTCCAGTTTGCGCACAGTGCTCCGAGAGCACCTGTGACTATACAGCTCTGCCGTGGCAGCACCCAGGTGGGGCGGCTGCCTCACCGGCCCAGACAGGCTCAGACTGACAACTCGACATGTTCACCCACAGGACGTTTGGCAACAGAGTGTGTGTAGAGAGGATGAATCTAGCAACAAGTAGAAGTGAGGAACTTTTCTTTAGTAGGAGAGGTGAGCTGTGCCACACACTTCAGCATCACCAACAGGCACAAAGGCAGGTCTGGCTGTGAGGCAGGTGGTGGATATGAACGGTCTGGAAGCCGAGCTCTAATTTTGAGTGTGGGAGTTCATTCTGGTGTGTGAGAAACGGCAACCTGTTAAATGTCAGATCCCCTTCTGTTTCAGAGCTGGCTTCGCCTGTACACAAAGCGCCCCCGCCCAGGAGAGCGCCCTCCGGAGGAAGGGCGCATGAACTGACAGAGCGCCAGTCGTATACTTAATAAAAACGCAACCGTCTGACAGACACTCCTACAGTACATACAGTAATATGGTAGATCAACCACTAGGAAAAAATCCCCCCACACGTTACAGATAAGCAGGGACTGACCCTGAAGATGCAACTGCCATCATTGCTACAGCATAACCAATGGACCTGAACTGTTAGCTTATGTTCTACTGCACTGATTCATTGTGAACAGGGAGGTTTGCCAATTTCAGGAATAACATTAAGACTATAGAACGTATATAGGTTAGATTTCAGTACATGTTTAGCATACCCTGTAGAAGAGAGGATGAAATATTACCACATAGACAGAGGCATTTTCTGCCACAGAGCAAATCCTCTAAAAGAGCAAAGTTCTAGATGAATAAATAAAATATTATGTATTACTGTACTGACCTTGGTCTGAACTGCAAAAAAATCTCAGAAAAAGTCTCCCAATATTTAATTCTGTGGATTTACAGGTTAAATCAGACCAGAGACAAACAAGCAGAAAAACTGGATCAAAAGAATTTATTAAAAATCTACAGAATCCTGTCAAATAAAAATATACAGTGATGTGTGTGTAATATGATTACATTTTCTGATTACATGTAGAGATTTAAGGAGCGAAGCAGTTCGTGTACTGGGTCTCTATCCCCTCCTCCCTCAAGCTTCTCCATGGAGGGCAGAGCTGACGGTTCAAACACCCCAGTCCTGGTGTCCCAGTCTGGACACTAACACCTGATTGGCCTTTATTCATTTCTTTTTTCTTTTTTTTTTTTTTTAAGGACAAAAATATCCTTTCCTACAAAGTCCTCAAAGTGGGTCTCTGCCCCTGAGAAACTAAAGCCCTAAACGTGAGGTGGAGGTCAGCGATAACACTCTCCCATGCTCTGGAACCCAACATGTCTGTCAAAGTCCCAGTCATATCGGCTGTGTCTTTCAATGGTTTCCATGGAGATTGCCTCTTCTCAACCTCTCGGAGTTGGGAGAGTGTAATGGGCACCGAAGCAAGGAATGAAATCACCAAACCAGGAGCTCCGATGCACTGTGTACATCTCCACCTGCTAATTAGTGTTATAAAGGTGACGTGGACTTAAAGTGATGAGGACATTCTCACGTGAATTTCATCACTGCCTTTTGATTCAGGTATTAAAGACAGAGAGATGGTGCTATATTTCTGTAGTTGGTCTCATATCTAACAGGATAATACTAACACAAAATTTCTAATTCACATAAGTACAAGAGCTCTGTGACGAGATCTTAAGACACGGTGATCGTTCACAGCCCTGGCGGTCCAATGGTGCCTGCTGTGACAGCACATATGTTCTTCTGTCTGAATACAGCCACAAAATTGACAGTTTGGTTTCCACTCAGAGGCAGTGGTTCTTTCCTGTTAATCAGCAAAAATCTCAAAATTCTAGACTGAACCCAATCATTTACACGAGGGCTGGCAAAAACTGACTTGGGTTTAGTGTCAAAGGGCTAATAGCATTCAAGCCAGGAGTTTTTTTAGATCATCATCTATGCCATCCTCACTCAACTGCTCCAGACTGTGATAGCGATGGATGATTTCATCAGCGGTCACCACCACCACTCGGACTCCGTGGGGGTCGTCACCCAGCTGGCAGCCAATGGCTGAGCTCACCACCATGTCCAGGCCACCATGGCACCCCCCTGCATTGCGGTGGTAGTGTCCAGAGAACACAGCTTTCACACCTGAAAGAGATGAGCGACAGACACATTAATATTCTCACTGGCTTTACTTCAGTTATGGTGCCCTGCTTACATATTTATACTTACTTCCCAAAATAAATAACATATACACAGTTACACTAATTAATTACTTGTAATGTGCATGTTAAAGAGCCAATTAAAACATAAAGGAACTTATTCAAACCACCCCAACAGGAAAACAAAGTCCCATTTCCTGCTGGGCTGTGCACCACTCTGATGTTGGTGGGCAAGGCAACGAGAAGAGTCGGCAGAACAGTCAGACCAACCACCTCTTCAGACACCTATTTTACGTGTTGTTCTACATAATCACTACAGAGGCTTTCATCGGGCCCCTCTCCTGCCGCAGCAGACGCCGGCCTGGTGTTGAGAAACGCGCAGCACCGGGCTGATTGCACGCTCCCGCAGCCGGCCAAACGCAAACCACCCGTCCCGGGGGGTAGGGGGTGCTCGACGAGTCCTGGCAGTTTCCAGGGAACAGAGGCTGGCAGTGGGAATTTAATAGCAAAATCATTCAGGGGTTTGAGCGCTGAAAGAGCCCACCTACAGAGCCCACTCACTGTGCCGGTGGATGTATTACGGTTTACAGTGCACAGTGGGGCAGGGATGACAGAGACAGTCAGGTTTCAGGGAGGCATCTTGTTGCAGATGGGCTGAAATGAGTTTCAGATAGTTTTCCGCATTGATGCTAATACTGAAAGCAAACGAAAGCACTGAAACCAATTTAGATGTGTTCAGAACATATATACACACTACAATGCATTATCAGTGCACAGATCAATACACTGATGCCTTAGTAATATTTATTTCATTTGATCACGACTCCTGGATCGATCACGACTCCTGGATCGATCACGACTCCTGGATCGATCACGACTCCTGGATCGATCACGACTCCTGGATTGGTTTAACAGTGTGTGGCCTAATTCATATTTGATGGCCTTTGTGGTATAGGATTCAACGCATGGAAATGACGCACCTACGAATAAAAGGTTGAATGATGAATTAATCACTGTTCATGGTTTCAGTCCATAGTTATGTTAACACATTCTGAGGCCTTTGTGAATGTTCACTGAGAATATAAACATTACATTAAACGACCATCTGAAGGTCACTGCAGAAAGACAAGAATCGGTTATGCAGCATTATACATACACTACATACACTACGTACACTACGTACACTACGTACACTACACCCTTAAAGTTATGACACCGTTTAAAGGTAATAAGAGAAGAAAACAAGGAAAGTACTTCATCAGAATCATAAAGGTGAATCATAATACTGTTAAATCTACGTTTCCTAAGGGAAACAGTTTCATTATTTTAAACTGACCTTGTAATTTATAATCTCTCACTCACCCCTTGGAAAAGAAACAAACACCCAAGCAACTGAGGAGAGCAGCCAATTATCTACGGATGGCAGATAGGAAGCACTGGGAAGAGTATAGCATGAAAGCACTGTGAATGAACCTTTCACCCAGACAGACTGCACTGTACTGTACTGTACTGCAGCAAAACTTACTTAGATATTATACTGACCTACGCAGTAACATGTTAATGACTGTACCTATAGAAAAAGATGCATACATTAGTGGAAAAATCATCCATCTTTGGTTCTTCAGGGTGTGCTGAGAGAAGCGATGTTTAAATTCCTTTCACCACCGACAGAACAAGCGCTGACAAATTCATCCTGTCTGTGAGCAGCCATCTTTAAAGCAATTAGGATGTCTTTAAAAGGTTTTTTTCCAAATCTGGAATACTGGTTGGGGTGTAAAATTCTTAACAAGACTATTACCCTGTAACTCAACATGAAGGTACCTGACTGCTCGTACACAGCCTGTCTTGAGATCGTATGGGTGGACCTATAAGATCCTCTACTAGGATGGTTATGCCACCACTAGCTCTCTAATGAAGGACTGGATTTATTAGCTGCTGACTATGAAGCGTGTTGAGAGACTGGGTCCCTCCTCCTCACCAGTTTAGAACTGTGATGTGCAGAACTGGTAATCATAAGTGAAGTTCTTAGCAGCACCACCACTGTTTGAGTTTTTAGCTGCGGTTTCTGCTAAATGCACACAAGCTTCCCACAGGGCAGGAAACAACAACAATGGTGACGACAGAAATCAAAGAATCATCCAGCAGAGAAGAGTGGAACCATGTTGAAACGTGAAAGAAACCACTTCAGAATGCTTCATAATAACTCCTGCTTCACCAAGCTTCCTTTGTCGTACTGTACCTACATAAATCTCCAGAGCAAACACTCCTGCATCCCAGCTTACCACTTCATACCTACAAACATCTTCAGATGAGCTCTACATGACTGTCAAGCTTTTAATAGACCAGTTATAGACGGGGCACGCGTTTCAGCT
Organism: Sternarchorhynchus goeldii; assembly: GCA_028565775.1. Lineage (NCBI taxonomy): Eukaryota > Metazoa > Chordata > Actinopteri > Gymnotiformes > Apteronotidae > Sternarchorhynchus > Sternarchorhynchus goeldii. The sequence goes on from JAOXYF010000012.1 coordinate 3,227,156, forward strand.
GAGCGACGCAAAGTAGTGAAGCAATGGATTTTGAAAATAAACTGTCACACAAAATGAAATTGAGTTCTAATGAATCAGGAAGTATGATGGTGGTGTGGTTTCAGTTCTCCTGAGACACTTAAAATGGAGCCAATGCCTCCATTCATAACACACAGCTCACACGCCTGTACACCTGATTTGGACAATATGTAAATCCTTGCTCCAGTCTTCTATCCAAACAAGTCAGAGACAATTTACTTCTTAGTTAGAGAAGAACTGTGTGCATGCATCTGTGTGTGTGTGTGTGTGTGTGTGTGTGTGAGCACATTGGTCTCTGTGTGTTATTAGACCACTGGGGTAAAATGAATCACTAAATTGTGCATAAATTGTGTGTAATTTGCATGACAGAAGGAAAGACAAAGTGATCATCAAGAGCCAGATTTCTTATGCCGGTTGTATATCACATTTATTTATCACCATGATCTCTTGATGGTTCTCTTCATGGACTGCTCCATGAGGAACAGCCAATGGACTGGGTGTGATGTACGTAATTAGGATTCCACCCAAATGTTCATAGATGGAGATCAGCACACCAGGGTGGCTTTCAACTGCTTTCACACTGTCTTGAACATGAGTGCAGCTTTACATAAAACAGGACACGCCCCCAACCCTGTGGGACCAATAGCAGATGGCTGTGCAGCTCCACTCATCACTGACAGTTAAGGCTTTTGACAGCACTTTTTAAAAGAGGAAATCGATGTCAACGCCAGCATCACTGACCAAAATCAATAGAGTTATCAATAGAATTATCAAGAGAGTTATCAAATGCGGCATAAATAACTTTATAATCCACAGCGGTTTTCTAGTGTTTGGACGCTTCAATCAAAACAAGTGGCGGAGGTGAACTGTATCTGAAAGGCAAATGGACTCCTTATTGTGAAGTGATACTCAGGCAGTAGAAAGTGGAGCCTGTGATTAACATGTATATCGAGCACATCTCATTCCCGAGGTCCAGGAGAAGCAGCATGACGTCAGCGTTATCCCCTGGGCTCGTTTGAGCTGCTCCGAGAACTTGTGCTACAACACAGCAGGACAGTGCTCCGACACGTTCTCAGTGCCATCTCGACACCGACCCCCCCACCCCCCGCCGAGCTCTGACGTGTTCTTCAACAAAACAACACGGCTTATTTCCAATCTTCCATTGTTGACCAATACACTCTGGGTTTACACAGAGCCATACTAATTCACAGAAGCTCGCACTGACCATGAGCCTATGACCAGCAGTCAGTGCAAAAGGAGACACTCTGCTTATTTTGTCCAATTAACCTAGTACAAGATAATCCCCAATGGCTCTATGAGAACCTTTCGATGGTTGTCTAAAATAAGCAGGAGCGTATACAATAACCCAAGCTGCATGTGGAGTGGAACAGGTCATTTTTGAGTGAACAGCAGGTGTTCTTTGCTTGTGGAGTTTTAAAGAACAGGTGGGAATTCCTCATTCTGAAGCACCACTCATGCTCAGGTTAGCAAAGGAGATTGTGATACAGTGGTAAGGTTCAGTCAGAAAGCATATGAACACTGAAAACACAGCAATAAACCCTTCATATTTAATAAACTGTTCTTCTAAACGTAAGCATGAGCTGCAGTTTCAATGCTTTGCCAAGAGGTGGATCCACTCAAGATCTTCCTCTGACAGATTCCCTAAGCACTGTGACCAGGTCCTGCAGGCCTCTTCCAGGTCCTGCAGGACGGTCTGCTATCTATAAGGCACCTCTGAACACTCATGCCAGAGTGAGTCACAGTGACCAGACTAGATGGAGGAACTTTCCACTGACTTCAGAAGGTACAGTGTCACCAACTGTACAAGCGTGAGGGCCCTGAGATGAGCTGCGAGTCCTGGATGTTAAAATAAGTGAGGTTCCCTCCACAGACCGTTAGACACTCAGGACTGGATTAAACAGCATGGCGCACACACACATCCATGCCAGGGAGCTGATTTTTGCCATTTTGCTCCTGGCTTTTCCTTCTCCTCTGCTAGATATTTTTACATCATGCTTTCAAGCCCCAGGGTAGGATCTTGCGTCATACATGTAGCCCTGGTTTCATAATAAAGGACTGCAGACAGAAAATGTGATTCTGGAAGCACAATACATTCTGAGGATTCTGTGAACACACAATATATGGCGGAAACATTATGAGTGTAAATGTTGGGAAAGACAGTCTATAACCTTAATGATCATAAAAGCAACACTCTGGAGCAACCCCACAGCTAACAAAGATGGGAGTGATCAGCACCCTCTTCCCTCAGGGCAAACATCTCAGAATAGATGATCTTCCCACAGTCTCACTGCTTTATAGGAAATATGGATTAAACCATACAAAGAAAAACTGGAGAATTCTATTGGACCTGAAGCCTCAGAGTGAACAGGGGCTAAAATGGATTGTTAGTCCTCTACAAGCACTTCAGTATGAAAATATTAATAGATAAATGATGGGTTTGTTTTGTGTAACAAATGCATTCTTCTAAACTGTGTGATTTGATGGATGTTCTGGCCATCATTACATCCACCATAAAAGAAAAGATGGTGAAAGAAAAGTGTCTAGTGTCGGTTTATACTGGTCAAGGCAGACTGGATGTGCATCATACTGACAAACACACCCACTAAAAAAATCTACATCATGAAAAAGGAAAAAGAACATCAAAAAAAAAAGACGTTTCTCCAAATGTTAACTGGACTTGGCTGTACAGTGGTGCCTACCATCACAAAGAGCGTAGAGGAGAACTCCTCCACCCAACTCTGATAACATCAGGACTCCTCCACCAAACTCTGATAACATCAGGAGTGTGGGATACTGTTGTCCCTTCTTCTCAGAGAGAGCCTGAAGGGCAGAGCACCACCAAGACCCTAACCCAGCTGAGACCCTAACCCAGCTGAGACCCTAACCCAGCTGAGACCCTAACCCAGCTGAGACCCTAACCCAGCTGAGACTCTCACCCAGCTGAGACTCTCACCCAGCTCTGCCTGCCAGCAGCAGTACACATCCACACCCTTTGTGTACAGCAGAGATGGGCTAATTATTAAGGCCAGTGGTAACGCAGGTCCTATGAATCATGACCTTGACTGAGTAGCTGTGTCTTTTTTCCTGTAATATGGCCATTAACGGTGACTCTTGGTCAGGCAGGTATGTTTGAGTTTTCACATTTGGAAGAAGAAAGTCCATAAAAAAAATCACATTCAAACCCAACATGACAATCATCACTGTGTAATCACGCTCGTTAAGCCCAAACATCTTTTAATACAGACCCTCGTGGTTTGACCTGTGAGATCTAAAAACAATAATTAAATTGGATACATTATGCTTTTTCTCCCATTTCTTTTAGTGTTATAAAGCTTTTTGTGCATGTAAATGGTGGGCAGACATACAAGCCCAATGCACACAACAGAGTGAGTCTCTCCAACTCCCACCCCCCCACAACAGTAGAGACCAAAAATAAATTGATCAACATTGAAAACAGGTCCCCTTCAAGGCAACATGCCCCTACAGTTGGGGTTCAAACCGACTTCACAAAACGTGGAGTTGTTGATGATGCACAAAGTATCAGCAAGGAATAAAGGTGTCAAAGAAACTCACAGTTAAGCTTCATATGTACTGTAGCAACTCTCCACAGCTTTCACAGCAGAAAGGATAAAGGTGCGTGACATCATCTCGGCCTTAAGCTTCTGATCACAGTGGTTCTGTCTGATGATCTAAGTTGTATACATCACAAGCCTTTGCAACAGCTGATGTGCACAGTGCCTTACATCTTCCTTACCCTTCAACCATTCCTAACGTTTGGCCTTCAAATCCCTCGTCCACATGTTTGACGCGGAACCGTACCTGCCTGCCGGAACCTGTGCATCAGACTGTTCCTCTGGACCCTCTGCAGGTTGAAGTAGTCGTGGTCCTCGTCGGGCGTGCGCAGGTAGAGTGGAATATGCTGGAAGACGAGGACGTGGCGAGCGGAGTTCCGCGCAGCGGACTGGAGCTGCCCCTCCAGCCAGGTTTCCTGGGCCTCGGCCAGCCTTGGGCAGCGCGACGAGTCGAAGAACAGCTGGGAGTTCAGCACCAGACACAGCACACCACCCACCCAGAAGCTGAAGTAGTCATCACCCCAGGCACGGCAGAACTGCTCCACCGTGCCCGGGGTGGGGGCGTTGCCCAGATCGTGGTTGCCGCTGACAAAAACAAGGGGGATGTCCGGATCGGTGAGTCGGAGGGTTTCTTTCAGGTCCTTCTCTTGCTCTTCTCTGAAGGGGGAACCTGAAGAACACAGTGTAGAAGAACACAGATCAATCCTCAATCACTAAGAATAATGAGCATTTTCCTGTCTGAGCTGAGCAATACATGGAGGATTTTATTGTCTTGGGAATACAATACATTTCTGAGAAAAATAAACACAGTTTGTGCTTATCCTCCTCAGAGGCCATTTCATATTACAATTTTCACTGGAATTTCCAACTGAATGAGGAGCATCTGTAATTTCCATCGACCTCCATGCCATTGAAGCTGTGTATTCATACTGTGAAAGAAATAAATGGTTCTATTGCTGAAAACATCCTACAAAGAGTCTGTGGTCAGACATTTCACAAACAACAACTTATTACACTGTATTTACTGCAGGTCACTGCAGGCATCAACATTAAAATCACCAGAAATACGTTGTGCATTTAGAGCAAAGTGTTTTTTGGGGGGGGGTTTTGTCCACAAATCAAGACAGCAGAGTAAACAGAGTCTACATTTCTGTGGGGTAAAAGGAGGCAGGATTTTAAAACTCAATAATAATATGCTTTTTTTTTAGCTTTTGTTAGCTTCTAAAGTGATGAGTGGGACATCTTGCTAATTTCCTGGAGGAGATTTGAAGCTCGTTTAGAAAGCAGCAGTTGAGTCACTGGAGGT
>JAOXYF010000012.1:3232172-3252621 GCA_028565775.1 Sternarchorhynchus goeldii
TGAACACGGTCCCTACAGGCTACATCCATGAGGCACTGGAGGTTGAACACGGTCCCTACAGGCTACATCCATGAGGCACTGGAGGTTGAACACGGTCCCTACAGGCTACATCCATGAGGCTCCAGTCGACTGTGAGCCTGCAGTTAGGGCATTAGAAACACGATCCCACACAACTAACCCTTTTAACGTGTCTAATTTGCAAGTTATAAAACATTACAGGTTCATCTATTGGGGTTTAACAGCAAGTGCACATTTTTCATTTTGTTAAATCCGACATGGGCTATTTCTTGATTTGGAACATTTTTATTAATAGACTGACAACACACATGGTAATATGCCTATTCAATAAATAAGTGAACAAAGTAGCAGCTCTGTGTTGTTGTGTTTATAACATTGGAAGTGAATGATAAAATTAAGCAGGAATAGAACAATATTGCCTAAGTCATCAACAACCAAGCCAGTTTACACAAATCAAATAATATAGAAGACAATCCATCAACATTTTCTGACCAACCCAGCAGCACAAGGACCTGAAAGCATTTCTCCTTTTCTTTTAGAGATACAGCTCATTCATCTTCAACAGGTTTCTGTCATTCCCAGCAGTAACAAACCCATGAAAAGCTCCCACAACAGAGATGTCCATCAGATGAACACAGACCAGCTGGGCCTCCTTTAGAAGTCATTTCCCTCTGGTCGTTCCCACTGCAGCTGGAGTCCCAATATTTCACCTTGTATCTGCCATTAACAATGATTAAAGCTTCCATATGAGGCACAGTAGCAGGAGAATAAGCTCACAACTTGATAATATTATTATCTTCTCACCGAGTCCCTCACTGTAAGACCAAAAGCAGATCAGGACCAGGACCAGGACCAGGACCAGGACATCCCAGTCTGTGCAGTTGCAGTTGCTTGTCTCACGGGCCTTAAACAATCATCTCATCACGTACCAGCGTCTGAGCACACAGGAAGGAACGTCGCTGAGCCTGACTCGTACCTGGCAGCCAGCGAGGCCTGGGGTGTTGGCGGCTCGAGCCCCGCACCGGTGAGGATTCTGGAGACAGAGGCCCTGATCCAACACTCCTCTTACTGCCTTTCACATAACCCCCCCAAGCCATTTTTAAGTACCATCGCAGCAACATGCTTTATAACGAGAGCCGATTCAGCAATGCCAAGCCGTGCTTGAGCTTCTAGAAGCAGGAAATGCATCTTCCTCCAGCTTTACTATGACCAGACATAAAGGAATATCCTCCAGAGCACTTCAGAGGAAAGGAGATGTCTGGCAAGTTCTTCCAGGAAGAGAGAAGGTGCGTGTCGTACAGACCAGGCCCCACTGGTAGAAGATGCTAACTGATGCTAGGGATTTTCAAGGGTCTGCACACTTTCAGGCCCAGCTGTACCTTTTGAAAAATATTTACCAGGACAGCTTTAGGTTAAGATAGCGGACAGCACACGGACAGCACACGGACAGCACACGGACAGCACACGGACAGCACACGGACAGCACACGGACAGCACTTATAGAAGGTGGGCAAATATGAAGAATATGTGAATTATATAAAAAAATATGTCATAAAGGCCGGGTGAATGATTTCACGGTTACCTTGCAGTCCAAACCTCACAGCCTGAGCCAATAATCACACTATGAGGAAACGTACTGCCCCAAGACCTCAAATCAAGAGGAACGACACCACGAAGCCTTCAAGAATGTCTTAAAGAGGGTAATAGGATGACATGTCATTTAGTGAATAGACCATTGTTATAGACTGGGCACACAATTCTATTAACATGCAATGATGTTTTGATATTTCATAGACAGTAAATAAAATTCCATAAAATCTTTACAAATATGTTAGTATCGGAATAATTGGAAAAAAGCTAAAGGCCTCCCTCTCCTCTTTAATTCTTATGGAATTCTGTTATTCCATTGATGAAGTCATTACAGCCTCCCGGGACAAAGGTGAGGAGAGCACTTCCATCACCAGAAGGTATTTTTCCGGGAGGCAAACTGACTGATGTAGGATGACCACCTCCGCCTGTCTTCAGAGACGCCTGAGGCTGGCCTCCATGCCATTTGGCCGGAGCTCATCTGATACGTGTGGGGACAGCAGCCGGTGACACCAGGAGGCCCTGCAGGCAGCCGGCCACACCGACCGTTTACAGCCGCACCAAGGACGCACAAGAGCCTTTCTCCAGGGAGCCCCTACCCTAGCGAGCGCTTTATATTACAACAACAAAAGAAAGGATAATGCCATATGTGCACTGATCTGTATTCATTTCAAACTCTCGCGGAATTCAAAAAACCTATGGGGCATGTTCCTATGGCTCGTGGGGCAACGATTTAAGAAGATAAAGTTTCAACTTTAAGTTGGAATGCATCAAAAATACAATAATACATACAGAGGGAAGAGGACAGAAACCTTCAAACACACTCTTCATAAAGATCTGGTTCACCATTCTGTTGGAGAAAGGCAACTCCATCCCATACAAAAAAAAAAAAAAAATCAAATAAGAACAGAATTTATTTTACTATTAAACATGCTTAATTTGTTCTCAGCGCGTCTCCCCATTCATTTACATTTACGGCATTTTGCTGAAGCTTTTATTCAAAGCAACTTACAATTGTGACTGAATACATCTTGAGCAGTTGAGGGTTAAGGGCTTTTGCTCAGGGGTCCAACAGTGGCAACTTTGGCAGAGGTGGGGTTTGAACCTGCAACCTTCTGATTACTAGTCAAGTGCCTTAACCAGTCAGCATCCATGCCTGACACAGTTTAGCGTTTGTCCTACTCAAAGGGGAATTTGCACATTTAAAAAGGTACTTAATGAATAAGAACAAGGGAGGGAAACAATCTTCAAACTGATCTCTGATCACTGACACGTTAACCTGGTCCTCTGATCACTGACACGTTAACCTGGTCCTCTGATCACTGACACGTTAACCTGGTCCTCTGATCACTGACACGTTAACCTAGTAAGCATCATTTGATTTAAGAGGACAAAACTCTTAAAGGCATTAAAGGCATTACAAAAGAGCACCAGAGTGCAATGATAATCATACCATAACACAGCCTACAAAAGAGGAACTACACCCACCTAAAGCCACAGTACATCCAACACACCATGAACCAAAGTATAATACCAAAACAGCACAAAGGACAAGTGTAGCAGCAGAGCTCCTGGTAGCTGGGACCAAGGTCCAAGCCAAGCAAGTCAATGATTACTCTAGTTAGCCTTCAAGCAGAAGAACTACAATAATTCTTAACTAAAATGGATAAAGTACATCTGTCTGCTGCTGAAGGACAGTGTATGCATTTAAATAGTTCTAGATATTACAAAGCAAATTTGTGGAAGTCACACAAATCAGATCTTTCAAAATGTTTTCTTCAACTCAGTGACTTGAATTTTAAATAAACACACACAAAAAAGAAAAATGTATTCAGTTAAACTGGACCATAAATTAGTTCACCAAAACCCTACTTAACCCACATTGCAGCATGCAGATCTTACCTGGCATGGCATGGACCAGATCCCCACACAACACCAGGAACCGGGGCAGGGGCCGCAGCCCGTTGACGGCCCGGACGGCCTGCTGCGTAAGACGGACCTCCTCGGTCCACTCGTCCCCTCCTCCGTCGCAGTCGCCCACCCTCCAGGCCTTCATCAGGCCCAGCTGGGGATCCGCCGCCTGGATGAAGCAGAAGGGACCCCTCCACTCGCTCTCCTCATCTGCCGAGGACAGGAGAAGAGCACCTCTGATGCACTGCTGAGCCTGAATCAGTTCCACAAAAGCTCGAAACCATGAATGCAATGCTTATGATTTTTTTAAGTTTTAAAAAAGGACTTAAAACATTTCTTTTTAGCAGATTTTACTATTCTTAAAGAAACTGCTGGTTTTTATGCATTTCTATAATGGTGATTTTATTCTGTAGCACTTTGAGGTTTGTTTCAAATGTAAAGTGCATTATAAATAAAATGTTTTATTATTATTATTTTATTATGTCGAGTGGGAACACAACAAATCCAACATTACGTAACATCAGTCAAATTGTTTTCATGAAAAAGTTCATTTTTGCTGAGGGAGAGACTCGTTCACTCTGATGTCATGGGGAGTGCAGGTGCACTTGGGAAGGGCGCAGGGTCAGTGGGAGTGCAGGTGCACTTGGGAAGGGCGCAGGGTCAGTGGGAGTGCAGGTGCACTTGGGAAGGGCCCAGGGTCAGTGGGAGTCAGGTGCACTTGGGAAGGGCGCAGGGTCAGTGGGAGTGCAGGTGCACTTGCCCTTCATGAAACCCACAAAGAAAAAGTTACATCAACACAACCTGGTTGCGTTGAAGGATGCTTGCTTTGCTGGGGGTTTGTGGAGCACACACACTCCTACCCATGTTTCAGCTCAAGCTCTGTGTTTGTACACATGATCTTTATGTAGCTCTGCTACTGTCATCTAAAAACTCTCTGAAGAACACAGACAGAGAAATAGTTGCAAACACTTAAAAACAGAATGAGATCTTAAGAGCATGGTAATTCAAATACTTAAAAACAGAATGAGATCTTAAGAGCATGATAATTCAAACACTTAAAAACAGAATGAGATCTTAAGAGCATGATAATTCAAACACTTAAAAACAGAATGAGATCTTAAGAGCATCATAATGATAATTATCTTCTTAACTGCATATTCTATGCTACCTGAAATTATGCTTTTAAAACAACATTTTCTCCAAAGGGCCCCATACCAGTAAATTTATTAATTTTTTGTTTTGCATTTTGATAAGGTGTGCACAAATATCAGCAATAACCTATAAGATACAGTTACTGGGGCCCAACTTGTCTCTGATTGTATTCTGCACTCAGTCAAGTGTCTTTCTTACGCTGCATTGTAACCTTATCATCTAATGAATCAGAACACTGCTGAACCCTGAACACTCAGAACTATTCCGAGGATCATTTAAATGGATATACTGAAAACAGCCCACAAAGCTGTCAGCTGATAAAGCTCAGCACCTTCTTCAACAAACACACAGAGCTTTGCAAGACCATAAATCAGCAGAATGTCTCAGGTGGTGCCTGAAGGTAATCGTGATAAAAGATGAAAGCACTTTGATCCCTACTATAAGAGCAAACAGAAATAAAGGAGCAAACAGCAGCCTGACTGAGGTAAGATGGCTGGTAGGATACACAAATCAAAAAGATAAAACTTCAATCAATAGTGTGCAGGCAAAGATTAAAACTTTTCCTGAGCACACTCCTAATGTTAATCAGATGAATCAGTGCAAATTATGATAAACTTATAGGTGCAGTACAACTTCCAAGTGTAGCTCTGACCACTTACAAATACTACTTGAACTTGCATAAAAATAATATAATTCAACTGAATATTTATCCGACATCATCATAAACACATTGTCAACCCTGAGCATGTTTGTGCAGTGTAAGTTTTTTGGTTTTTTTTTTTTTTTTTTTTTAACAGATCACAGTCACCGATTGTTAAAATGTGCAATTAAAAAAAAATGTTTCTTGAGAGTGTCATGGAATCTGCACAACGTGCATGTGTATTTTGTCCTGGTTGGAACAATTTAGATTTTACTGGCAATGTTCCTCCCAAGAGGGCTGGACATACATGACAACAGGAGAGCTATTTATCACCTAGACCTTAACCCTCAAGATGCATCCATTCATAATTGTAAGTTGCTTTGAGTAAAAGCATCAATTAAATGCCATAAATGTAAATTCTACACAGCTTTAAGACTCAATACTTTAAGACTTAAAGTATCAATGATCGTGAGATATCATTCAAATACACCATATGCAGGATTCATGGATTTCGAGCAATCCTCAAAGTGACAAATCTGTGAAGACAATGGTGTCCGAGATGACTTGCCTAATAAACCAGAATGAAAATAAGTGATAAAATCCATGCTGGCAGGTTTAGACACACAGCAAGAAGTAGAAAAAAACTACAAAGCTTACTGAGGTTCCATCACCAGGTGTGTCGGCTCCGGCTTGACAGGCATGTCATAGACATTTCAAGCAAGTCACGACTTTCGGTTTTACTGTAACTCATACAGAATGCCAACTTTTTAAAACATTTGCATGACATGTTCCTCGACGTTTTGCTGATTTTAAACAGCATTCACATCGCGTTATAAAATACTGATATTTTTCATTAAAATAATGTCCGAATTACATAACCCGAACAACATTGTTTACAAAATGATGTCAGAAAAGTCCGCATTACATGACCTAAATAACAAAATCATTTATAACATGGTAACACTAATATTGTAAACAATTTAATGTGTTTCATTAATTAAAATGCATTGTATTGTAATTATTATCGCACACCATAACACTGTTGCTGTAACGTCAGATCTGCCAACAGCTGCCAGATCTCTGCGTTAAACAGTGTACTAGTTAACTATCCTACCTTACAAAGAGACAAACCGCGGTCCAGACCTCAGGACTTGATTATATTTCGTGACTCGTGTCTACAAACAACGAAAAACTCCAAAGTCCGGTAATAAATGACCGCTTACACCGATAAAGTACGAGCAGGAGTGTAGCCACACACGGTAACCTCTGACTAGAGGAAGGGTAGCTAGCTGGAGATAGCTGGCTAAATATTCGTCGCCAGTTTCTCAGGGAGTTGGCTAACTACATATCTATCTACAATGTCAAACAGGTTAATGTTAGAACTGGTTAACTGGGCTAGGTGCTGTACCTTCCGTCAAACCCTTATAGGTCCGATGTTTTGCTCTAAGAAAGACGTCCTCGTCTCCTGCCATATCTTAAGTGCAACCAGCGAGCCACATTCACAGTAACTGCTCAAGTAAAGTTCTGTTGCCAAGTAGCCGTGCTGCTGCTTTGGTCTGATCAAGACCAGCCTTACAATCGATGTGTTCGACAATGGATTAATAAATCCTACCAATATTAGCGAACTGATTCCGCGCGAGGACGGAAGGGTTCACAGTTCTGCAGCGAGGCGTAATATATGTTATTGGTCTCCACTAAACAGGAGGGCCACTCTAAGGAAAGATTAGTTTTGATCAAAGTCTGAACTTGAATCACGATGCTGGCAGCTTTACACTCTGTTTGCAATTTGTCCGCGGAATTCTTGTGAGGCAAATGACACGTGGATTTGACAAATGTTTCAGTTCATTTGAGGTATACTGCAGTACTGTTGTATAGTTTTAAACAAACAAATAAATGAATAGCTTAATACAATTTTAATACAGTTCGGATAATGTCTATTGAGCAAATGACACGTGGATTTGATAGTCTCAGTTCATATGAACTATACTGTAAACAAACACACAAACAAGTAGGTTAATATTATTTAGGTAAACGTAGTATCATGTTAGAGAAAAGGTCTATTTATGGAACTTGTAGTCTACAACACTGACAGCCTTCTCTGCTCATCCAGTAGGAATGCAGTAGGACCCCCTCAGTTAGGATAAGTATCTTATAAATGCTTTATTGTCTCTTTAGCCTTATTGTAGCAGCAGTTTTGTTTAAAATGATGTCACTACGCCTTTTCAGTAAACACCTACAGCCAAATAGTTATATGTATTTAGAGTTCAGCCAATCACTAGAACTAAAATGGCCAATAATCTAGTTATGTTACTAGTAACATCTAGTAAATGTTCAGGAGTAATAAAAATATAAATTTTTGCTTTCCTCACATTCAGTGATAATTTTTTACATAAAATAAAATATGTATTTAAATGGAAATTGAACGAGACCCAAACGTGGGTTATGTGAGGTACACCTACAGGTGCTTCACCTGATATGGTAAATATATCCAGATATTTTTCAGTACAATTTAACATGCAATTAAAAAGCAATACATTGTAGCAAGGTTATTTCCTTTTATTTAAGAGGCTCATTTGTTTTTCTCAGCGCTACTCCAGTGGTTGGAGAGGCTGTACCCTTGAAAAAGCTGTGCATAATTTCCAAGATACTTCGAGAAGTTTTGTCCCCCAGTAGACAAAGTGTCCACAGGCTTCTGCAAAAATTATAACAATACTTTGTTTTACTTATGAAGTGCCCTTCTCAGACAAAAGGCTCACTGTACAGTATAAAAGAAACAACCTAATGTCAATAAAAACAACATTTGAAAAGTGTACATCAACAAACATACATATAAAAAAGGAACAGATATACATGAATGCCAGTGCAGATGCTTACATGGTGCTTTATTTGTAGTGTTAAATAATTACAAATACATACAAGCAGATATAAGAAATCAGTGATGCCATGCTGGGGTGATATGTGCAAATCTCTTACTGTGTAAGCAGCTAAGGTTCTGAATTCTGGATATTGCAGAGGCACTGAAAGTTATGATATATGTACTGAATGCATGAACTAAGATTTCTATTTCATGAATAAAAAAGGTTTTAGTTATGGTGTTGGTGTTTAGTTATTTAGTTAAGGTTGATTTAGTTAAAAGTGTGGGGTTGACAATAGTACTTAGATTATGAACTGATTCAGAAGGAGTAACTATAACTCAGTAGCCAAATGAATATGACTAGTTTTCCTACAAACACCCTTACCTGCATAACTCCTGTCATTTCACAATATAGTCTAGGAAAGTTTTTTGTGTTGCGGTTCAGTTTGTCCTCTAGATATTATGGAAGAGCATGTAAGGAAATTTTGTTGGTTGCTAAAATAAATCTGTGTATCATCAGCATTTAAATAAAACTGCAAGCCATGCTGATGAACAATAGCACCAAGAGGGAGAATGTAGATAATAAATATCAAAGAGCCCAGAACAGAGCCCTGTGGGACACCCTGAGAGACAGCAATAGAGATTCGATATGTGTCTGTTTATGAAAATAAAGTGCTAATCTTTTGGCACGGTAAGAGCTAAACCAAACTATTGCATTGTCATAGATACCTAGAAACGCCTGAAGATGAGAAAGGACCATATTATGAAAGACACTTTCAAATGTAACAGTGAGATTAAGAGGATTAGAATATTAATAACACTACGAGAGTCAATTCAGCTGTTTTTCAGTGTTATCATATTAGTCTAAATTTATAAAATTATGATTTTGAAAATACACTACAGTTATAGGATTTATGTATACATTAGTAGTTAATGTAGGGAGTGGCAGAAACATGGGAAGCTGTTTTGTAATAAATTACATTTTATCTTCACTTGTACCACTATTTAAAACCAAATTCATTATTAGAAAATGTGTAGAAGATTTATATAGACACCCACCACACACACCTTAGCCCTTGAAAGCAGTTTATGTCTCCTGAAGAGCTTGCAGTGGTGGTATTGGACATCTAAAACGTAGACTGTATACATAGAAACGGGTAAAATTCGGCCCTGAAGACGCTCATTTTGCGGTGATTCTGGGGGACTGCAGACCTTATACATGTATACCGTTTACGCAGAGAGGTCAGTGGAATGCCATTTTGGACGAATGCATGAAAGGATGATCCAAGGAAAATAGTGTGTGCCTGGAGCAGTCGTCCTATTCAATTTGTTTTTGTTTTGTGATTTTCACATGGAATAAATATGTATTACAACCCCCAAGCTTCTTTGCATAAGACTTAATCATTTGGTGTAAAAGGTCGTATATTGTAGGTAATTCAGCTTCTATCAAGCTTACAGTATTGCTTCCTCCTTCCCTCTCCTCCTCCTTTCCCTGTCCACCAGGTTCTCCGTCTCTCTCCTCCTTATTACTCAATGTGACGCGTTTGAATCCGGTGCTGCCTACAGTTTTGCCTCTGCTCTGAGGCTCAGTGCACGAGCGCGCATCGCATCTCTTCCAGCGTCCTTCAGGTCTTTGTTGCGCTTTGAGCGGCGTAAAGTACAGAGACTCTACACAACCTTGAGAGCGCTTCGAGTGGAGAGACGCCCTCTGTCAGGGTGGGCTTTGTTAGAGTATTTTTTAAAACTGATCATTCGCCACACGCGGAAAAAATCTCTGAAAATGATAACAACCCCGTATGGCTATATTTTCATTCTTGGATTTATGTTGTCTTACGACTGCTAGCAACAACTCTTCTCTCTTTTCCAGTTTGTCGTTGAAAAGAAGGAGACAACAGAATGAGATGGTCAGTCTTGCTTTTAGAGTACTTGTTGGTCAAAGTTATGGTGCTGGTGTGCAAAGCGGACGGTGAACCCGAACAGCAGCTGGAGGGCTTTATAATGCTGTCCGGAACTAACGGGTCCAGGGACGAAGAGAACGGCGTTTCCGAAAGTCCACACACACAGGACGAATGTCGGGGATACTACGATGTAATGGGCCAGTGGGATCCACCGTTCATTTGCCAAACGGGCAATTATTTGTATTGTTGTGGCACCTGTGGCTTCAGATTTTGCTGTGCTTATAAAAACTCTCGTTTGGATCAAAGCACGTGTAAGAATTACGATACTCCTGTATGGTTAAAAGGTCAAACGCCGTATAAGAAAACTGATCGAGGCCACGACCCGACAAGGGACAAAACGAATTTAATTGTGTATGTAATTTGCGGAATAGTGGCCATCATGGCACTAGTCGGAATATTTACGAAACTTGGACTAGAAAAAGCTCAACGACCCCACAGAGAAAACATGTCTCGGTAGGTTGCAAGTTTTTTGTGCGTTTTTTAAATCACCAAATCACTTCTGGAAAAAATGTACATTCTGTGTTACAAATAATGCAACAAGGTATTTTCGGATATTATGTCGAAATAAAACCTACATGAACTGAAAAAAGACATCGGAGATTGACAAGCTATTGTTCGCATACTGCGTCTGAGCGCGTTAACTGACATCCCAGGTTGAAAGCCTCAGTCTGAATTATTTTTTTCATCTTATGTGTATTTAGGACTTCTCCGTCGGTCATGATTGCTGGCTTGTATGCATGTGTAAATATACAGAGAGACAAATAACTATTCATAGCAGAGAACTATTTGTTTTAATACCAATAATGTGGTGGAAGGCATTAAGGCAAGGCAGTCTGACTTCCTCAGCGAGGCTTGTTAAACACGCTGGCGGTGTAGTTGGACGTAGGCGCAGCAACTTCAAGACCACTGTAACTCTACGTGCTTTTGTTTCGCTCTTGAGAAAGTCAGTTCCTTATCTTACAAAAACTGATCGTAGCAAGCAATTTTGCGCTAATGCGTTTTGCTTTCCACGTAGTCTACTCCGTTACCCTCTGCCCGCTGTGTCCAGTGTTCCATGCTGCGATAAGAAAAGCGCAACCCACCGTGTGTGCAAGTGGTATAAATAAAAACTACATCTCCCGTATGATGCAAAGACAGCTACCATGGACAGCTACTATATTCCGGCAACGCGCACACGGCGCGCTTAGCGCACGGGCAGGCTCGATACTACAGTGCACTCTGCGTATTGCATAGAAACAAAGACCTTATCTGATCACATGGATACAGTCTAAATGCGTGACCTATCGCAATGCAAACATGGGTGTTTTTCATAGTCTTTTTCCAGATATAACCTGTTGTTCACTAAAATAAAATCTTTTTCCTCGCCACAGAGCTGTAGCAAGCGTCATGCAAGGCGCGTGCCAAGCTGAACATGAAGAAGCCATCGGAATGCACACACAGCACTACGAAAACACGCAAGCGAGGGCGAACAATATGCGTAAGTCACTCTGGAGTTGCTTTTGTTTTCCCGTGACGTTTTCGGCAGCTGTGCCGAGGGATGAGGATGAGCGCATACGATTCCATTTTAAGCTCGTAGATGCTACAGTACAATATATTTACAGCACAGTATATATGTCATGCTACAGGTACAACATGTACCCACTTTTGAATATTCAGACTTTTGGTGCAACTTTGTGCAGAATGGACAGTTCTCTCATTGTATACAGTTAGATATCACTGACACGTTATCCTTAAAATATGTGTAGGGAAAAAGAAGAAAATTCCCTGTGTATGAAAGTCATCTTTTTATGACAGATCACACTGGATGCAGCTGTGTACTGTGGTTCAATACAGAGATCTAAACATTCAACACACAGATCCAAACGTTCAATACAGAGATCTAAACATTCAACACACAGATCCAAACGTTCAATACAGAGATCTAAACATTCAAAGCGAATGTTGTTTTTAAAAACTTAAATCTACAATCCTAAACCTAAATCCGCTTCTTCTGATTACATCACCCTCCTGCGTGGTAATCAGCTCCCTAAACATACATGTGTGGGAATGAACTAAAGCACAGTGTAGATTCAGATATCGTGCTCACAGGGATACATTTTGTTTTACACTGTGAATGTTGGTCTGTAGCCTGGGGGTCCTTCCGATTATTATATCTAAGATAACGGTATTCCAAGCCTGTAATATTAAGTTTCTGAAACAGTGGCTGAAGCCATTTTTTAAATCCACATCTCAAACTGATGGAAGAACAAATGCACATGGGATCATTTGTTACCAGGTGTGACACATCCATAACTACTACGTACCTGTGCAGATTCCATAACTACGTACCTGTGCAGATTCCATAACTACGTACCTGTACAGATTCCATCTCACAGTATTTGCTCTCATGAACTAAAACGTGTTTAAAATCTAATGGGTTTGATGCCCTTTACAGTGGTAGTCGAAAGGCGTGTTATGGTTTTAGTTTAATTCCTGGAACTGCCTTTGCTTTAAGCCACTTGTCTAGTTTGGATGAGACAACAGAGGCACCTGGACAATCTGAAGGTCACTAAGGCTGCTGGGTTTGTTCTCTGAAGACTCTCAGTTAATTCACCCGGTGAACTGCTTAATTAATTTGTCTGTTTCACACCAGCCACAAACAGCCTTGATGCAGCTCCTACATGTATGTTTTTCCCCTTTAGGACTATGGTGAAAGTCAGTGGAAAAGCAAAAGCTTGTCTGGCCACCTTTATGAGCTGGTGAAGACCTGTGACGGCTGCTCCGTCCTCGTGCTAATCGTCAGGCCTGGGCTTGATCTTTTGTTTTAGTGTTCTGACCTCCACAGAGCTCCACTGTACAGTCCTCACAGACCCTGTGGGTGACAATAAGTACTTGAACTGAAAATCGGGGGAAAGAAAGTTTAAAATAATGATCTTTTAATGGCTTGGTAATGCGATGTAATGATTTCAATGTTACAGTGCACAGTTGAATGTCTATTTTCATGCATATGCTTATTCTGACCTTCTGATTCTGACTTTTCCAGTGTCTGATGAAGTCTTTAGAAATCGGGAGTAGGTCTCAGGCTTTGGGTCATGGCAATGAAATGCATAGTTTCCAGAAATATGTCTTAAAATCTTCAAACAAAACCATCAAACAAAACTGATCAGCAAGAACAACCAATTACTGATTCTCTCCCTGGGAATCATTTTCTCATTGCAATCTTTTTTGTTTCCGCACTCATGCTCTCTCTTTCTCTTTCTCACACACACACACACACACACACACACACAGATACGCAGATACACATACACATGGAGTCCAAGGGATTCTTTCAAACACCTTTTCTCAAGCTAATTACCTTAATGGAGTTTCCCAAAGAAGCAGCAGGGATCAATTATCTTTGGTTTATTAGAGCCTTATGCCAGCAGATGTCTAGAAACAGGCACCGACTGGAATCATCTCAGAAACAGGGGGTAATGTACCTATGAGTGGAATCATCTCAGATACAGGGGCTAATGTACCTACGAGTTGAATCATCTCAGATACAGGGGCTAATGTAATGTACCTATGAGTGGAATCATCTCAGATACAGGGGCAAAAGTAGCTACAAGTGGAATCATCTCAGATAGAGAATGTGTGGATCTCCTTTTTTGACAGTGGTTTGTGCTTCCTGAGTTCCTCAAAACATTAGTTACACTGTGACTTCATGGTTGTGGTGCCTTTGGATAACTGCATTACTTTCAGAACAGAAGTGGAACGTTGCTTCTAAAAGAGCTTCAATGTTCTGGCAGGAGTTGTGATTACTCTCTCTTTTTTTGTTTTGCATATATCCACTGCCATATGATCCAATCTTAAGCAAATTGTGAGTTACTTCTGTAGCAGTACATCACATATTTACAGAAGATCCAAAAACTGACATCTCAACATTTGTTAAACGTGGAGGGTTTGGTTTATTTATTACATTAATTTCAAGGGCCAGGGGAGGTAAAATACTCACAGTCTAGTTCAGAAAGGACAGACAATGTGTCTCTTCTCCATAAAAGTACTGTTTTTTTATTAAGAGAAGACAGCAGTTGACATGCACGATAAAGAGGTAGACGCCCAGTGGTTCGGGTTTGTACAGGTGGAAACATGGGGAGAGCAGAAGTCTACAAAAGGGAGGAAGAAGCTGGTGGCTCCCAGACAGCTGCGTCTTAAAAAACGTAGAGAGAATGTAATGAACACTAAATGATACACGTCAACCAAATCAAATGTTAATAGGCAATCAAAGAAAGCAAACCAGTTTATATGTTATTTTTAAAAACCATACTTGTATGTAACGAAAGTAAATCTTTAACATCAAATTTTGTTTCTAACAAGTGTCTAGTGCATTTATACATTTCCCCTTGAAGATGTTTTCAAAATATGGTTGAAAATCTGTCCTGTTAAATAGCATATTAATGAGTCCATCAACACAACTGAAAACAGTAATAGAAAAAACAGGAAAAGTTCTTCTGTTCTTCTGCACAGTGATCACCATCAGCTCTTCATATAAATTTGGGGATCAAATAAACTGCATCAAATACATGCAGAGCTGATTCAATATTCTTTATTGCTTGAATAAGGGAGATATTTTTTCTAGATTTGTATAGTGTCTGATATTGTGATCTGTGCTTGAATTTCAGACTGTATTCTATTGCATCTGTATATAAAAAAAATAAAATTCAAACATGTAATCCCTAATAATATAAAACTTTCTGCTGTTGTAACTATTGTCAGATCAGACAGTTCTTTATTCTTGTACATTTGTAAGTCATTTGGAGTTGGATGTTTTGCTAACAAGTGCTGTATTGTTCATAGCCAAAGGTCCAGAGAAAGACGACAAAATTGCAATGGTGGATTAAAATGCCGTTCTGCACTCTGTAACTGCTGATGGTGAGAAATCCCCCTTAATCTTGAGCTTTTGTAAAGAAATCCTCATTCTCTCAGTGTTCTGTTGTAAAGAATCAATGTGTTCTGCTCTTGCTTCTCAATGATAACATTCTATAAATAATCCATCGCAAGGCGAGCTCTCCCTCCTTTCCCCGTTCTCTCTCTCTCCTTTTCTTTCTCTCTCTCTCTCTCTCTCTCTCTCTCTCTCTCTCTCTCTCTCTCTCTCTCTCTCTCTCTGTCTTTCTCTCTCCTGATCCGAGCCCGTTAGCTGTGGGTGAAAACACCATGTGTACATCCATGGCAGCATATTGGCCCCTGTTCTCCTGGCCTCCCACCCCACCCTGATCACTGGGCCACAGTTCATGCTCCTGGAGGCAGGCAGCATATTTCTGTTGGCTCCCTGACCGCAGCCACCTACACTGCCGCCACGCTACAGCGAGAGGAGGCCCCTGTCGGGAGTGTATTTGGGCCAGCATGGCCTCCCCGCTTTCAGAGAGCTCCACAGAGCAGAACTGGCTCCGGTTTCACACCCACAGGACGCGCTGGCAACCCTCTTCCTCCTGGGCCGCTAAGCACATTGGGGAAAGGGACACGTGGTCATCTGACGTGCGTCACTGAACTGGGGGCACATACAGGTCTGCTCTAGATGCCAGTGCTAATTTTACTCCATATACATAAGGCTGTTGTCCTTTATCAAAAAAACCCCAAAACATTGGTGTTGTTATTGTTGTTGTTCCAAGTACTTCAATATTTGAAGGAATATGCAAAAAAAGAGAATAAAATTACATATGAAAATGAAATGGTTGTTTAGATGAACTAATGATTCTGATTTAAGCCCTTCATGTAGAAACTCTAGCTGTCCTAAATGCTTACTGAGGTACAAACTAGATATTTCCATTATTCAGCACTTGGATGGTCTAAAGAGATGCTGCCTGATTCATGCCACACCATCAGAGTGGAAAAACATTACTGGCAGTTTTTTGCCCTTTAACCCAAAAAATAATTTTTTCTGCATATTATGCAAATAAACCATTTGAGCATCCCTGTAGACCTCAGGCCGTGTAGATCTCAGTCCTGTACATCTCAGGCCCTGTAGATCTCAGGCCGTGTAGATCTCAGTCCTGTACATCTCAGGTCCTGTAGATCTCAGGTCCTGTAAATCTCAGGTCCTGTAGATCTCATGTCCTGTAGATCTCAGCCCCTGTTTGCAGACATACAAGATGATTTCACTCTCTTTGACTGTGTCCAGTGAGTAAAGCCAAGGACTTTTTGGCCCTCACAACGCTGTGTGCAAAAATGATGTCATACAAAAATGACTTTTCTGAGTTGATAAGTACATGGCGTGATTGTTCTCACATCAAAACACTGCGATGAGGTATTTAACTCAAACAGTTACCATCTCTAAAGGGCATATATCATGAGGAGGGTGATGAATGTAACAGAGATGAAGAAAACTTGGTCAAACTTTGTTGATCTGCTGGCTAGAGCAGCCACACCCTGGAGACTCCAGCACCCACGTACAGACCTCAGTGAGCCTGACGTAGTGAGGTCACACAGCTTGGGATAATTCACACGCCAACAGGGAGCTGGTGTCTCTCACCGCTGACACCTTTAAAATGAACCAAGAACAGAGGTCATCACTGAAAGTGAATCACCTCACTTGGGGGATGCAGAAAGGTAACATTAAGTAGCAGGAGTTATGAAACACGTAAAGGCTGATCCTGTATAAAAGATGCACATTGGTTTGTGAGGAAGATAGATTTTTCTTTTCTACAGAGGACAGAAGAATAATATATTAATTAGGAAAATGTAAAATTGTTAGTATCCCTTTAACGTAAATAACTCTTATTATTGATTATCCGTGTGGGTCTCCAATCGCTTTCTAATTTTACTGATTGTTTTGATGTATGGATTGATTCCTCATACCTTTCCCCACACACAATGGATTGAATATTGAGCCATGTACACATACATGTGTACACACACACACACACACACACACACACACACACACACGCATTTACATACACACACATGCGCGCGCGTTTACTAGCAAAACCCTCAGCAGCATGCAGCTATTTATCATTTTACATGATGGAGGCTGGAATCATTTCTGTCCTCTGCATGCTTTAGCTCACACTTTAAATGAACAAAACTTCACCTTCAGATAATATCAGATCTCACAGGTGTTATTTTACTTAAACTCCCAATGGAAAAGTTGTGTGTAGTATATTCTGATTTAATGAATGAATACATCTAAGCACCTTGTTAAAAAGGCTGCAGTCCGTGATACATGGATTTGGTGTGTTTAAAGATGAGGATGTGGATTTGTTTATGTTTGAGTATTCACACCTCATACCACATGAGGATGTGGATTTGTTTATGTTTGAGTATTCACACCTTATACCAGATGAGGATGTGGATTTGTTTATGTTTGAGTATTCACACCTCATACCAGATGAGGATGTGGATTTGTTTATGTTTGAGTATTCACACCTCATACCAGATGAGGATGTGGGTTTGTTTATGCTTGAGTATTCACACCTCATACCAGATGAGGATGTGGATTTGTTTATGCTTGAGTATTCACACCTCATACCAGATGAGGATGTGGATTTGTTTATGCTTGAGTATTCACACCTCATACCAGATGAGGATGTGGATTTGTTTATGCTTGAGTATTCACACCTTATACCAGTTTGTTAACAGCAAGCAAATAGCTCAAGTCAGAATACATAATGAGCCGAAACCAGAGACTTGCAGGAATAATCTGATTTTTTAATAAACAGACATTTTTTCATGAAGGCTATAGCTGGCATTAATTTCATAACAGGTGTTAAGCAGGATGGACTTGATAATTAACCATTTAAAACAATTCTGGTAATAGCTTCTGGTTTGTGTGGGGGGGTGTGGGGGTGTGTGCCATATGTGTTCTTCTCACCACAACAGGCATATAGAGCATTACCTGAATCTTCAGGACAAAACTCTGATCTTACAAAACATAACATGAGAACCAAACACTCGCCACTAAACCTGCTTATGCTGAAAGAAAGAAAGAAAGAAAGAAAGAAAGAAAGAAAGAAAGAAAGAAAGAAAGAAAGAAAAGACCACAGAAGAACATCAGTGCTGAAGAGTGGCTGTGCTGGACACCCTTCTGGTCCTGTCCTGAACAAGCTTTGATGTGTCCCTGCCTCTCTTCATATCTGCAGGCAAGCTTCCTGTGAACCTTTGCTCTGGGGGATATTGGGACTTTTTAACTCCTTCAGAAGCAAAGCATGTCTTGGCATTGGAACGTTCACCCATCTCCATGTTTCTCGAGTACCTATTTCTAAGGCACTGTGACATGGGCCCTCCAGGCTGCTTGTGGTCTCTTTAAAGAAAAATGAGCACACACACACTGCTCAAACATGCTTCACAGGCAGCTCTGTTTTCAGTGGACATATAAGCCATTTGGATCTTCCATCTGTTCTATCCTGGTAATATTTGAAGAATGCGGATGTTTCCTGCTCCACACGTTATTACACACATCTCTGAGAGGGAACAAAGGCTCACACACTTTAAAGTGGATGGTTCAAAGCTGTTTCACCCACTGATAAGACTGTGGTGCATCTTGTACCATACAGACCTGCTGTGAGATTTTGGGGGAATCACTGTACTCCAGTAGCTGAAAGTGAAGCTCAACACATGTATAATGCATTTTCTACCTCTGCTATGAAAACTGCTCCCATATAATTTATCGTGGCCTGTTATGACTGTACCCCGATCTATTTCTACTGTTAGATGTGAGTTAAAATACAAAATATTTTTACATAGTGTATATGTTTGGGGAAGAAGGTGACAATTAATTAATTAATTTTCAGTTTCCACTGGATGTTTTAAACTGTTATGATTCTTGCACATATGTGAAGACATCATTTTTATATCAAGCTATAGAATAAAGGACAACCTCCTTTTCTCAAGTTGTCACCTGTCAACACTTTGCATTGGTGATGGGCCTTCAAACCTCACAGCTGAGGAGACCAACGGTAGGAACATCAATCTCTGGATGAGAGTCACAATGACCTGCACAATCTGACAGAATCACAGCAACCTCCACCAGAATCTCCACCTGGGTTTCTTTAACCTCCACCAGAATTTCCACCAGGGTCTCCAACTGACTTCATAAGGTCACACTGACATGTGGTTGGATGAAGGAACCAGTGCTGTTCTCAGGGAAACAACTCCCCCAAACTCCTCCAAACAAGTGTTATGAATATCTGCTGAACATTGCAGTACAAAGAGATTTCACTTGGTAACCTACTTTCTTTTGAATACCTGTATTTTATACTGAAAAATGATCACCGAATTCCATTTTTAGAATTCTCCAAAATACTGTGCAAAGTTCATAGATGAATTCACTGAAATGTTGTCAAGTCTTTCTTTTGATCATGTCTGTTTCATTATAACAGATCATTTTAACACCCATGTAGGTACTGCCAGGGAATTCAAGCCAAATAATCTTCTGCTTTATTTGGTACTTTTGTTCTTTTCCAGCATGTTAGAAAAACTACTGAAAGGGACAAACTACTGAAATGCCCACACTCTGGATCTTCAGAGGGCCTCAATATTTCTAACATTACTGTTAAGAATTTGCCGTTCTGATCATTGTGTTTTCTTTGAAACACTGACCTCTCTAGATTCTCAAATGGCTGTTCAAAAGTGTATGTAAATGAGAGTGCATGTGATCAGTTCATGAAGGTTACATTCATGGTTTGTTTCAATGATAAAATCTGAAACATTACACTAACCATCAGTACTTTAAAGTCAAATAATGAGTAGGGTTAGCCCTAACCCTAACCCTAACCCTAACCCTGACAACAGTACCGATTCCATCGCCAGCCAAAAACCACTAGGCTCTTAAGCCACAATTACAACAACTTTACATATTGCCTGGATACTTTGCCAACTGACTTTCTCAAAAATGTTTAGTTCTGCAGCAGCTGTATGTAGTTAATGGCTCTCTCATGTCAGGTATATTCCTCCAATCACTGAAACAGCTGCTGGACCACTCTTTAAAAAGGAAACTGTATTCTTTTGTACTTAATAACTACACCCACGACTCAAATCTTCCTTTTATATGTAAGAAAACTGAGAACGTGGTATATAATCGACTAATTGATTTTTTAAATGTAAATTACCATTCTGACTTGTCTGAACCCACCATAGTACTGAGACCTACCTGTTTTTTTTTACATACTACTGAGACATACCTGTTTTTTACATAGTACTGAGACCTACCTGTTTTTCTCTGCAGATGATTACAGCTTAACTGGGTTAACTGGGTTAACTGGGAGCTGGATGTGATCGAATTTCCTTCTATTAAATAAAGAAGAAGCAAAGATTATAGGAGAGGTAACTGACAGAAAAGCAACTTAAAACCAGTGTACATCATGAAGTTAG
>JAOXYF010000012.1:3262291-3272946 GCA_028565775.1 Sternarchorhynchus goeldii
CAGTGAAACACCTAGAACAGTGGTAAAATGTTCAATAAATACAGTGAAACACCTAGAACAGTGGTAAAATGTTCAATAAATACAGTGAAACACCTAGAACAGTGGTAAAATGTTCAATCTTAAGACGAATAAAGTGCTTTGGAGTGATAAACCCAAAGACCTGAGGGCTAATCTAAAGTACCACAGAGATACACATGATGTCTTTAGAATGATCTTCAGAATGATCCTCTAGAATGAGCTTCAGAACAGTCTTATAGAATGAGATTTAGAACAATCTTCTAGAATGAACTTCAGAACAGTCTTATAGAATGAGCTTTAGAATGATCTTCCCTTGGCTTCCGATCTTCCCTTGGCTTTCCGATTGGGCAGCAGATGCTTTACTGAAACTTGTTGAAAAGTGTAACCAGGGAACAAGCAAACATATAATGGACAGGTACAGGTATCAAGGCTGTACCTCTCATGTTCACTTCATAAATGTTGTCTTTTAATTAATTTATTCTCAAATAGCTCTTCCATGTACCTAGCTTCACAAAAATAAAAATTCAGTTGTCAAGAGCTAGTATGATCTTGTCAGGAGGTCATTTCTGTTCTATCTGTCACAGAGTACCATGAGGTAGCACTGGCAGTTAAATGAGGGGGAGAGAAGGACAACACTGTTAAAGAACACCGTCACTTAGCCACAAATTGTGCCTGTTAGCTCCTGATCCTCGAAATTAAGTGTTTGACCTCCCTTTAGTCTAAATAATGTTCATTTCTTCCATGTTTTGTTGTTGTACCCCCCTGAACAGATAAGAGCATGTTGAAATACTAGCCCAGTGTTTCTTCACGGCAGTAGATGTGTTTTGCAGCTAAGTTGCAACCCCAGGGTTTTAGTGTTTTATGTTCAATAGTGTTTAGTATTGGGGGAACATTATTTTTTCAGACAGGCATTCTGGTGACAATGATTTTCAAAGTATATATATTTATACTATTGCCAGTATATGTATGCAACTGATACAGTACATTGTGCCAAGAATTAGCTTGTTGAAGTTGTGTATAATTTTATTATCTATTTGTCTTTTTCACTCTAAAAACTGTTTTCTGCTACTGCATCACAGTATGATGGATGTGGTTGTTCTGAAAGTAATGGTATCTTTCAAAATCAAGTTATAATATTGGAATAAAGTAAGAATTTCTTTCATCATTCTCTTCACAATATATTTTTTCTTGACTGCTGCACGCAACAGTCCAAGGGAACAGGGAACAGGGAACAGGGTGAAGTTTAGGGAACAGGGAACAGGGTGAAGTTTAGGGAACAGGGAACAGGGAACAGGGTGACGTTTAGGGAACAGGGAACAGGGTGACGTTTAGGGAACAGGGTGGGGTTGAGGGAACAGAACGGAGTTAAAGGAACAGCACAAAGTTTAGGGAATAGGGCGGGTTTTAATGAACACAGTGGAATTAAGGGAACAGGACAGAGTTTAGGGAACAGGGTGGGGTTTAGGGAGCAGGGTGGAGTTAAGGGAACTGGGAGAGGTTTAGGCAACAGGGCAGATTTAATGGAACAGTGTGAGGTTTAGGGAACAGGGTGAGGTTTAGGGAACAGGGTGAGGTTTAGGGAACAGGGCAGATTTAAGGGAACAGGGTGAGGTTTAGGGAACTGGGCAAAGTTTCCATGACAAAGTTCACTGAATTCAACTCAATTAATCCAGCAATGTGTAAATTGGTATTATATCAGCCAAAAACACTGGATTTTCTTGTTATTTTCCTATAGCAGATCAGATGGAATAATGTCAGTCTAGCATGAATTTTAAAGGCCTCCAGATGAAATATGCATTTCTCCTGCTTCAAGTTCTTTATTACCCAGAATCCATCCTGCAGTTTACGGGTTAGACATGGACACATTTTTCTTCCTCCCTCACTTCCATCTGATGATTTCTTATTTCTCCTATTGCTTTTTTCCTCTTTGCATCCCAAATCCAAATGGGTAATTTCTTGATATACCATGGTAGGATAGATTTGTTCTCCAGACAGTTCACTGCACATCTTTAAATTTAACTCTTTGTAATGCCAAAGAGCATAGTCATATTTAATCATATTTTTCCCAGGACAAGAGGCCACCCTCAGGTGCTTCATCTTCTCCGGCTGAGCTGAACTCCCTGAGGAGGAACTGATTCGGCTCGAACTGATTCGGCTCATATGATTCAATTTGGGCTCTTGGAGCCTGAGTACAGTAACCAATCCAATCTTCCACTGGTACTCCTTCACCTCCAAAACAGGCGGCAGGAATTAGCCAACGGCTGAATGTGTTCAGGTCAGACTTTGCTGAGGTTTTTTGGCCCGTTGAAAGCTGAAGGGAGGCATGTTGTGGTGGAAGGTCAGGTGACTGAAGCCGATGGTCAGGTGACTGAAGCCGAGGGTCAGGTGACTGTGACTGAGGGTCAGGTGACTGAAGCCGACGGTCAGGTGACTGTGACTGAGGGTCAGGTGACTGAAGCCAAGGGTCAAGTGACTGTGAGTGAGGGTCAGGTGACTGTGACTGAGGGTCAGGTGACTGTGACCGGAAGGAGGCCTGAGTTCTTAGTGGAGGAGAGAGACATATATGTTCAGCATGGTTTAACCTTTATTTTAACAGAAATTTGTCTGAGGTCAAGATTTTGTATTCAAGAATGCGCTTTAGATGTGAGAGGAATGTTGAAACCCATCAGTAAATGCCATATCACTAACTATTCACAGTGCAGAAAATAAAACTGTTTAACACGTGTTGATAAGTCCAATAACTTTTGTCCGATTTTGTCTGGTCTGTGGCAAACACACTATTACTAAATCTATTCTTGTGTACTTTAAAAGGATTATATACACCCTTTTGTTTTACTGGGAAAATGTGTCATTTTCAAACAATTAAAAAAAAAAATCAATCATATCTCAATAGGCATGAAACTTCTAAGATAAAAATGAATGTCATTAGATATGCGACGTGTTCATATGGGACATTTTGGAATTCGGCTTCCCTGTGCACTGAACTTCAGCAGGACTGTACGTAATACAGACTTCCCTGTGCACTGAACTTCAGCAGGACTGTAGGTGATACAGACTTCCCTGTGCACTGAACTTCAGCAGGACTGTAGGTGATACAGACTTCCCTGTGAACTGAACTTCAGCAGGACTGTACGTGATACAGACTTCCCTGTGTACTGAACTTCAGCAGGACTGTACGTGATACAGACTTCCCTGTGTACTGAACTTCAGCAGGACTGTACGTGATACAGACTTCCCTGTGCACTGAACCTCAACAGGACTGTAGGTGATACAGAATTCCTGTTCCTTCCCCTCACAAATGACCCTTCATAACTATGAGGTGCCAACTCCTCTTTGAATGGCATACACACAGGAGGTCCCTAGAGCTAACAAGAAACACTTAATCACACAAGCGTGTAACAATTACAAATTACACTGACATTTGCAGTCAAAAGACAAGGAAACACACCTCAGCTGTGCCAAGAGTAAATCATTTCAGCAAATGCTAATTGAATTTAAAGTGTGAAATGAGTTTGTTAAACTCAACCGATTGTGGTGAAGATACAGACTAAGATAAGTATGTAATGCTTATTAGTTTTATGATTCAATTAAACATAAAATATTTTCATTTAGATGCAGCAGCTAATCAGGTTCAAGGGCTCACACAGATGCATGATTTCTGCAATGAAGAAATATAATTCATATTGCTTGTCATTATTTAAAGAAACTGTGTCATTTCAACGAGTTGATTTCAAAATAACTGTAAAAATTACAAGTGTTTATAATATATTACAACATTCATGTATGACAATAAACTACTGTGGATCCAAAGCTCAAATTTCTTTGAGAGGGGACTACCCTCTTAAGCACTTCCCTCTGAAGCACTACCCTCTTAAGCACTTGCCTCTGAAGCACTACCCTCTGAAGCACTACCCTCTGAAGCACTACCCTCTTAAGCACTACCCTCTGAAGCACTACCCTCTTAAGCACTACCCTCTTAAGCACTTCCCTCTGAAGCACTACCCTCTGAAGCACTTCCCTCTTAAACACTACCCTCTGAAGCACTACCCTCTGAAGCACTACCCTCTGAAGCACTACCCTCTTAAGCACTACCCTCTGAAGCACTACCCTCTTAAGCACTACCCTCTTAAGCACTTCCCTCTGAAGCACTTCCCTCTGAAGCACTACCCTCTTAAGCAGTGTTCACAGGCAGATTTGACATACAGCATATAGGTGAGTGTTACCCATACTACACATGTACTGCATGTAACCAGACGGCTAGGCTCACCGTCTGGAACTGAGACTTATTACACTGCTGTGAATCTGTCAGAGTCCCTTTAAACACGCGAAACATGCAGACATGATGAGTCTCATTGCAGCAGCACCATCTGAAGCAGAACAGAAGCAAAGATGTGTTCTATTTCCCGATACCACAGTTACAGAGATTCATCCCCTTAATCCATCACAGATACCACAGTTAAGGAGATCTCATCCACTTAATCCATCACAGATAAAACAGTTACGGAGATCGCATCTCCTTAATCCATCACAGATACCACGGTTACAGAGATCTAATCTCCTTAATCCGTCCCCGATACCACAGATCTGAAGATCTCATCTCCTAAATCCACCCCCGATACCACAGTCATGGAAATCTCATGTCCTTAATCCATCCCCGATACCACAGTTACAGAGATCTCATCTCCTTAATCCATTCCTGAAACCACAGCCAAGGGGATCTCATCTCCATAACCCACCTCAGATACCTGCAGAGTTTTGTTAATTTAAAATAAGGAACAGACCAATTTCCCATAAAATATGTGCTGTGTTCAAACTATCATTGTGATGAATGTATATTTTACTCTGAATTCATGTATTTGGAATGAATCATGACCCTCTGTGCTCTCCAAGATCAAACCTTCTGCTCAGGGTTGTTACTGCTGCTGCTGATTTTTTGGGGTTTTTTTTGTTGTTGTTGTTTGTGTTTTTTCTTGGTTCAGATGTCCTGGCAATTCGTGAAAAGACAAACAGAGGTGCCCTTACATGCTGTCTCTCCTGGTTTGCCAGTGGTTCTTGAGTGTCTTCTCAAAGAGAAGAGAGTTAATTATAGAAGCACCTTCTTCCTTTGTCTGTTTAAAGGGACCCAATTATCGCGGCACAACAATCACTGATGCAATCTGTTATGCCAGGCGATCATCGCATAATAAAAAGCTTTAACAAGCCTGGACCGACGCTGTGAAATTTCTGTTGTGAAACCCAATGGCATGGCATTCCCTGACTTCCCCACTGTAGCTCCCACTCTAAGTGTGGCTTCCCAACCCTGCCAGCCCTCTCTCCTCCAAGTTGTGGCTCTGGGCTCTGCCCAGTGTGTATAGCAGTTCGCTCTCATCCAGCACAGAGGCACTGGATCACTGAGGAGAAAGGCAAGCCGACAATGAGGAGCTTTCACACACTGAGTCACCGCAGTGAGATGTAAATTCACACCACTCACAAATGACTGGTACAAATACATCGTTCTCACCGCTTAATACTTCTGCTGAAGCAAGGCCACTGTTGATCTTAATACTTCTGCTGAAGCAAGGCCACTGTTGATCTTGTGCTGGTAACAAGGCGTTGCTCATGCCCAAGGCCAGCTCCCCATCAGAGAAGGTCCAAAAGTCCTGCCTCTTCCCTTCTCAATGGGGCAGGGCAGCCAGAAGGCCAGTCCTGTGGCTCTCCATCTGCCCACTGAAAGCCCAGGTAAAAGGCCCTCATACAGGACTCCTTTAAAGGCACTCAGGGGTTCCAGTACAGCTGCCCCATGACTCAGCCCATGGAGGAACCCCTTGCACTGGGTCTGCCTGCTCCATCAGACCCCTGCAGAGGTGCTCTGGCCACACAGGGCTCCTGTTCGGGATGAGCTCAGCTCTCCATTCCCCTAAATACCACTTGTAGCAGGTCCCTGGGCCTGAATTGTGAGTGCTGCTGGTGACCAGTTTGAGCAAGCCACCGTGCGTCTCCCAGAGCAGACACAGAAGACCAGAAAGAACCATTACACCGTCACGGCAGATCATAAGAGAAGCGAGCGGCATGCACTGTTTTGGAAAATAATATTCAGATGAGTCCTTGTGCCCCGTATTGGGACGTCATCTGGAGTACTTAGGAAACTCTAATATAACCACATCTTTGTTAATGTCAGGACCTGAGAAGGTCCTTTACAACCTTAAAATTATACCAGGTGAGGGTTCAGTAGATCTCCGTCTCACACAAGCTATTTTAGGGCCTTCAGATTAACCTCCAGATGAAGATGAAGCGCAGGTTAATATATCAGCCTACAATAGAAGGACAACAACAGAAGAACTTCCATATCAGGGAAAACTCATGAAGGGTGCTGTACATGTCCAAAAAGCACATTAATCAAGCATGTGCGGATAGTAGTCTGAGCTGTAACACCTCAAGATTATTTTGCAGCCAAGAATATTATACTATAGCCATCATGAGAGGGTATGATGTACATGAATACAACAGCCATCACAAGGAGTATGATGTACATGAATACAACAGCCATCACGAGTAGCAGTTCTTTCGTAGGGAAGCAGTTGGTCTGTTGGTGGTCAGCTTGACCAAATTAGGAGCGCGAAGAGAACTAGACCCCAAAAGCCTGGATGAAAGCCAGCCGTTGCCACGGTGACAGAACTTGTGCCGCCTGCTTAGAAATCTCTTTGTATGTTTCCACGGCAACAACTGTAGTTAGGTGGAGAGGGGGTGGCAGTTTGTCGGGGGTGTGGGAAGTGCTGTGGGTATCAGTTATTCACATGCCTGCATTGTTGATGCTCCGAGATGCATTGGCACGATTGCCTGCACTAAATCCAAAACAAGGGTATCAGTAGGCAGTGATGGCCTGGCGAGCTCACAGAGATTAACAGCTCCAGTTAGAGATACTTAGAGGACTTCCTACCTTAAATTCTAGATTAGGGATCAGAGCAGGGCTTGAAATGTCTTCTAATCATAGTAGTCAGGAGGGAACAGGGCTTGGGATGAATCTCATCTTATCTTGGTATATGACAGGAGAGCAGCATTAATAATAATGAGGAACTGATACACTCACGCCTCTCATTACGAGAGCAGCATGCAGCCTCACCTGAGGTCAGGCAGGACAAGGGTTAGTGATGTTATCCTCCGGCAAGACAGCTTATCTGAGACAGGTAGAGCTGTTGGCATTACGCGCACACACACACACACACACACACACACACACACAGTATGTTGAGATTCACAAAGAGTCACAAGAATAGGCACAGAACAGAACTGTAGTGTTTTCCTTCAATGCTGTGCTTTCTTCTTCATGCCTGCAGCTTCCTGCTCCTGGTGGTAAAATCCCTGAACGTCCACAGCAACCCTAAATACAAGTTATAGACTAAAGAACTGCAGTCCAATGGACTGATCCTGCTGATATAAGAGGAACATGAACTCACATGTGCTCCCAGATATAAGAGAAGGTTTTTTTTACTATAAGGGTTCACTTGAATGCTAACAGTGTATGACCTATGTATTTTAAAACTGCAATTGTTTTCTTTAATACAAATTAACAACACGAAATACAACCAGACAGACAGCATGGTGAACATGTAATTAATCAGCTTCACCACTCCCTGAAGTTGTGTGTTTTTTGCAGTTTTGTTACAACTGTTGGGTTTTAATTTGTTTTTAAATATTGCTGTAGCACATTTTGACAGAGGTTAAGAAGCTCTCCATGATACTCTTCTCTTTCAAACTTTTGCATGATGCTTTATGTTTTTCACATCACTCCCAAGCACAACAAGCAATCATCAATCAGACACACACTCAGCTGCTTCCAGGTGTAATCACTGCGTGTATAACTGACTGTCTAAGTACCTGTAATTACCCACAACCCCTACCATCTGATTATCCTTGGGGAACAAGAAGCATTTAGCATATGCAGGAACGGGGCGGGGTTTGTTTGTTTGAATCTGAAAAGCTTTCCCTTCAAAAATAACAGCGTAATTTCCCCTCGGTTGATTCAAAAGACGATGCATCAATAACATCGCACAAAAAAAGAGGAGCAAGAGGACGAGGCGAGGCGAGGAGAGGAGAGGGCGAGGCGAGGCAAGGAGAGGCGAGGAGAGGTGAGGAGAGGCGAGGAAGAGGACGAGGACGAGGCGAGGAGAGGTGAGGCGAGGAGAGGAAGAGGACGAGGCGAGGCGAGGAAGAGGACGAGGCGAGGAGAGGCGAGGCGAGGAAGAGGACGAGGCGAGGAGAGACCAGGCGAGGAGAGGCGAGGAGAGGACGAGGCGAGGCGAGCCCCACCATCTCCGTGCTAATTTCCACACCCCAGGCCGGAGCCAACCTGGCGGTGCCACGGGGCCCCTTGAGCCGGGCCCCTGTCCAGCATGAACAGATGGCTGACCGGGTAAAGCAAGCTGCTACAACTGTGTTCAATGAGATGTGAATGTGATTCCATCTTTATCTGCAGCGCCCCTTGAGGCCGAGGAACTACGTGATGAAGAATAGATCCCTCGTTATCACGTTTATTCATTTGGCATTCAAACCGTCCTAAAGTATTAGGAAATATTTTAACAGTTGCATGTAAGTTGTTTTCTAACACCCAACACTCCTGTTCTCTAAGAGGGTTCAGCTAGTTATTTATTTTTAACTCAGTATACAGTATAACATATGAACACCTTCAATAAAGCAGAAACTTTCGTAAGTAGGTTGCAGTAAGTTACCTCACTCATATACACCCTCTTAATACTCACATCTGTCTCCATGACAACACACCAGGTGTGCAGTGGCGGTCATGCGGTTCGAGGACGAGCAGGTGGGCTCCCCATGTCTACTCACATCTCATCAACAGGAGGAGCCTCACCGAGAGGCCCCACAATGCCGTGTTTGACCATGTGACCCCAGAGCACGACACAGCCTCTGAATCACACCTCGCTCTCTCCCTTCCCATCACCCCCCAGGAAAAAAAACAGCTCCACTGAATATCCTATGACACGAGAGGTTTGTCTTACTAAGATGTTATCTGATGGTATTCTGTGACCCAGTGCTCTAAGTAGCAGTACACTGAGTCTTTAGATGCTGGAGCAGAGAGTTGCCCTTATCATGAAACAAAGAAAATCACGAAAAAACAGCAACACTTCATATCCTCTCCATGTCTTGAGCAGAAAACATTGTGTTTGATATCACACACAGTGCAAGTGTGACATGTGAGAAACGTGAGAAACGTGAGGCATGTGAGACATATGAGACAAGTGAGACATATGAGACAAGTGAGACAAGTGAGACATGTGAGACAAGTGCCCAGAGTGTCTGCAGGAGGAAAAATATGATTTTTTCCTTATTAAATTAAATTACACCATGTAGGACATTTTAAACTTAGATAAATATGACGAAATACTTAATGAAGTGTCGCACTATGAAAATATGAAATTGGCTTTAATTTCTTACGTTTGTGGAAGACATAATACTTAAAAAAGAACATTTTTCATCATAAGTAGATCTTCTCTTCTCCCTATTTCTAAAAAATGTCAACAAACCATGAAAAGTATTAGAAAAGAAAGTTTCTTAACTTTGAATTAGAAACATAAAAACTTTACTCTGACCTAAATTCACTTGGCAATAAATGAACAATACAATTAAAATATCTGTTAAAATGCATTAATGCCTGTACAAATTCCATCAATGTATTTATGACGATATCACCTCTATATAATTTGTTCTCAGGTCGTGTCAGTGGTCTGTGCAAACAGGAACATTTGCGATATCAAGCATTCTAAAATACAACATGCAGAACACTCTGGAAGCACTCAGTGCTACACACACATATAGATCAGTAAGCCTGATCTCTTATCAGCCAGTGTGATACACCCAGAGCATATTTGTTTGTTGTTATTTTCATTGGTATTATCTATATATTTAACTTCAGCATAATGGTGCTTTAAAGGAATATATGAAGACACACTTGATTTTAAGAAAGTGCACATTTGTGTTTGTGCTTATGTGATTTGATCACATAGGCAAAATCATTACATCGATTTCCAAAACTGTTTAGCCTCTCACACTGGTCATCTGTCCAAACAAATATGAGCCACCTGCACAATTGGGCACAACCCTTTGGCATGAGCAATCTAATCACAATCCAATCTAATCACAATCACAATCTAATCACAATCCAGTCCAATCACAATCACAATCTAATCACAGTCACAGTCCAATCTAATCACAATCACAATCCAGTCCAATCACAATCACAATCCAATCTAATTACAATCACAATCCAATCTAATCACAATCCAATCTAATCGCAATCCAATCTAATCACAATCACAATCTAATCACAATCACAATCCAATCTAATCACAGTCACAGTCCAATCTAATCACAATCACAATCCAGTCCAATCACAATCACAATCCAATCTAATCACAATCACAATCCAATCTAATCACAGTCACAGTCCAATCTAATCACAATCACAATCCAGTCCAATTACAATCACAATCCAATCTAATCACAATCCAGTCCAATCTAATCACAATCCAATCTAATCACAATCCAATCTAATCACAATCACAATCCAATCACAGTCACAGTCCAATCTAATCACAATCACAATCCAGTCCAATCACAATCACAATCCAATCTAATCACAATCA
>JAOXYF010000012.1:3327160-3341936 GCA_028565775.1 Sternarchorhynchus goeldii
ACACACACACACACACACACACACACACACACACACATACACACACACACACACACACACACACACACACACACACAAAGGAGGGAGATAAATTTATATATGTGCAGAAATTATAACACCCTTCAGTGCTCCTCAAAAAGCATGTTGCCAATTTCTTGCACCACTTTGCAGGGTGATTTTCCAACTCTGTCATTACAAATAAGCCTTCAAGCTGGACTCCAAGGTCATCACAAAGCAGTCCTTGATAGGTCCGTCTTGCTGAGCAATTTAGCAGCAAATTCTTCCTTCCCTGCAGACACACTGCCGCCTACCTGAACAATACGCAGTAAGTACAGATCTGCTCATTTCCATGAAAAGGAGACACATTTGTGTGATATCAGTCCAACGAGTTTGTGTGATATCAGTCCAACGAGTTTATGTGATATCAGTCCGAGTTTGCCGCCAACAGCAAAAGCTCATCTGAAATTGATGAGTGTTATTCTGTCATCAGTGTTCCTCTACAGGTTTCACCCATCTCACTTTTCTCATCCAATACCAATTCCAATACTCAGACTCGAGGAATTGGCCAATTATTACTACCAATCCTACACTAGAAATCGTTTTTTTCTCCCATTTAAAAGCAGTAAACCTAATTACGTGGACCTGTGAAACTCCTGGGGATAACCCTTCATCACACGAGGCTGTAGCTTTACATCCTTCTTGAAGTAAAAAAATTCCATAGTTTAGCTGCTCCAGCACTGAAGGATCTGCCACCCACTGAAGACAGTTTAGTGAAAGGGACTATGTCTGCAGCTGAAGGATCTGAGGACATGAGAGGGGCTGTAGGGATGAAGGAGGGGGGCTGTAGGGATGGAGATGGGGGGCTGTAGGGATGGAGGAGCTCACTGAGATGAGCTGGGGCAGCAGGAAGGATGGTGAAGAGTGTTTCATACTGGATGCATGATGCAACCAGTAACCAGAGCAACTCACTAAGAATAGAGGTGATGTGAGCAGATGTAGGGGTTCTTTTGTTTGTTGGGTTCTTTTGTTTGTTTGTTTTTAAGTAAATCTTTTTCTTTGAAAAAAAACATACAATATAAAAAAACATATCGTTATTGCAAATAAGAGAAACAATAAATAACAATTTAAAATAAATGAATCAGTGTAATAAGTTCAGTGTCAGTGCACACCATCTCCAAACCAACTCCAATCCACCTCCAAACCACTATCTCCAAACCAACTCCAAACCAACTCCAATCCACCTCCAAACCATCTCCAAACCACCTCCAAGTGCAGATTTGCAGCTGTACGCAGCACAAGTGACTGGCTTCTGTCCTCTATCAACAAAGACATGAATGACATCACGCCATTCCAGCCAGTCTGCGCCGAGGGACTGCATGCGGAACACGCGCTGCTCCAAAGTGCAAAGGATTTTCATCTCCTCAGGATTTTTATCTCCTCAGGATTCCCATCTGGGATTTCACAGATGACAACAGATCGTATGCCCTCACTCACAAAACCCCAATATACAAGCATCTATAAAATAAACCTCACACATCTGCTCTGGCTCACAGAGCGCAGAGAATAAAACAAGCAATACTCTATTGCAAGTGCAAAGTGAAACGTGCTCATAAGGCTTTAGGTACAGATATGTCTCGTCCAAAATGCAAACTTCACATACAGATGGTATGTGATATTATAGATGGTACAGACAGTCACTAATACACTCATCAATACAACATTGTTGTCAAATAAAAATGTGTAAACTGGTGATAAGGAGAAATAATAAACACCAGTACATTTGTATGTGCATATGGAAAGTGGAGTCCACATCTTGGTATGTTTCAAAAACTTAAATGAACCCTCTTTTTCTTCTCACACAATAGTCCAAAAGAATTATGCAAACTCAGGTCTTGGAATGTTTTGAAAATATATATATTTTTAAAAAAAAAACCCACATATATTTCATTTTAAAATACTCCATTTAAATATTGCATTTACATAAGCATTCAGACCTTTCAGTTAGTCCTTGGTTTAAGCAGCAGTGACAGGCCGAATCTCCTTGGAAACGATGGTACAAGCATGGCACACCATTCTGTCAGTGGGTTCTCCGGCTCTGTTTGGCCAAATTATTCAAGCTCAACTATGCTGAAAGAGAATCATGGGTGCACAGCCCGTTCTGGTGTCTCCAGAGAGGTTCTGTTGGGTTCAGGTCCAGACTCTGCCAAGGCTTCTCTATGACCTTCACACTGGTTTCTTGGCAGTATGTTCCGTCTTGTCTTGTCGAAATGTAATCCTTCGCCTCAGCCTAAAATCTTGGCCACTCTGGAGAAGGTTCTCACCCAGGATCGCTCTATATTCTTCTACGTCCATCTTTTCTTCTGTTTTGACTACTTTCTCTGTTACAGAAAAACATCCCCACTGCATGGGCCTGCTCTCTGGACCGTAACGGACTGTATTAACTGTAAGGCCTATAACAAGGTGATGCTCAGCGCCTGGTTTCCACCTTACACATCAATTGTAGCCCAATAGCTTAATCTGTTTCTTCAGATAATCTTGCTTCTCCTGATCTTAGAGGTGATCATGCGCTTTTTTTGGGAACTACACAGATTTCAATGTCCCAGCTTCTGCCTGGACAATGTACCACAACGTCCTGGTTGATTGGTTGATTGATTGAGTGCTACACCAATGGTCATTCTGAAAGGTTCTCCCACCTCCACAAAGGAACCCCAGATCTCATTCATAGTGACCACTTGGTTCATGGTTAACCTTCATCCCCGATTACTCTGCCTGGTTTGACGGACAGGTCTAGGAACACTACTGCTCTTCCATTTGGCGATGGCGATTCTTACAATAGACACTTACAATGCTGCAGATATTTTCTTGCATCCTTCCCTAACGTGCTTTAAAACGTGCCTTAGCACAGCTCTTTCTCACTGGTTCAGGAATCATTCTCCACTATGTGTCTTTCACTCCGACATACTCCAACTGTGAAACGTTACATACCATGTCCATCCTAACAATGTCCAATCAAAAGCAGGCAGTGAGTTAAAGCCATTTAAGATGAGTCTGAAATTCACCCATATATAAAAGTATCGTGCATGGACATGTAGTCTATATTAGTGTTTCTGCATGATCACCTTCATTATAGTTCATAGGAATGGTACACTGTATTGATGGCATGTTGTATAATAATGCTTCTTCTCTTTATAAGGACTGTTCTCTTTATAAGGACTGTTCTCTTTATAAGGACTGTTCTCTTCATTACACTGGCTTGCTAATCCAGCACAATTTCAGGTTGCTAAGAGCCAAAGTGAACACCTTGCAACGGGTTTTGTTACTCATCAGAAGTCTAAATGTTGCTGAAGATCACTGTTATTATTATTATTATTTACTGTTATTATTATTATTATTATTTACTGTTATTATTATTATTATTTACTGTTATTATTTATATTTACGCTGTGCAGAAATCCTTCAAGGTTGAGGAGAGGATGCTGTGTTGCTGGAAAGGAAGTATATCTCTTCCTCAGACATGCACGAACACACATAAATAAGCTCCAACATGCATACCTAATTTAATCAAGTAGGAAGCTGATTACAATTTAGATTAAATGCCATTATATTAAGGCACTTCTCACAAAGTGTTAATAACCTTGTGTGTTGTGATGGGGCCTTCTGGTGCTCCTCCACACTTGTGTGTCTTAGGCATTTCTGATAGTAGTGATCATTAGTGATCATTACTGTAATATTCTTACACATTTCTGATAGTCGTGATCGTTATCGTAATATTCTCTCTGAGTTTTAGGAATCTCAGATACTCCTCATAAAGTGAGAACACAAATGATCAGGGACCTCAGTAAACAGCATTAACAGAACATCTTGTCACATTTCCTGGCTTTTCTTAAAGGTGTTTTGTCCTACAAAATAAATAAATGAATAAATAAATAAGTGGGGGTTGAGGAAACATGGAAGATCCGTTGTATTATAAAAACCACAACATGTAGAAGCTCAGACAGCCGTGTGTAAAAGCCTGGTGGTTCTAAAGACACCTGAGCCTTTCTGTGAGTGGGGAGGAAGGGGAGAGGGAGGGGAGAGGAAGGGGAGAGTGTTTATAAGGAGAGGGAGGGGAGAGTGTTTATAAGGAGAGTTCAGCTGGTGTAGACAGCTGCTCCATCACTTCCCCAGTTTGGCTAAATTTATGCTGCTAAACTGATGAACACAAAGAGGAACGTAAAATAATTCAAACGCTCTTCTGTCTGGGGAAAAAAGAAGAATAAATCATTTCTAATTTGACAAACATTTGGGCTTAAATATCCACCATCTGCCTTGCTCTGCCACACTCAGAAGAAAAGGTCTGGGATGAGAAAGAAAAAAAATCCAGCTGGGCCTAGAGGTCCAGAGGTCAGTCCCACAACACATGTGAAACACGACAAACATGCAGTGTGTGTGTTAATGCAGAAAAGCTGTTATGAACCCAGACACAACTGCAGCTCTTTGTGTTAGTTCATATTCAATAGGAGTTTCAGCTGGTTTCAGTATAAGAACTCTGGGTGAAATGCATGTGCTCCTC
Organism: Sternarchorhynchus goeldii; assembly: GCA_028565775.1. Lineage (NCBI taxonomy): Eukaryota > Metazoa > Chordata > Actinopteri > Gymnotiformes > Apteronotidae > Sternarchorhynchus > Sternarchorhynchus goeldii. The sequence goes on from JAOXYF010000012.1 coordinate 3,331,713, forward strand.
TAGAATCTGGACACAATGTCCAGCAGATGATTAGAAAACACTTCAATCCACCAGAAATCAAAGGATTCTGTCTCATGAGCAAAAGTTATTCATCTGTATTCATACTGAAAACACTGATGCTTTGTTCCCCATCAAAATGATCATCAAAATGATCAAGACAAGGATCTAGTTTATGGATGTCATCCATCTTACTTTTATTTTCAGTCTGATGACCAGGTGGTACAGCCAACTGAGTGAGGGGTTACGGAGTGAGGGGTTACGGACTGAGGGGTTACGGAGTGAGGGGTTACGGAGTGAAGGGTTACGGAGTGAAGGGTTACGGAGTGAAGGGTTACGGAGTGAGGGGTTACGGAGTGAGGGGTTACGGAGTGAGGGGTTATGGTGTGGGGGTTACAGAGTGAGGGGTTATGGTGTGGGGGTTACGGAGTGAGGGGTTATGGTGTGGGGGTTACGGAGTGAGGGGTTACCGAGTGAGGGGTTATGGTGTCGGGGTTACCGAGTGAGGGGTTACCGAGTGAGGGGTTACCGAGTGAGGGGTTATGGTGTCGGGGTTACGGAGTGAAGAAGCTGCTCCTTTGCTTCTGTTGTTAACTAATCATATGTACCAAGGAAACATTTTCCAAAACCCTTCCCTTTGTGCTGCATGAAATATGAGAGTCAAACATGTAAACATGCAAGATTAATTTACAACCAAACATGGGATGAGAATTATTTGAATCTACATAAGGAGATATTCCATTGTGATGGAAAATCTTTCTCTGATCCAGGTTTTCTTTTTACGTTATCAAGCAAAGTCAAACAGACAAGCTAGATGTTAAATCAAAATTACATTTAATCTATTCGAATTACTCTATAAAAACTTACCTAGACAATTTTCATTGCTGTGAGTAGCATGTGAATTATCTTACACAGTACAGTGTAATTATATTTACACAAAATGTAAAATATTCTGCATCTTATCCTGTGTGTAAGAAAAACTAGAATGAATGAAATAAACATCTCATGACATGCTGGAAGATAAACCAACCGCAACAAATGCTTCATGATGTTAATAAAACCCTTAATGGAAAAGAACTAATAAAAACCTCTTAATTACACCACCATCGAAGCTCTTAAACAGGACATAGAATCTATTTAAAACATCAAACCACCACCAAAAACGAATTATATTACAATTTAAACAGCGTCTGGGATCAGGAGACTTTAAAACCCTATCAAATGAGAAGACGGTTCTTCTCTTAGATCTGACCTCAGATCAGTCAGTCAGACTGAAGAGTGCCTCTAATTACAACTCATTAAGAAGCAGCCACAGTCACCGCTGGCTGTTTCTTTTTCAGCTACAACCCCCCCCCCCCCTCCAAAGGCCAAATCCTGATGCTCACCACCACAAACACAGTCGAGCTGAATCTTCAGTCTGAAGGTAAGATACAGCAGGGCCTCATAAAGCTCTGACAAGAGGGGATGTTAGTGTGCCGGAGCTGTGAACCTTTCTGTGGAACACAAAGCACTTGAAAGGTTTTATTAAACAGCACTATATACTTGCCACAGAGTACATTACGAAGCTTATTACAACAGCCACATGCAACAACTCTCCAAAGGCTCTTGACTGCTGCGATCGACTTTCCTTTCTAAAGGATCAGAACTAAACGATCCATCCACCCGTACTAGCAACACCCGAGCGGGAGAGTGGGCGGGGCTTGTGGGTAACAGCTGCTCTCTGATTCGAGTACTAGCAAGGTGCTGTCACCTGCCCTGTCGCCCGATGGCCCTCACCAGACCGCCCCAGCGTGCTGCGAAGCTCTGCAGTCCAACCTTCAACCGAACGACAGCCCCGATGCGGCAGGAGCCGAACCCGCTCCCTCCTGCTAAAGTCCGAAGTTCTTCCGCTTGAGAGTGAGAAGGGCGAGGTGACTTTCCAGAAGGAGGTCGTACCCCCACAGGCAGAGACAGAGCTGGCAAGCAAACAACAAGAACCTCCCTTTATAATAACTCTAACCTCCCTTTATGTAACCTGTCATTTATGCAGGATGTAAACTCAGAATTTAAGTTTCCATAGGAAGATCAGTGATGCAAAATCACTTTTTCCTCACTCCCTCTACCCCTCTCCTCCTCTCTTCCCTCTCCCTCTCTATCCTCCTCTCCTCTCCTCCTCCCTCTCCACAGAGAGGGAGAGCAGATTCTGGAGACACAAACCTGTACATGATCTCCAGTGAGTGGTGGGTCTCAGGTCACGTCCTCCCCAGAGCGTGCGAAGGACGAGGCCGTCTGAGGCCCATCCGGCAGCCTGCGCCCACGCGGAGGTGTGGGAGAATTGACAGCATTTGCGATAAACAACAGCGGGCGGCACGGGACAGCCAGTGCAGGACAGCTGCTCCTCCCGCGGGCCACGGGACCAAAGCAAGAGTCCGCAGCTCCTCCACCACGCGGGGGGGAGCAGGCAGGGCCCTGTTTAACCTGCAGGTGATGATTAAAATGTTCATTAACACTGTACATTAAGAGGGTGACGAGAACGTGACGTCCTGGACGGCAGACACCTGGCCCCGCGAAGATTCAGCACCACCTCCTCTCCACCACACGCCCCGCTACTGTTAAATAAAGAACAGCCTCTCCCGCTCTCGCCAGGGGGTGGGGGTGGGGGGGGGGGGATTTCTGCCTGCGTTACTCAAAGTAAACACAATAACCCACATTCCCCGGGCAAGAACACCGCACCACTTAGCCAGAACTAAGGCACCAGAACAAACCGGCTACCAACAGCAGGGTGGCGTGGAGGATGGAAAACCAACCGCCGTGGAATGAATATGAAAGATGGAATTATTAACACTTTTCCAGCTAGGCGGGTGAACAACGGCCCTCGGTGATTCATTAAGGGCAGACCAGAGCAGTACACGAAGTCACAGGATGTGTTTATTCATTCATACCTTAATCCTTCCCCAGAGACTCATCATACTCAGATCTCAATAATAAGCACAAAATTCTATTTTTATAAAATGTATACATTTAGGTTAATCAATTAAAAAACACCCACTCCTGATTTGAGGGTATTTGTGGAGAGAGGGCCTACCTTGACCCTACTAGAAAAACAGGAGTTACACTAACTACGCTGGATAACACCAACGTTCAGGATGGAAAACATTAGTCACTCCACACTGATCTGCCTTCTAAGGTCAGGAAAAGGTTTCTCCTGAGATCACTCCTCAGAGGAAGAGGTTTCTCCTGAGATCACTCCTCAGAGGAAGAGGTTTCTCCTGAGATCACTCCTCAGAGGAAGAGGACTCTCACCCAGTCTTGCTGTGTTTAATAAAGGGAACTTTGATATGGCAATAAGCAGGAGATCCAGTTCTGTTGTGTTTGTTTGTTTGTTTGTTTGTTTGTTTGGCAGCGGTGCAGTGATGCGTGTAACACGTGGTAGCGTGAGATGTGTCGATGCGGGGAGGCAGTTCGACACCAAGTGCCAGGTCCAAACACACCTGAGAAGACACCGCACACACTCCCATGAACCCGTGGCAGGAGGGAACAAAACAAACCAGAGAGGAAATAACAAACAAGGCTTTACCTGTGGCACAAACATGCTGACAGGACACAGGAGGATAAAAGGCTTGTTTAGTGTGTACATGTGTACCAAACAGGTGCAGCTCAACATCAAAGCAGGTGGAGAGCAGGTACATCATTAATGCATCAATCATGAGAGAGGGGTGTGTGAGGGTTAAACACAGGCACAGTGTCCCCGGGCCCTGGGGCCTCAGTGAGGACAGACAGGGTAGGCAGACAACACATGGCCACAGCAAGGCAAACTGGGAAGTTTACATCAAGAGGGCTGATAAAACCCTGCCGATCAGGTCTGAACATGGAGTGGTTTAAGCTCTGAGCAGGGAGGGGTTTCTTGTATGGTTCAATCACCATGAAGACACACCTCCTGGGACACATACACACACACACACACACACACACACACACACACACACACACACACACACGCACATGATTGATGGTGCTGTTCAGAGCACTGAAGAGGCTTGTGACTGAGCTGGTGCACATTAGAGAAACGCGATGGCTAATTACAAAAGGTCTGTCACCATTTTCTGGCAGTGCACACGACATCCAATTACGCAGATCTACTGAGGCACTAAAATGTTAAAAAACCTCTCCAGCCTTCCGATTAGCATATGAAGAGGTTCCAGAAAAAGGCAGAGCCTTTAAAGGCGTTACACAGCCTTTAACGTTACACAGCCTTTAACGTTACACAGCCTTTAGCGTTACACAGCCTTTAGCGTTACACAGCCTTTAAGGTTACACAGCCTTTAAGGTTACACAGCCTTTAACGTTACACAGCCTTTAGCGTTACACAGCCTTTAATGTTACACAGGCATCCACCCTGAAGGAACGTTTATGAAGTTCAAGCACCCCTCTGCAAACAACTGGTGAGTGAATGACATCCGCATAATTGTAAGTCCATCGACATCTCAGGAAACAATAAAACTGGAGTCACTACTCACACGCTTCTGTCGAAAAGAGAAATGAAGCCCCTGTAGCACAAATTTCACTAAAACAGTCACATCCATTTTTTAAATACTTTAAACGGCGTTAAGTTATAACAGCCACAGAAATAACAAAACCCTCCGAGCTCCAATTCCACAAACAGACGTTTTATTAGGACATTATTCTGGCGTGTTGTGCCCAGAACGGCCCCAGAGGCAGGAGAAGAGTCTCCGAGGACGTTCACTTCGCAGGTGACGCTGATAACTACCTTTTTCTCCCAAAATGCAATTAGCGATTATTTTTCCCACTGAAATCAAGCACGTTAGGCTTATTTGGGTTTGATGGAGTCTGAGTTCACTCCTCACAGCATTTTCATCCTCCAAACGTTTATTAAAAGCCCCCATGGCTATGAAGCTTGGCATCCTGCGAAACTAGGCTGAGCCAGGCGTTCCTGCGTCTCGCATCGAGCATGCTGGGAAACGATTCTGGTGAGTGTGTGAGGTAGGAGTGGGGGGGGGGGGGTCCACTCACAGTCCGTGTTCTGACCTCCTTCTCTCTTCAGCATTTGAACAGCGCCCACGTACTTCTTCAGCTGGACCTTCAGAACCTCGTTTTCCCTGCAAGACAGACAGACGCAGCTTCAGAACCGTGGACCCCTGCTGGCCTGGTTCTGGTTCGGACAGCAAGTACAGCAGCATGTGAACTCTGACTTAAGTTAAAACACAGACAGACATTAAATCTCAAAACAAACAAAGTAATAACCAAGGACTTTAACAGGACCATTCCTGGGCTCTGGCCACACAGCCAGACCTCCCACCTCTAAAAGAGTGTGATCCCAGCAGGAGACCGGCTGTGCTCAGCCACGTGAGCCTTGATTTACAGGTCCTGGTGCGTATCTTTCAGAAGGCTATTTCCAGAGCTGTGGGACGTGTTCCTACAATAAGCTGGGCTGATTGCCTCTGTTTCAGCAAAAATTACTCAGAATCAGTTCAGTTCAGTTCAGCTCGTGAGACTGGGGAAGCAGCTTTTCCGATTCTTCCGCACCCGTCATGTCCTCGTCACTCTCGCCGTCGAAGCCTCCTTACCCTTGAGGTCCCGCCGGAACAAAGGATCACGCCAGGACCACGTCAGGATCAGGCCATGACCACATCAGGACCATGTCAGGATCAGCTCAGGATCACGTCAGGATCACGTCAGGATCCTCCATGCCTGACAGGGAACTGTGTCATTACTGGGAAGCGAAGAGTCCTGCACGATTCTGCAGTGTTTTCATTAAAGTTAATGAACAGCGGCTTCTCCGTGGGGATCTCGTCTACGCCAGGTGAACAGCATCGATCGCTCCGACTTTCTCCGGATTCTCACGCGCCTACAAACCCATAATCAGAGGAATTCGGACGGCTGCAGGAGAGCTGGTGACTCAGAAGAGCGTTGAAGACAGAACTGGTGAAGAACACGGCCTTAAGGGAGGATTGGCGTGTTTAACGAGCACCAGCTCGGGCAGCCACTGTAGATCATGCATTACACACATGTGGTGCTCCCACAAAGCTGACTGCAGTAATTAGGAGGGTCTATACCTACATGATCAATACTACAAGCACACGAGAGAGGAGTAATCGAGGGAATGAGAAACACTGGTCTGATAGAACTGGTCTCATCCTTCATTAAAAGGAAAATTCAGAAAGAAACATTTCTGACACACTTCCTGGTGTGCTACACGTCCATGGGAAGGTTTTAGTTCTCATGTAATTGTCAGAATTATTCATGCCAGTGAAGGTAAGATCTGCAGGAAAAAAACAAACTGTGATTTCTTATAATTTCTTGCGCTCTGTGTTTGACACAGACAGAAGTGTAATTCTCTGCCTGAGTAGATACAGAGGTTCTCGTTTCCATAACACCACAAGGCCCACATCTACCATAAAAAAGGCATGAAGAAGAGGAGGAAGAGGAACAGCTCGAGCATTGAGCTGCCATGTTCTCTCAGGGACCCTCCATTATGCCTGCACATGCAGATCTGATGGCGCCACAGTGAATTCCCAAAGCATTCTGGGTTTTAGAGGCACCCCACAATAAGGAAGTTTCTGTCTGGATTTTACATTGTGTTTGCAATATCTTATGCAGAACTTCTACCCTATGAACTTCTATCCTATGCAGAAGTTGTTCAAGCGTACAATTTGCTTTCAATCCTTCAACCAACAGAGCCGTTTTGTCACTCATCTCCGTTTCCCTGCGGTAGTGACGGAAAAGGCGGAGCACAACTCGTTCTCAAACGCACCCCGTAATGGACACTGACCTCCTGGCCTCAGGGTCGCGAGGTCGCTCTGCGTCGGTCAGGCAGGGGGTGCAGCAAAGCAGCGCGGCCTGGTGTGGAAGCCGGGACCTCTGGGACAAAGCTCCGCCCCCAGCTCCGCCCCACTCAAAGCCACATCACTTCCCCACCCCCGGTTCTAAAAGTGCAGGTTAGTAACCTGCAGTTCTAACCCTAACTAAGCACTAATTGGGAATCTGCCTAATTATTGATCCTGTCTTTTGAGTAGAAGGCGGAGTTTTGCTCAGTCTTCGTTCGAGTGAGTTTTTGCAGCTTGTTGTTCCTAGAGCACGAACAGAGCTGGGAAAGACTGCCTTCAGCTCCATACACATGGAACCTGTTACAGACTGATAAAAATCAAGGACATTGTTTCTTTGAGCAGATTTAAGACTCTGATAAGAGCAGTGGGGTCCAGATCATCTGTGTGTTTTAATTGATTTGATGTGAGATTGTTTGACATTTTGGAGTGTACTTTACAATGTTGTAATTTGTGCTGCTGCTCGGTCTGTCTTGGCCAGGCCTCCCTTGTGAAAGAGATCTTGTATCTCAAGGGACTAACCTGGTTAAATAAAGGCAAATAATAAAGAAAGAAAGAAAGAGAGAAAGAAAAGGATTATTCCCTAATGCCACAGTGAAATGACCACACAAAGACACCAGAACAGGGACAGGGTGGCGTGTACAGGGGCCACACACACGTTAGAGAGGCGTGTGTTCAGAAGGAACAGGTGCAACATACACGGCCTGATCAGCCCTTCCCGCGCTCTCACCATCCCCAAACACACAGAGAAAACATCCAGGACTAAACATTACGGCTGGAGCAGCTGGTGAGATAAAAAGCTGAAATAAATGTCATCTATGATGAGAATAAAATTAATATTCACATAACGGTGATATATTTAACTACCATAATGACATACTGTCTAAATCACATTTAATAATCACAATAGAGTTGCTTGTCCTTATGAACAAAAAATGAATAAATAAATCAGTTGTATTTTGCTTGTGATTGGGAGATGTTTTAGTGAGGTGATGCTCGTGGTTAAAATCCCATTGTGAGAAACTGGGCATGTCTTTTCTGCGTTTGATACGAGGAGAACTGTGTGTGGTGTATGTTTGTGCAGGTCCAAGGAAGACCAGATCAAAACCAACACTGCACCGCTGGGTCTCCACCCCCCGGCGCTCCACTCCACCCCCTGGTGTCGCCCTGGCGACAAGCACTGCATACGTCCTTAGCGCCACCCACCCAGCTGGGCTGAATCAATGCCCACCAGCCCGGAGGGTCCAGAGGCAGCGGCGAGGCGAGGCGAGGCGAGCACTGATGGCCCCAGTGCATTATTTTTAGCGTCTATTGACTCGGCCAGATTACGTGTGAGTCAGACACTTAGATTGACTTTACTGTTCCCGCTGCCTCCCGGGCTAAAGGCTGAGAGAAAGAGCCCAAAATAAGAGAGGCTTAAATCACCCGTAGTCAAGCAGGAGGCATGGAGCCCAACGAGGGAGAATGGAGCCCAACGAGGGAGAATGGAGCCCAACGAGGGAGAATGGGGCCCAACGAGGGAGAATGGGGCCCAACGAGGGAGAATGGGGCCCAACGAGGGAGAATTTCAAAGGAGGAAATAAAATGGTAATATCTGATTTGGATGATTTTGTCATGGCTGATCTTCCCTTGGCGGCAGCAGAGAGGGGAGGGGCAGCAGAGAGGGGAGGGGCAGCAGAGAAGGAAGGGGCCGTACCTCCCGAGGGCGTGGACCTTGGCTGCATGTCTTTCCTCCAGGTCGGCCATCTTGGTCCTGAGGCTGTCCAGCTCCAGACGCAGGCCGGCCGAGTGCTCCATCTCTCCATCCAGCAGGCAGCGCAGAGACCTGCAGAACGCAGAACCGTCAGGACGCCAAGGAGGATGGGACTACAGGACCCCAGTACGGGCTGAGCAGCAAGTGTGAGAACGGTGTAACACGCATACAAAAGCCACGGGCGAAGCAAAAAGGTGGAGGTGGGACTCACGTGTTCTGCTCGGTGAGTTCGTCTTTCTTGTTCATCATGGCCACGATGGCTTGCCGTAGTTCGACTGTGGGAGCAGAGCTTATCTTAATAAGGTATCAAAATACGTTTGTCATTAATAAATACTGTTCCAGACTGCTGACATTTTCATTTACGTAGCACCACTGAACTAATAAAGGAAACTTTGCGGGACTCAAAATACCAGCCAGACACTAAAATCTTTTAAGTGAAAGTGACATTAAAGAGGAAGACTCTTCTAATGACGCAGTGAGAAGCGCATGCCGCTGACTTCAATCAAACAACCAACTACCTGGGAGAAAAGAATGAGAGGATGAGCAGTTCTCAGACCCACTGTGACAAATCCTCGCAATAAATGAGGAGAAAAAAACAACAGTGAAAAACAGCACCTAACTAATCATCATCCCTGTAACGACTCAATATTGATGCAATTATGATTCAATAACGATGCAATAATGATGCAATAATACAAACGAATGACAGTCAACAGTGAATAAACAAACGTTTCTATCCAGCATGCAGGTAGGGAAGGCACAGGTCCATACAGGCCTGGGTACTGATGCTAGAGACCCTGACCTCAGGAGCCGAGGGGGAGGCTCACGCTTAACCCACCACTCCTGTCTCCAGGAGAAAAAGAGATGATTAAAGAAACCCCAGAAGGAAGTGGAGATGCCGGTATTTACATCAACATGGCTGGGAACCAAACTGAATCTCAGCAAGAGAAATCCTTCAAATGTCTAGATTGTCTTAGGAAGCTGCAGTCCTCATCAGCGAGCGCTGGAGTCAATGTTGATCGATTGTTCTCTACCTAGGAAAACTAAACCTTAACACACACCAGAAACCTGAAGGATTCTGACACAGTCTCTGTTTACTGGACCAAAGTAGACCTATGATCAATAGCACTGAATTAATTCTAATATTGTCAATTTTAGTCCAGCCCTGCACGGTTTAAACTGGAATCACTGGTTTTACACAAAAAACAACAAAAGAGAAATGGTGAGAAATTGTTTCAGAAATTCTGCTGCACCAACAGAATGAAACACACCTTTTAAATTCATTTTGATCGTGCAAATGACAGCTTATACAGGCAAGGTCTGAGAGAACACGTTTGTGTGTATATGGTGTGTGTGTGTGTGTGTATGGTGTGTGTGTGTGTGTGTTAAGAGAAGAGGATCTGCCTGAGGAGTCCAGCAGATGAGGCCACCTCCTCCCTGGAGCCTCCATCTGGAGGTGAAGCACACCCTGATGACTCGTCTGTGCCTCACACACACACACACACACACACACACACACACACACCATATACACACACACGTGCCCACACTACATTTATGAGTAATTGCAACGGCTGAATCCACACACACACACACACACACACACACACACACACACACACACACACACACACACACACACACACACACACA
>JAOXYF010000012.1:3343075-3365439 GCA_028565775.1 Sternarchorhynchus goeldii
GAGCTAGGAACTACCCCGCTCTCCACAGAGAGCTAGGAACTACCCCGCTCTCCACAGAGAGCTAGGAACTACCCCGCTCTCCACAGAGAGCTAGGAACTACCCCGCCCTATCCTTCGTCAACACAATTACTGTTGAGTGCAGCTGGACAACTCCTTAACTGGAATTCTAATCATCGACTTCAATGTTTCAGCCACACACAGCACAGCTGTATAAAATCAAACACAGCGCAGTCACTGAAACTGTGTGTGTGGAGCATCAGGAAATGGGTTTCTATGGTTCAGCAGCTCCACACAAGACTAAAATTACAGCATAAAGCGTCAGATGGATTACAGATTACATTTCCCAGCATCAGATGGATTGGTATAGAACATCCTGCCTCTGGCTTTTCCAAACAATGTTCCTGGAGTGATGAATCACGCTTCACTATCAGTCCGATGGATGAAACTGGTTTTGGGAGATGCCAGGAGAACATTACCATAAAGCCAACGACAGTTTTGTGGCAGAGACACTGCGATTCGGTTCATCAGTGAGCCTTAGTTCCACTGAAGGACAAAGTTAATGCTTCAGCTTACACTGTAGACTCTAAGATGCTTCCAACTTTGCAGCAGCTGTTTGAAGTAGATGATTAACTGTGCCCAAAGATACGATGAAGATGATGTGGAGGAACTGATACCCTAAACTGAGCTCTGACCTCAACTCCACAGGACATGTTTGGAAAATGTTTGGGCTCCTGAATCGAAACCTAAACTAAAGTACATCAGCAGTGTCTCCTAAGGCCTCAGCACTGAGGTCAAGAGGTGACTGCAGCCAGGATGGTCACTGCAGGCTTCTGGGATTCCACATGACATTTTTCGTAACATACAGTTACTTCAATATTGGTCTGCTTGCCAAGTATCATATTATATTGTTTGCTTCACTCTTTTGTGCAAAAGAATTTGGCATAATTGAAATTCTATAAATCGAAGTAGTCAGAGTGTCAGATGCATCTCTTCCGCGCGCTCTCTTCCGCGCGCTCTCTTCCTTTGTTTATATGTGCTGGTTTAACATTCACCACTCACTCACAGCTACTCCTACTCTCACCACCACCGTCACACAGGGGGCACAGACAAAATGAATCATAGTAACAGTAATAGCTAGATTAATAACTGTAATAGATATGAATCCATTAATGATAGTTATTAATCAAGATTAATACTCTAATAGTAAAAGTAGTACAGTATTAAAAAGCCTTTAGTAACCATGAGGAAACAAACAAATAACAGAACTAACCCCCGCTGTGTTAGGAACAGAACTAACCCCCGCTGTGTTAGGAACAGAACTAACCCCCGCTGTGTTAGGAACAGAACTAACCCCCGTTGTATTAGGAACAGAACTAACCCCCGCTGTATTAGGAACAGAACTAACCCCCGCTGTGTTAGGAACAGAACTAACCCCCGCTGTGTTAGGAACAGAACTAACCCCCACTGTGTTAGGAACAGAACTAACCCCCGCTGTATTAGGAACAGAACTAACCCTACTGTATTAGGAACAGAACTAACCCCCGCTGTATTAGGAACAGTTTCCTGCCATATTTAACTAATGCATGGGCACTTAATTATTAGGCCATTACGACCATTATTGATATAATAACATAAACTGGGTTTAAATGTTGGTGTGACTGTAAATCTTTTTATTATAAGAGAAAATGTTTACAGCAGTTACTGTTGGAGAGTTTCACAACATGTCCACTCAACATGCATGTGAGTAAACTTACCATTTCCTTAAAACACATCGTTATGCTCATTACTAAGCTAATAGAATTGTTAAAAAAAAAAAAAACAACGAAAGAAATATTTGTATCAATTATTGTATAAAACACAACAAGCCCACAGATGCAGACTTCACATATTATAAAACAGTATACCAGAAGAAGTAAACTATCTCCACACTGCACACAAACAAGACAGGACCTCTACAGGACAGGACCTCTACAGGACAGGGCCTCTACAGGACACAGCGGTGAGCTCTCCCAGCGAAGAAAAATGAAAGAAAAAACCATCTAAAACAACTGCTGGGGTAATAGAGTCATGGGTAGGGTGATTTACATTCATTTTAACTAATGAATGCAGTTAATGAACTCCAGTGACATGATCTTGATTTTTATAATGTGTTATAACACGTTGTTCCTCTGGTAAGTAACATGGGTTGTGAAAGGCCCTACAATGCCACAGCCATCCATGGACCAAGAGCTGGAGAGAGCTGACCCTGACCTCTGACCTCTGACTGAGGAGTCTCTCTCTACTGTTCAAGAGGCAGAAGGTAAGTTGTGTCTTTACCCTCATAGGTGTGTAGGCACAGGTTTAGATATCGTCATGCTATTACATAAAGCCCTACACAGATCTGTCCTAAAACTACTGTCCTAATACTACTGTGAAGGTATGTGGAACTTACCCACTGTCATGGAGCCAGGCAGACCAGCAGTGTCCAGTACACTGGACACAGAAGCCTCCTGGGCTGAAGGACTTGGCTCCACACTGGGACAGAGAGAGGGAAAGAGCAACCAGTCACAGCCTGGAGCTCCACGTAGCAGCAGGAGATGGTGTGTAACGTCACGCAGGTGAGAGGTTACCTGAACTGGGCTTGAACCTGCAGGCTCTCTGGGTCAGTGGGTGGCCTTGGGCTCTCCAAAGGTCTGTGGAGCTCCAGCATCTCGACGGAGCTGCCGGCTGAAAAATACAAAAACCACAGCACTGCTCATATGAGCGTCCTGTAACACTACCATACACAAGTACTTTAATAACAGCGGGACACAGATCCAAACAGCATTCAAGCTGGATGATGCATATAACGCAAATACAGATCCCGCATCTTAAGGACGATTAAGTGGAGCTAAGCTGTCACAACTCTACTGACCGGACGGCGGCGTGTGCGTGAGAGCAGGCTGGGAGGCCACGTGGCCTGAAGCCTGCTGGGGGATGGGCTCGGGGGAGCCAACGGGGACGAGCACGTCTGAGCCCTCGGGGTCAGTCTCCATAACCATCGGTCTAGGACTCCACGTCGACACCCTGGACAGACTCCCGAGCACAACCCTGAAGGGAGAGAGAAACCCCAGGACCTGGTTTGGTCTGCAAGGTGAGATTCTCACTGCAGTCGAGGTTTGACTTCTGCAGGTTTAACTTTCACAGGTTTGATTATTTGTGAGTTCGACATCAATAATTAAATGGGCATTTTTGGAGGGAGTTTTGCAGCCTACTGTGGAAAATCATCCAAAACACACGTAGAATAGAAAATGTAAAGAAAACTACAGAAAATGTATTACATCATAAACACAAAAAAATGCTTTGTTAGTCCACTAATCTACCATCAATATATAAACAAATTCATTTTTAAAAGGCACATTTTGTTAAAAGTGTACTACAGAAGTCACAAAGACGAGTGGACTCACTGTTCTTCATCCTCGGGTTCCTCCTGAGGCTCGGGGCGGCACTTGCCGTAAAAATCTTCATCATCATCATCATCCTCGTCGTCGTCGACGCTCTTAGTGTCGGGCAGGAGGCCGTTCTGTGGCGGGGTTTCCGCCCAGCTCACGATGCCCTGCTCCACCTGGACCGGGCCCTCGGGAGCCACCGTGGACCCGCGAGGCTCCGGCGCCGCCTCACGGCTCTCGCCGGCTACAGCGCTCTTCCTTACGGCCCCGCCCAGGCCTTCGGCGCCCTCCTCCTCATCCTCCGGTCCCACGTCCTGCTCGTCGTCAAACGAGATGATGTTGGTGATTCTCTTCTTCCGTCTGCGCTCTTTCCTCACGGCTGCGTCTGCGGAACAGAAACCATCCCACTCAGACACGGACACCAGCCACCCACACACTGACCACGACAAAAAAGAGCTAAAACTAACGGAGTAACATGTGACTAAACGAGGCCTTCAGTCTGAACGCATCCCACTGAGCATGTATCAGAGTGTTTTGCCTTGGTGTTGCCATAGCGATGCCCCAGCTACCTGCGAGGGTGTTACGAGGCTGCACAGGCAGCGGGTCGGAGGAGCAGTCCGGGCGAGGGGCGAAGCCGGGCACGCCCCCCGTTGCCGTGCCGATCTCCCTGAGCAATGTGCTGACGCCCTGGGCCGACTCCTTCCACAGGCTGCTCATGCCCTGCGTGGAGCCCTTCAGAAGGTTGGACACAGAGGCGCCACAGCGCACCTGCCCGTTCAGGTCTGCGTTGTCCATGTTGATGGCGAACAGGATGGAGTTGAGTCCTGCTCGGGGCGGAGAGGAACACGCGCTCATGTGTGTGTTAAAAAACACACAGCCGTGGCCAAGTTCACCCATCGACTGAACCCAGGAAAAAAGGTTTCAGGCTCTCAAATGTTTAATTCCACAAACTGTATAAAAACGAATTAATAAACCGTCATAAAAGTTAAAGAATGACAGTAGTTCTAGCAACTGCCTCCGAGTGACTGACCTGCAGCCATTACAGGGAGCATGCTGGCTCTCTCCTCGTCCAGGACAAACGCCCACTCTTCATAGAAGGCACTGAAACACAAGCACTCCATCAGCTGGCCTGCAGCCGATCACATCCACCTGCTGAGGTGATTCTCCCAAACCTCCATGTCTGGTTCTCCATTTTTTCCTCGTTCTTGTAACTATGTGCCTTTGCTATTTGCTTTGATGTATTTAAAAGTTATTATTGTCTTAATATATCATTTGCAAAGCAGAAATTTGACAGGGCAGGTCAGTGCCGGCAGGGTGAGGTAGGTCAACAGGTTGGGGGTCAGGTCTGTGAGGGAGAGGTCGGGGGTCAGGTCTGTGCAGGAGAGGTCGGAGGTCAGGTCTGTGAGGGAGAGGTTGGGGGTCAGGTCTGTGAGGGAGAGGTCG
This sequence comes from Sternarchorhynchus goeldii, assembly GCA_028565775.1. Lineage (NCBI taxonomy): Eukaryota > Metazoa > Chordata > Actinopteri > Gymnotiformes > Apteronotidae > Sternarchorhynchus > Sternarchorhynchus goeldii. The sequence goes on from JAOXYF010000012.1 coordinate 3,347,926, forward strand.
GGGGTCAGGTCTGTGAGGGAGAGGTCGGGGGTCAGGTCTGTGAGGGAGAGGTCGGGGGTCAGGTTGGGCAGAGCATACCTGAGACGTGGCCGGTCTGCCAGCAGCGTGTGTAGCGAACGCTCCAGGGAGTGTTCATTAAGTGCACAGCGCAGCCAGGCGCGGCCGCGGCCCAGCTCAGACGAGATGTGACACAGTGAGTAGAACCGCTGCAGCTCGTGCCTGTTCAGGTGCTCCTTCACATAGCACCAGAAGGTGAGCTCTGAAAAACACACACACACACAACAGCCAACAGTGTGTCTGTTAAGGGAGTTTTCTGAGCAAATTACATTTACATTTAAGGCACTTAGCAGATGCTCTTACCCAGAGCGACGTAAAAGTGTTTTGTTGTTGAATGTATCACAGAATGTATCACTGCCAGTAAGCAGGATAGAATTCAGTATACCTTTGAACTAGAATACTGTTAAAATACAGGAATCTGCTGATCCTGGTATGAGCTCTGTTAGATTAGTTTGATCAGGACTGCGAGGTCAGGAAAAAAAGAGACGTTGTAGACCTGGTACAAAGCAGAAGTCATTTTCTGTTCCTCATTCTGCAAATTACATGAATACCTCAGAACTCTGTGAGTGGAAGGTCATTTGAGTTAATATTACAGTTGTGCTTCGCACAATCCACAAAACTGGTATGATTTTTTTAACAAGAAATTTGCAAAACATGTCTTGTGAGATAAAGCTGCTCTCAGTTTCAGTGGCAGGAAAACTGAATGAAAACTGGGGGCCTAATGTCTCACTTCTGAAAAGAGCACTGAGAGGACGGCACACGGGTCCACCTCGAGAAAGCCTCTTCACACACAAAGCAAGAGAACAATTTCACAACAGACAAAAATGTAGCGGCACAAACAAAACAAAAAAAAAGAAGTGAAAAGTCCATAATGCCCGTTACCCCAGCAACGTCTTTCTCAGTACAGTTCCACATCTCAGTATTTCAGTACTGCTCTAAAACATGCCATTGTTACAACCTCTGATACAAAGACATGCCACAACTCACCTGACTACATTTTAATGAGTTATTTGAACATTTGTCATTTGAGTTATTTGAAAAATATAACAGTACAACAGAAAAAAAGACAGCTATGACCAACAAAACTATAGCTCTTCGCCTGCAAAATGGACGCAAAACAATATCTACAGTAATATCTCATAGCTAACAACGCTAACCGTGTTACAACCAAACAAGCCTGTCGAACCTTCCCTCAAACTGTAAGTGCTATCATTCTTACTTCTTCTGCTGCTTTTTAAAAACTCAAAACCACAACAGGTGCTGGGAGTGAACCCCTCGGCCACCCTAGATCTCTTCTCACAGCCCCTGTTGCGTAACCCTGTGGTTTCAGAAGATCTCGGCACCTGATTTTCCTCTCTGGGCCTCGGCAGCATCTGTTTCCTCCCTGGCACACAGCACTACTACAGCTGCCCTTGGTTACTAATGACACTTCAGACACACAACCTCCCAGGACCAGACAGAAACACACTGATTACACCAGCACTTCATTCAGTGAAGTTTCTTACACTGCTTGTTTTGGGTGAGGGTTAGGGGAATGTTTAGGGTTAGGGCGACCCTGCTACCTGCTTCGGTCTTGCTGGTGAAGCCTGCGGCCTGCTTAAGGGCGGCGGCTGTGAGTGCCAGACCCCGACTCTTCCTCAGCCCGTGCTGAAGCACAGCCTCAAACTGGGCACACAGGCATATGACTCTATGGAAATACACACGCATCAGACAGCTGTCATTGGAACAGAACTGTCATAGTAACAATGTTCACATGATCAGAGAATACAGAATCAGTAACACTGTAACATCTCAGTACACTGTAACACTGTTACATTCAACAAAACACGCAAATAATAATTCACAATTGAAATTAAATCCTCATAAAAGAGAATTTCCATCTTACCTGCTATCAGAGTCTGAAGCTATCTCCTTCCTTCCTCCAAAGCGGATTTGGCACTGAACAAAGATTAAAACAAAAATATCACCCTGCAGGATATAAATGAGGTGATCTAATAACCATTACTTTTTAAGATTTGACATTTTTAAAATTAAGTTTACTAATATTCTATTCACATGCAGGCAGGACACAGCTGAAAGTAACTGGTAATTTCAAAGAATTTCTGTGATATGAATAATCAAGTCATGTACGTTTTTGTACCTGTTTAACTGCATCAAGCAGTCTCTCTAGAAGGTGCTGTCTTTTCACACCATGTTGCTGTGTGCCTGAAAGGACAAGGATCACAACTGCCACTTCTTCACAGGTTCTACTAATCCCTTATCCCCTACCGGCTCTACTAATCCCATAGCTCTTACATGTTCTCCTAATCCCATAGCTCTTACATGTTCTCCTAATCCCATATCTTTTACAGGTTCTACTAATCCCTTACCCCCTACAGACTCAACTAATCCCTTATGCCCTACAGGTTCTACTAATCCCATAGCTCTTACAGGCTCTCCTAATCCCTTACCCCCTACAGGCTAAACTAATCCCTTATGCCCTACAGGTTCTACTAATCCCTTATCCCCTACAGGCTTTACTAATCCGTTAGCTCTGTCTGCTAAAAAGGAAATCTGATAAGAAGCATCTGAGGATGTCTACTGTTATATTATTTTTTATAATATATAAATAGTACATAATTTATAAACAGTATTGGTTCTTTATCAATTAAAAAATATCACGTGCTTATAAATGTGCTTCGTGCAAGTATATTACAGCTTTCAGACGCAAATAATAATTTTTAATATTAAGGCCAGAGGTGCTCGAGTCTGGACCTCAAAGCCAAATCCACTTCTGGATTTTGTAATCTCTTATGGTTTATTAAATGATTAATGTAACTGGTTGGCCACTTTGTGTTAACAAAATCTAGAAATGCTTACATTTAGCACTGCCAAAAGCATAATTAGTTCAAAAATAAATAAATAAAAATCTGACATATTCAGAAATACATTTAATAACCTAAACAGGAGTTCTGTTTAGCCATTACATAACAAGCCACAGTGTTTTATAGTACATACGAAAGCTGTGCAGTACTCTCTGAAATACAGACCCTTTACAGTAGAACATCCGAATTTAACAATAACGAATCTAATGTTCTGTTTAAACGAGCTACCTAACTAGATATACCACTAGAAAGCAAACGTTTTGAGTAAAGTGGACTGAACGCGGAAAAAGTGGAAATCAGACTGACAACTAAAAGTGAAAGTAGTGTATGCACTCTATAAACTTAACATCTACCTCGACCACTTAAAAAGTTTTAAGCATAACGTGTCATAAAAATCTGTAGTCATATGGCACCACAAATCTGGCTAGTTATTGTTCATCCCAAAGCTTGGGGCGTCCAGCTGTGCTGGTGAAGTACGAAGATACTAGAGAGGCTGAGAGATGCGGATGTTAATACATGTTACTATGACAGAAATACCCAGCAAAACTAGAAAGCTGCAAACTCTGCAAAAATAAAAAGTCACGGGAAAGTGGCATTTTCTCTAAAACATCTTCCACAACTTGCAACTCACCGTTCATACTGTCAATCCACAAAACATTAAGTTGATCCCTTTACTACAGGGCATGCATACAGGAGACTCTCCTTTTATTACACCACAGCAGTCCTGGTCGTTGTCCGATGCGTTTTCTCAAAAGGATTGCTCTCATTCTGAATTAACCAGCACGAATCGCAGTCATTATCATCTGAATTAACCAGTATGAATCGCTGTCATTATCATCTGAATTAACCAGTATGAATCGCTGTCATTTTCTGCTGTAACTCCACCACGAACGCAGGAGGTGGAGGACTTGCTCCACTGGTTAGCGCGATAGCTACACGGCTACAAAGGCCTGCTCAGACACCGGAACAGTCTCTTTTTTTAATCGATCACGTTTACCGAGATACTGTACAGCAAAGTAATCATCGATAGTGAACTTAAGGACTTGTCCACCATGGCTTTACTTTTCAGAGAAAGTTAGTCTTGTGCCAGAGTGACAAAGCTACATTGCTAACGAGCTACAGCCCGAACGCGCTTCAGTCACCTGATGCAGCATATTTGTCATATGACCATTCCGCTATTATTTTGTGCAGCCAAATAATTATTTTTAATTTGTGTATATATTTTATAATAATGTTATGATAAAAAATCATATTTTCATGTCATATATCGTATTTATATAGTGTTACAGAGAAGATTGCGTTCGCTGCTGAAGAGATCGCTTGAATTTAAAACGTTTAACTAAAATGAGTTTGCCTGCAATTGTATACTGAGGCCTTTTTGTTTAAAAAATTCAAACGATCACAATAAAATAACTCGGAACTCTATCTCGTTTTTATTGTAGGTCGAATTAGTTTCACAGATAACACTTGGAAATGCTGTTTCATCAACAGTATTCATCAACGGAACAGGAAATAGGTCTACATTCTTTTTCAACAAAATACACTTTGCTCAGTTGTTTCAGTTCACAGAATATGATGCTGCATAAGTGTTCAGACAGCTTTCTTCAAGAGCTCCAATCCTGATCCACCATACTTCAGGTATTCAGTCTTCAAAAGCACCTGAACACTGTTTAACAGATCAGTGCAGGCCAGTTCTCCAGCTACAGGGTCTGACACCCCAGGACTGCAGTCCATGAGTCAGTGAAATATTAATTGACCATGCCCAGATTCCCTATTTCTAACAGTGAGGTCAAATACCCAGCAGCTATGTCTACACTACTTCATAACCTACTGTTGACTAACACTTTTTGATTGTTAAAAGATGTTTAAGGAAATGTAAACATTGTCAGTTTGGTCATTCTTTAGTCCAGCAGGTCCCAACACCTCATATTCTGTCCTTTGTGTAGCAAAAGCACTACGAATTGCATGTCTGCACCGTCTTCGTAGTGACCAACACAGTGACACCTTCCTCCGTGGAGGGGAGGGGAAGGCTGGAGCCGTAGGGAGCTTGACACTGTCCTCCCTCTACGTCCAGAGATCCATCTACATCATCAGATTGTTCAGTAGATTTAGAAGATCCCTCACTTGCACATGTCTTTTGATCTTGAGCCCCTATTAAAAGATAAAAAATATATTTACATCACCATAAAATCAGCTGGTTTGGACAGTTTAGGGGGGTGCAAATAGTACATTTTTATAAGTAGAATTTATAACCACCATTAACAAACATAAAATTACATTTAAAATAGGAGTACAGAAAATTCAAACAAATTTGCACATTTTAATTAATGTTATGTTGCTCAAATTAAAAACGATGTAATACAACACAATGAAACCTGTTGAACATTATACCTTTGGCTTTAAGTATCATTCTGCAGGCCTTTTGGCGTATGACCTGCAGAATTAAAGTCAGCACAAGGCAAGCAACAAGGGTCAAAGACAGAACTATGAGGATGATCCAGACACTGGGGCTCTGGCCAGGTTCCTCACCCGATGCTGAGAAACACAAAGGAATAAAAATCCTCACAGGCAGCTCTATATTTTAGTGCAAAAAATTTAATTCCCACACAGAAACATTACAACTAAGCACATCTCTTTCTTCTCTTTTTCTGAAAATCTGCTAGACTAGAACAAATTTACTCCAACCGGATTTAAATTCTTTCAAAGACATCAAATTCTTTATTAACTCACATTTCAGTGTCCTCTTCACTAGACTGTTACACTTTCACCGCGTGTGTACAAAAGCACTTGTTTTCAATACTTACATGAGGAAGACCTACAGTATGTAGCACAGCTGGTGGGGGGAGAGCTGCATCTAAGAGAGCAATGGTGACAGTTCTCCAGAAGGCCGTCGTAGTAGAAGCCCTGTGCACATTTACTCTCAACCGCCGCTGTTACGTAAAACAAAAACCAAAAGGTGAGCATCATCTTTCGCCAAGGGCTTTGAACCCACCGAAGGAGGGGCAACATTTATATCAGCAATATGTAAATAACTATAGAAATGTGGGAAGTCCCTTTAGAGTTGCACAAAGACATCTTAAGTTCTTGTCTTATTACGAGACATTTCGAGATGATCTAGTCTCATGGGCATAAGTAGTGTTAAGTGGAGGAACTTTCCTTAAACTCACTATTTCCACACTCACTATGATTCAGAATGCAACAGATGCTTCACTTTTGGTTACTTTACATCATGCACTTATGAAATACCAACAGCTTTTTTACTGTACATCTGTCATTTTTTCTGATAAGGTTCACAAAGGCTTCATGTTTTGGTGGGAAAAGGTGTGTTGTACTTGTAAGACTTTTAATATAAGAGACATCTCAACTCTAAGCCCCTCCCCTTTTCTCTCTCTCACACACCCCCTAATTTTTTTATTTATTTATTTTTTTTTTAAAGAAGTGTTTCATTGTGGACTACAGAAAAAAGTAACAGAGGACACAGGTAGTATACAGCACTAGGTATGCAGCAGTTAGACATTTTTATATACATAAAAAAATACAGAACAAATATATTTCAAGAAAAATTTTATATTAATAAAAATCATACACACCATTAAATATACAACATTAAAATACAGCAATAAATCCACAGTATATTCCACATATTCTAGTCCAGTGCTTTCTTGACACTGCCGTAGTACAGGTTACTCCAAGGTCCTGTTCTTCACTCCCTTGTCAATACTCCACACGGTGCAAAGTCTGCAACAAATGTTGTAAAAGATTGAAGTTTGATTCTCCCAACCAACCAATTCCAGCCAGTGTCGAAGCACAGGGAATAATGAAGCTGCAAATATGCCATGAACAGTGAAATAAAATGTGATTTGAGAACGCTCACTGTTTCTACGTAACATCCCAAAGGTTTCTAGATACTACCTGTGGCTTATATCGATAACGGCTCACGGCTGAAGTTGTCACTTGTGCTCTGTGGTTGTATGTTTGTACAGATCATGGAGATCACAGTTGGCTGCTCTGCTGCCTGTGTGCTGCTGAAACCATTCGGCCGAGAGTTGGTCGCCGACACAATGCCTCTTCCGTTCTTCTTGAAGGAATTCTTGAGTCCACTCGAGAAACAATCAGAGACCTCGCGCACGATCCCAGAAATTCCTCTGTTCCTTTTATACAGGGCAATGTCATCTTCCAGCTCCTCTGGAGGCACCTCAATGTTACCAGTGTACCAAAACACCCACCAGATGAGGCTGAGAAAAATGATCACAGCTCCAGCATAGATTAAAAAGTCATGGAAAAAAACTTGCCAAAACACTCCTGCCATGAGGATCAGGAGACCAAAAATATCATGAACCACAGCAAACCAAAATGCACATTTACAACGACCAACTCCTTGACCACTTTTCTCCATGGTGATGAGTCAGTCTCTCCTTTATCCAACTGCGATGCAAGTACAACTACAAAAGTACGTTTCAGAAATATACGCATTAGCAGGTAACCAGGCGACACGTGAGAGACGGGCGCACTGCGTAGGCAAAGACGGGCAAAGGGCACTGACAGGATAAACCTTTGGAAAGGATCCACTGAACAAACATCACTTATCTTACATTTACAGCATAAGAAAATCTGGCAGGCAAAAGTAATAACAGAAAAGCAAAGAACATGAAAAAATACCAGAACAGGCAACAACTATTAAACATTTCACCTAATCTACTTAAAGCATCACTATTACATACATTCCTTTTTTTATTTCAATGCAAACAAGCTGCTGGCTGTTGGACCCTAGTATGACCCATGAGGTCGCTTGAGCCAATCGCCTTCATTCCAGATCAGCAGGGGCATGGATCTGCTTCAGCCCATTACGCATCAGTTTGGCTTTGATGACGGGCAACCACACCAACGCGACTAGAACGAACATCAACCCAATGGTCAGGCACACTGGTCCCATTACATTCGGCACACTGGTTACCTCATTTACGTTAAGCAGATACAACACAACAGCTGTGCACAGCACCAGCGTTCCAATGACCATGACAAATATGGGCTTGTGGTAGTACATCCAGAGTGGCCTCGGAGAAGGTACTGGGTCCTCGGGAGGATACAAAGGACTCTGAACTGATGCAACCGTCTGGCTGGTCTGTGGACCCTCAGTACTGGACAGCATCCTGAACAAAGGCTGCAAATATCAACTTTTTCATACATGCAAAAAGTCAGGGAATAAACAATTCCTACAGGGCCAGATATTTAAGTATGTAAATATACAACACATCTTAGGAATTACCCCCAAGTTCAGTAGCCTACATAAGAGATGACAACTTACCCGATTACCTACAGATATTCTGAAACAAGTTCACGTCCTTGATTCAGCAACCTGGAATCTGCATCAGAATATGAACACGGTGCTTATCGAGCGAGTGTGTGCTGTTCTCAGAACCGTGGTGAGTACAAGAGCTCACCCAACAGCGTTTAAGAAGAGGGTGGGGCATGACGGAGGCTGACTCTGCAAACACCGCTGCCCCTTACCTGTCCGGCTCTGGTCCTGCACGACACCCTCACAGAACTGTTTAAAAACAGCCATAGTTTTAAGTTTTCGTGTAACTTGAAATATTATTTGGCACATTATTTGAGAAAACACCAAAAGTGCTCCTTTGGGTTCACATGAACATTCACGTTTAAATGTTATGAACACTCCTAACCCAACCTGATGAAGCACGGTTCGTCCAGGCTCACGTTCACACAACACTGCCATCAGGCAGAAAAAGCAAACAGCAGCTGGTCTAACAGCACCATGGTTCCAGTCTGCACCACAAAAAGCCTGTAATCCAACCCGCACCAAACACCGTCGGACGTGCTCCCCCGAGACGCCACTGCTGAACTTGTGAATAAAGCATGGACAAAGGTCACAGAGATGCAGTAGTTGAGCAAATATTTATTTGAATCCACAAATCGGTCTTGTAGAATACATGCATGTGGAACAAGTATAAACAAACACCACAGATGAATTTATATACAGTCTTTACACCCCTCTGGTCATGGTATGGAATTGGAGGGTCTGGGTGAGAAGACACACTGAAGCGAGGGCAGAAATTTTAGGCTGATGCCTTTCTGGGTCTCGGAGCTCTAGTCTTATTGTGTGCCGTTTTGCCACGTTTTTGCTGCCCCCATTTGCCCTTATGACCCCGTTTGCCCACGGCGGGTTTGGGTGCCTCTTTCTTCAGCCCCTTTTTGGATGAGACCTGGATAAAACCAAAATTGGATTATTTTCCATTTTCTCCATGCAGGAACATTAAGTACACTAGAGCTCCATGTGGTGATTTCCAGAGACATTTAATGGTTCAGTCCTACATACAGCACCCACCTCTAACTTGGGTTTTTTCCTCTGAGACTCGATAGGCACCAGCTGTGGAATCTCTTCATCCTCTTCCTCAACTTCCTTCACTGCAGCTTTGACACTCTCCGTCCTCTTTTTAACAGGCTTCCCTCTGATCTTTCTCCCTGACATTTTTGTCTTCTTTAGATAAAAAGGCAGTTAAGATAGAGATGATGTAATGTTGCAACACTGCACAGGGCAACACGAGGACAACATGCAGCTGATTCCAGCAAGGACGACTTAGAGATGAGTAAATAAACCCATAAACAAACAAACAAACAAACAAACAAACCACAGCAAACATGCATTATTCCAACACCTCTGTGTTTCCAGGGCTAGGGGGCGGGGCTGGGGTTTACCTTTGCCAGTCGTGCTTTTTCCAGCTCCTCCTCCAGCAGAGTGAGGTGACTCAGGTCTGAGGTATAGATGGGCAGAGCCACAGAGGTGTGAGACTTCAAGTGAATGATTTTGATGTTTCTTCCTTTCTGCGCACAAAAAAAAAGACAAAAACAAAAAAAACCCACTCAAGGCCTTACATACATACCCAAACTGGCACCTTTACACATTAGGATCAAGCTTAACAATTAAAACGTGAACAAGTACATTTAAGTCGATTGCTTAAACGTAATACACTAGCAGTACACTGTGGTTAACTCACCATGTGCAGCTTTGATGAAATCGTAGTAACTGTTGTGTTTATGTTCTCGACTATTTCGTCTGCAGACATCTGTGAGTGTGCTACATGCACCATGCTGTCGGAAACAAAACAGTCAGTTCTCCAGGATGATGGGCAAACAGCTACATTTTTATTTGGTCGCTTGTGTATCAAAGGTTGTAGGGATGAGCGCCAATGGATAAAGGGGCTCATCTGGATACACTCCGAGTTTCTCTGGCACTGTTCGAACCCACGGCCAACACTGAGGCAGGTGGAATGGGTCTGCTGAAGTGCATTTGCTGACTGCAGATAGGAAATGGCTTTACCAACAGGAGCCTTTCTTTGTGACCTTGAGGGTGGTGCCCTGGATGAGCTGCTCCAAGTCCCTGGCCAGGTGCTTGCTCTCCATGTCCACAGACAGAGGAACCCTGAGACACAAACATACCGCCAGATGGAAAACCAAAGATCAATAAGTGCATTTAAAACAATTACAGAACTAGATTAGTTAATCATTTCAATTGAGATTTAAATAGATCTGAGATTTATCATTTAAAAAGACTAAACCTTTAAAAAAAAGGAACGTTGCACTGTAAATTTTTAAGCGAGAACTTACTTCTTCCTCTCATAAAAATGCTTCCCAATGTGGGAGGGCAAACGGCGGCGGATGCGCGCGTCCGACAAAAAAAGGTCAAAGTTTCCTAGCAACCGCCTCTTGGCCTCAAACGGCTTATATTCCGTCTTTAGAACTTTGAAAGGAATCACCTAACAAAGACAAGGAAACCCACGATGAACCGACTCTAGTCAGTCAAAACATCAATTAACAAATACAGTAAAACCATGCGACTGTTTCAGAGGTCGTAGAGACGAGACCCAACATGGCAGGTGCTCATCTGGATATGCTCTGAATCACTCTTGCACCGTTATCCCCTCCTCCCTCACAGATGCGGAGGGACAGGGTTTGCTTGAGTGCCATCAGAGTTATACTCCCAGCTCTCTGCGCTCACACGGACCTCAGGGATGCGTCTGACGCCTCTCTGTGCGAGTAGTTTTTTGTAGAACCTCTCAGTCTGGTCTGAGGTCATGTTTGGCTCATCCCGTGTGAAGAGGCATACCTCCACAGACTCGCTGTGACGTGGATGAGGCAAAGGACTGAAGGGGCAGAGAGAGAAGAAATGAGAAAAGCTCATTACAGTGATAAACCAGGAGGGGGCGTTTGGTGAAAACGCAGCTGCGGAACGCTTACATGCGGATGTTCTGCTCCCGTTTTGGGATCTTCCACAATGTGATGAGAAGACTGATTTGCTGACTTTCGTCCAGCAGGCGACTCCGAGACGCCTCGGACGACGTGCTCTTCAGATACGCCTGCAGCGCCTGCACAGCTTTCTTCACCTGCAGCACAGGGAGCGTGGACGTTAAGCGCGTGCAGGGTACATTATAAATCACCATAAAAAGAAACTTGTGTATAAACCCAACTGTCTTACAAAGTACAGCAAACCTATATTTGACCATTTTCTACACAGATAAATACATTACGAAACACACGCTGGAGACATTTACATTTAACCTCCAGCTCGGTTGGGGCATTATTTTAGGGATAACTACATTCGGCAGTTTGTCTTCCAAATTCGAAATATTGTTAAAGAAACAACATGTTCGGAGCAAATTAACCGGCTATCGAGCTACCGACTGAAGAGTAAAATCGCTTTAAATGTAGCGTAGCCAAAGTTGTTTGCAGTGAGGGCATTTTCCCGCTGAGGTTTGTGTAACGTCCTGTCACTGCTTTCCTTAATCCTAGTCATGTTTGGCTGCTCAACACAGAATTATACTGATGTTTAAATGAGACTAAAAACTTTCTCCTGTTGTTTCACTAGTTGCCGGAGTCATTACATTTGCGTTAGCTTAGTACGGGGTTTCCTAGGCTACAAATAAGTCGAGATATTCCTTTCACTGAAAAACTGCAATTAACCAGATAACAGCCAATGCTATTAAACTTAACTTGAAAGAGCGTTAATAATCTATACACCTAACTGGACTAATGACCAAATAACAACTTAAATCAAGATCGTTAGCATAGCTATCCTAGTAATTAACTAACTCAAAGCGAACAAGCTAGTGTAGTTATGCCACATTTCTCATATATGAGACAAGACAACATAACTTACAAATTTATATTGAGATAATGAATAAGTAAAAGAGTCATCAAACCAAAAAGTTACCTGAAACTGGTCGAGAGTAAAACCCACCGAAGGCTCCATGATACACGTGTGGCAGAGCTGCACAGCGCATGCGCACGTGACTTCACTGCGCTTTTAAATGACGAAGGACAGGAAAAGACTTTTTTTGTTTTCTTAATTTTTTGTGCAACTTGGATGCGCTCACAGTGAGCGTTTATATACTTTTTGCACTTTATATACTTTTTGAGCGTTTATATTTGAGATTTGCACTCATTCTTCCTGTGATATTCACATCGTCACTGTATTATGTTCTTATTGCAATTTAAATAAATAGTGCTTATAGAGCTCGTCGATGTTGGCATCATTAACAATAAAACAAAACGTGTACATCCATTCATGTTCGGTCTGAAACATTCAGTTCTGAGGGAAATGAAAAATACGTGTTTAGATCTTAGTATGTAACCTGGTCTAAGTTTATTTTCCACAAGTTTAACAAGGAAAATGTGTTCGGTAGGTGCTACTACAGAAGTCTGCCAGACTCGTACCCTGTCGGTCCAGCAGGTGGAGCTACAGATAGAGCATCAGTGAGCTAAACAAGTTTCACGTCGGCGTTTTTTATGACTTAATTACTCATATCCAGCAGTCACATTTTACAACTATGTGCATATAAGTTTCAATCACAGTTCACAGATTATCTCTTCTGCTTTGAGCACCTTTTTGTGATTTTCTCCCTCTTCCAGGGTCACAGCCACAAGAATGCATTAGTGCAAAAAGCCACAAAGTAATAAAATCTTGTACCCAAAGCTAAATGAAAGTTCACAGTATCTGTTTAGTGATGAAAGCCAACAGAAAAGTGGAGATAATCAATTGAGGATTTTATTATTTAGGAAGGCTGTTAAGATCCCTGGCAGGTATATAGAAAACAGTGGCTCTGATACTGAAGTGTGTCAGCAACTGTAATATTAGTCACTTTATTTGAGTGACTTGTCTCTTTAGAGTAAAGCGACTTCTGATTTTCATGTGTCTCTGTCTTGAGTAGGATGCGCCCTGTCTAGGTTTAGACAGACAGTAAGCTAAAATGGAAATTATTCTCTGACTGGATCCATGTTTATTAAAAAACACCAGTTTATGATCATTAACTAAAATGCATGCACAAAGCACAGCTGTAATGATTCCTGAAAAAGACTGAACTGAAAGTCTGATATAGGAGGTGGTCAGATGTGTGATATGCAAAGAGAAATCAGATGGGGGTACCTGCCTAAACGCCTCTCAATGGCTCTGTGCTATTCCTCTGCATGAGGTCCCCGACCAGTCTGAAAGTGCCTGACATCACAGTATGAGGAAAGAAGGCAATGGTGCACAGCTTTTAATGATGAGACTTCTGACCCAGCGAACCATCACCAAATCCCTACAGATCTGACAGTGACGCTGAACCCTGTGGTCATTTTACTTTCTCTTTTTTAAATACTTTGTCCTATATCTCCCTACATTTTAGATTTCACCACCGTCAGACTGTTGGAGGACCTGCTAACAAAGAAATGGCTTAAATCCTCCAAACAAGGGCAGCTGAAAAGCCAATAGTTTAAAAGACAATTGCATCCACTTTATCATTGAATGTAGGCCAGTGTAGAGCAACTGGCTTTAAAATAGGGGCTACATGAGTGGCATAGCTGAGCTCTCAATATGAGAAGGCCGTCACACTGAACTTTTGTGGGGGTTTTTTGTATGATATTGTTCTTCCTAAAACATACTCTCAATATGATATTGTCCTTTTCCAAACATATTTCTTGCATTTCTCTTAGATTGATCTGCAGTAAGAGAGAGGAACAGGACACAGGAGTCCGGCTGGTGAGCCGCTGTGACCCTCAGGGTGCAGCACGGCAGACTGGCTCTCTGCCCACGACTAGTCCTTCTCTGGTACCAGCTTCAATACCTTGCCAATCGCAATAGTCTTACCTGCAAAAGGAAAGGCCTTCCATTAAGCTGCATTCATTCAGACTACAGACCGTTACTTCCCCTGTAACAAAACTCAAGAGTTTGTCTGATTTTAATTCTCAATAATGATTCCAAGCTTAAAAAAACAAGACAAACACGATATACCATCTTGAAACATTTGCGCTGAATAACAGTGCAATTAAATGCAAATCTACATTGTTTTGTTTCCTGAAAAACAAGAATATCTAACATTACCTTAGACAGTAAAAAATTATTTGATCATTCTTATCTAGAAAAGATTTCTTACCCTCATCTCTCAGAGTGAAGCGACCCATCTGGGGGAAGTCTTTAAAAGTCTCTAAGCAGATAGTTCCCGCTGTTCTGAGGCGAGCGATGCATACTTGGTCTTGTTTGACGAAGCGTGGACGAGTCTTGCTCTTCTCTCCCGTCTTCTTGTCCACCAAACAGATTAAGGCCTTTCATCAGAAGAGCACCAGAAACGCACACAGTTAGGAATTAATGAGGGAAATGCCTGGGCATCTACTACACGTTACATGAAGACCAACATCAGTGCCTTACTGTTATCTGCACTTCTTCGATGCAGGTATGGATGTGTAGGACTGCGTTGTAACCTGGACATATAATCGATTTGTGTTCAATAATGACAATCTGGAAAACAAAAACAGAAGACAAAGAGTGAGGTAAAACTGTGGCTGGTGTTTGGTTAGAGTATAACTCTTCAGAGAGAGAGAACCTCCAGTAAGTATAACTCCTCAGAGAGAGAGAACCTCCAGTAAGTATAACTCCTCAGAGAGAGAGAACCTCCAGTAAGTATAACTCCTCAGAGAGAGAGAACCTCCAGTAAGTATAACTCCTCAGAAAGAGAGAACCTCCAGTAAGTATAACTCCTCAGAGAGTATAACTCCTCAGAGAGAGAAAATATTCTACCTGGGCATCGAAGGTGCGTCCTGAATGACAGAGGTTCTCAGCATTGCATAGGATAAAGCCCGGTAGGATCTCCTCTTCTTCAATGCCCTTCAGGCGAAGTTTGAGATTCTCGCCAGGCCCTGCATCGTCCGTCTCCAAGTCGTCAGACAGCAGGCTGAGCACCTCCACTGTGTGCTGGGAAAAACACACACACACACACACACACACACTCAGCCAGAGGCACATATACACATAGACAGAGTCACAAACGCAAATACAGAGTCACTGTCATGCAAACTGCTGGATAACAAAATATACAACACAAATGATGAAGTTTGAGTCATTCATACTCGGTTCGGCATCATGATGAGCTGCTGAGTTTTACTGATCGTGCCAGACTCCAGCTTCCCAAGGACCACCGTGCCCATATCCTGCAGGACCAGTTCAAACACACAAATAAGGGAAGGTCCACGTCATCTCAGGGCTGCTCACAGGTGTTAATAATCTGAGTCACTGTCCCAACTGTGCTGCAGCTTCAGTGCAATCCTGGCTTTAAATTCATTAAACTGGCTACATAATGCACACAGCTTGAAGATGTTGGTTTTGAAATCCATTGTTTTGTATTATATTGTTTTATATTGTATTATATTGTTTATAAATGTTCCATGCAGAGAGTATGGAGTTTTCTAGCAACTCTGATCCCAGTGACGAGACAAACTAATTTTATGTGGGTGTGTTTTAGACAAAACAAAACATGTACACAAAATGTAAAAGCATGTTAATATACAGAAGTTATCACCTTACCCTGTACTTATCAACAATGGGCAATCTGATGGGACCATCACTCGATCTGTTGAAATTTGGCAGGCTGTCCAGGTGTGGAATAAATGGTAACCCCCTACAAAGCAATCAAAAACCCCAAATTACAGAATTTCCATTTATTGTGAAAGCCATCATTTTAAGATGTCATAATGGCAGTCCGGAGCACTACATTTAAGGTTAGGGTAAGATGGTGCTCTCTACTAGCTCTCCGAGAGGCACCCTCTTCTTCCCCAACCGGAGAACCAAGCGCCCATCTTCCCAGCTACAACACAGCATACACCAGGGTGCCTCAGGACAAACGCTAACTGCTCTATCCAGTCCACAGGACCCAGTGTGCTTGGGTGCCAAGACGTACTGAAGAAGGTTCACTTACGTATACCAGGAACACAGCTCTGAAGGTTCCTTTAGGTTGGCTCCTGTCAGACCAGAGCAGGGCATGAAATGGACATCTTTCTTTGGGTTAAAGCCCACCTTCTTTAGAAATGGCACTAACTTTTCCTTACATTCCTCATATCTGTGGAGAATAATTTGTTTGAGAAGCATGTGGTAGCCAAAATAAAACCATGAAGGTAATTAAAGACTTTTAAAGGAGCAGTATCCTGTGTTTTGGGTTGACATTTTGCAGACATGTCGTGTACTCAATATCTTGATTTCACTATGAAAAGAAATGTTCTTTTATTCACCTGTCCAAGCTCCAGTTTACAGTGGGATCGTCCATCTTGTTGACGAGAACAATAAGGTGCTTCACTCCAGCAGTTTTGGCTAGCATAGCATGCTCACGAGTCTGCCCTCCCTTTTCAAAGCCCGTCTCAAACTCCCCCTTTCTGGCAGAGATAACCTTTTAGGAGAGACAAAATATTTAATTTAAAATTTAGGAAAGCAGCTCACTGCACCAGGACCAATAAAGAGAAAGCTGACACAAAGCCATCCCTGGCATTTTCAGTGCAGAGACAAAGGCCTAACAGATACCCGACACAATCTACACACTATGACCCTGACACACTCCCTCCAGCACAGCTGCAGACCAGTACTACTGAGGCATCAGCGGTAAAGTAAACAGGATGTGAAACCAACCAGCACTGCCAAGTCGGCCTGTGAGGCCCCACCAATCATGTTGGGTACAAAGCTCTTATGTCCTGGGGCATCCAGAATGGTAAAGTGCTTTTTTTCTGTTTCAAAGTAGGCTCTTCCCACTTCCACGGTTTTCCCCTTGTCTCTTTCCTCTTGGTTTGTGTCTAAAGCCCAGGAGAGATACCTGTAAGAAGTCACTCAAATGTTATCCCAAAATACTTTGACGGCCTTAAGAAATGCCTTTTTTAAATATCATTTCAATTTAACAGAGAAAAAAAAGAAGTTTCATAAAACAATATGCATATTACAATAACAAGGTGCTTTTACCATATCTACCATATTTCAGTATCATGTCTCGGTATCATGTCTCGGTATCATGTCTCGGTATCATGTCTCGGTATCATGTCTCGGTTTCATGTCTCACCATGTCTCCCTGTTCTTCTCTTTTGCTTCTCGTTCATATTTCTCCAGGGTTCTTTTGTCCACCATACCAGTCAAATACCTGAAGATAAACAGCTCAGAATCCATACAGTGCATTTCATTCACACTTTCGTGTAGATTATAACATATTATAACATATGTTACCTCTGGAGCTGTTAGTATCTCTAGAGCCTAGAGGCTTTCTCTGTCAGGGTCTTTTTAAGTAGAAATGAA
>JAOXYF010000012.1:3390403-3402599 GCA_028565775.1 Sternarchorhynchus goeldii
AGTGTGTATCAGAACCTTCTTCAACAACACGTGGTTCCTTCCTTGCATTCATCACTCAATCAGCCAGCAATTTTCATACAGGACAATGTCCCCTATCACACAGCTAAAAATCCTTGGTGACAAAGTTATGGCCAAGAAACCCACAACAGTCACAGAACTGTGGAAGAGACTGGAAGAAGAGTGGAGCAAAATCACACCAGAGCGGTGTGAGAGACTAGTGATGTCCTGTGGTGTGAGAGACTAGTGATGTCCTGTGGCCACAGATGTGCTGAAGTCATTCAAAGCAAAGGCCTGTACACTTCCTACTGATTACTGACTGTTGTAACCTTCAGTAAATTTAGTTGTAATCTTTCTGTGCTACAGTCATTGCAGTTCTCTAATTATGATAATCACATTTTTGCAAAATAAAGGTTTTATGTTGATATACTTATGAAATACTTGTATTTATTTTGTAAAACACTGTTCTAGTGGCATGGTGTACTCCTTACAAAAAAATCCTTCAAATGTTGATCAGTGTAGATTACATTATTTCTGGGAAAAATCAAGTGTTCATACATTGTTCTCTAATTTTGATCTCCAGTGTGTGTGTGTGTGTGTATATCTCAGTATATTTCAAACATATATTTATATATATTTAAAACACCTACTAGCCTGTAATTAAAGTGTTATTTCAGAACACACATTTACTCAGAATCATGTCCAATCATACCCAGTCATTCTACAATGAATACCCAAATTAATTGTAACATGAACAACCAAAAGAAAAAAAAAACTGTTTCCTGCATCTCGTTTGCCTCTTTGGCCACCTGATGCAGGTTTGTGCAAACATCACACCCGTTATCCGTACGAGGCCCAGTAACATGCACGGTGTGGAGGAGCACGGCTCTACTGTGCATGACGTGAACACCACAGTCTCACGGCTGGGCTCGTTACGTCTGCCCCTCCACCCTCCCCTGAGCGGGGTTCCTTTGCCTTTGCTCCACGGTGTGTTCGCGTGCTGAGCTGTGAGTCAGCACCGTGAGCGTGTGTGGGTGTGGGTGTGGGTGCGAGTGCTATATATGCTCAGGGGACGTGGCTGTACTCTGTGATTGGCTGCTGCCAAGTGGCGAGGCAGAGCACAGCTGACATGCCTGTTACTGCAGACATCAGCCCTCCTGTCTCACCTCCCACAGACACCCCTCCACACGGCTGCCTCTCTGTCTCTCTCAACTCGTCTGTCTGTCTCTCTCTGTAACCCCCCCCCCCTCCAAAGAGGTCTCTCTCTTTCTCTCTCTCTTTCCATTCACCATTTTTTCAGAGAAAGCTGTTTTAAAGTCAAACATGACAGGCACTAAGTGTAAATAATAAAATTACGTTGTGTCATAGGCCTTAGACAGCACTTCTGAATCAGCCACAGAAAAGGGATTTAATCACATTTCCAGAGATCAAATCACATTTTCTTCAGCTTTTAACATCGTTTCAGGTTAAAATTCATTTACTCACTTGCTGTTCTAATAATGAAATGGACTGATGTCAAAGGGCAGGCCCATTTGTTTACCCATGAGCCTCCTCTGCAGAAAGGATAGCTAAACACTGTTGCTATGAAACTCACAAAGTATTCTCAGCAGACCAAGAACAACACGAGAACAAATGAGACCTCAACCCTCAGAGGCAGCTGTAAGTACACACTGTAAGTACACACTGTAAGTACACACTGTAAGTACACACTGCAGGCTGGTATGAAGAAACCAGCGTGGAAAACCATATGGACCAGAGGCCTCCCGGATCCACAACCTGCATGCGAGTTTTCATCAGGGCTCAGTGAAGGTGCACGGCCGCTGCTCACCCTCATAGCAGTCGCGCACCGTGTCGAAGTACACGTAGTACTGGTCGTTGGTGAAGAAGAGGAGGCTGAGCCAGGAGTCAAAGGCGTAGATGGGCACGATGAAGAGGATGCGCACGATGTGTCTCTGCTCGTTGGGAGCGCTGTAGAAGCGCAGGTGCATGTAGATCTGAGAGGGAGAGGGCCTTGCTGCTCACGGTCCAGATCAATCCATCACATCATCTTATTAGACTTAAAGCTACACGTTTGTTTGACTTGATCGACAGCAACCGTCATGTACGCTGCCATTTTAAAACCATTTTACAGTAAATGTCCACTTTCATCAGTGCACAGCTAATCTGATATTAAATAAACAGGTTATAACAGCTGAAGAGCATATAATTGTACTCACACACACACACACACCCACCCACCCCCACCCCCACACACCCACCTTAACCTGAAGGACTGTACGTTAACCTAAAGGCAGGTTTTTACCTGGTGGCAGGTGAACAGCAGTGCCGTCCACACAAAGAAACCAGACAGAGCTTGTGCTGTGCTGGTCATGAGGAAGATGGGTTGGTCAGGAGTGAGCAGTGGTGCCTCGGGGAGCCAGGAGATGTTCACCTCCCCCGGGGTCACAGTGGCCAAGGACCCAGGGGCCATCACAGCCGCCAAGACCTGCACAAAGAGTTTCAACAAGGTCATCCCTCTGAAGCACAGCATCCCTCTGAAGCTTCACCATCAACCTTCTTATAGCACAGTGCTGCAAACACAAAAAAGGCCAGTTCAGGTGCTAGAAACACTGTGAGGTGCCTTAACTGACTGGCAAAAACATGAATAAATATGTCAGCCAAAGCACTGGAGAGTCCTCAACCAAATAAAAGTGCATATCAAATAAGGACCACGACTAAAATACATGATGACTCACAATGCCTGGCTTAACTAGAGATTGGCTAATTGCACTGGACAGATCAAATGGGTCTTTAAAAATGGGCCTGTGTCTGGAAGGAACAAAACCAATGGACAATTTTCTCTATTGACCATTGACAATATTTCACAGTATTTGATGAGGAATCCATCATTGTGGGGACAACAGAGTGAAACAGAGTGAAACAGAGTGAACCCAGAGCACTGAAATTAAACTGACATTACTGATTGGTTAACCAGTTAAGGGTATAACAAAAGAGTATCTAATGTTTAAAAATACCAACTGTCCGTCTGTTTAGAGTAGGTAAGCAGTTAATATTAAGAAACGCTGTCAGTTTAGCATAGGCAAACCAAAGTCCATTCAAACACGATTTAAATTCATTCATTGATCTGTATGGCGTATTGGATCAATGACTGGAACAGAGTCTAGTTATAGACACTTTTTCTTTATGACTTTATGACTCTAATAAAATACCATCGACATATAAATATATCATGTTTGTGTGGTATGTATCTATTCACTTATATACATAAATATATGAAAGGACAAACCTTCCAGTGCATTCTCAGTCAATAGTTCTCAAAACTTATTTGTTTTCCGAGTCGCTAAAAAGTCAGCAGTAAAACATATTCGTACATTATGAGATTTACCTACCAAATGCAGTAAAGGAGTCTGACCAAATTATGCAGACGATCACCGAGGACAGTGGAACAGAGTTTGCCTTAATTCCTCAAAGCCATCGCCGTTCCCCGTCATCCATGTTTATCTTCCAGCGCTGTACAGGAAAGCTGTGCGAGTCACTCTTTGCACTCTTTGCGGTCTTAAATGGTGCCATGAAGAAACTATACTACGCAAACTGTGCACTATAATTCAAAACTGTACTTTATGACTGTTATCAGAGTTCCGCCATATAAATTTTGCTGAAGAACACCGTACGCGCACTCCGAAGGGGATTATCACAGTTAAGCAAAGATGAAACGGCGAAGTTGCAGGGACAGAAGCCGTAAAGCCAGCGACAACAACAGAAGGACTTTTCCCAAAATGGTTGAACTCCTCACGGCCTTTCAATATAAAAGTCTTTTTTTGGTCCGCAGTAAGAGTGCTTAATTCCATTAAACCTTTACGTTTTCCAGAGCAACTTAGTTCACGTAGTCTGTCATGTTAAGGACATATCCGTTTATTTATAAATCAGGGTACCATGGCTAAACATGCCAGTACAGAACGTCTTAGATTAAATCTAGTTCTATATCCCATATATTTCTATTGATGTGACATAAAGACACATTGGCCAGTAGTAATGCTCGGGATGTTATTTAGATTTTAAATTGGTTGACATTGGTTGACCCCTGGTTTTCTTAACATCTTGGTTAATTTCAGTGTTTTCCATGCTATGCAAATACAGAAATTTTCTTTAATGTTTCACTGCATGATTAGTCCATCCTCGCCTAACAAAGCAATCATTAAAATCCAATTAAACACATTAGTTTCTTAGCTTGTTCATACAATATGTCAAAACATAAAAAGATGTTTTCCACTATACCATCTACATTAGCATGTATGACAACATACAACAATTTTGTGTGCATTAAAGTAAGTGTGCGAGTGATACATTAATTTGGACTCACACTTAATAAACAATCAGATTTAACCTTACAGTCCAAGAAGTTATTCCATATCTTTTCCAGTATCATTATGTCAGACCACACAGGAATAACAGTCCAGTTGTGGCCAAAGGTCCTCATATCCAGTGATCATTTATCTGCCTGAGACTTGTGATCCAAACTGCTGTTGTCCCCAGCTGAATCGTGCTTCTTTGTCTCTTGCGTCTCATTAGCCAACCCCTCTGTATCTTTCAGCACTTCAGAGTAGTCGTGCTGTGAAACTCTTTGTCCAATGCAACAAAGTGGCCACATACTTTCTCCTGCTTTGCCCAGCTTCTGTTTCTTTGCCCCACTGATTTATATAGAAAGATGAATACAAATGCTTTAGGGGAGTTGTTTGTTGAAATCCTTAAAAAAAAAAAACATAACACTGAAGTGAAAACTTGAAACAAATGCTACTAAAATTTCCAACATTGTTGCTATTATTTTAGACATGGTAAAACATGACAGTTATGGCAATTCATTTATAGAACTTACCTCCTAAAAAAGAAAAAAATGACTTCTTGTCAAGCTCATTTCCCCATGTGCTCAAACGGAACACTGACCTGAGGAAAAAGAGAGAGAGAGAGAGAGAGAGAGAGAGAGAGAGAGAGAGAGAGAAAAGATCAGTTCAGAGAAGAGCCTCAGGTGAGTGAAGCTGTCCAAACACTGGACAGCAGAGCTGTGTACCTGTGGGGGAGTGACACGGATCTGGTCATGACGGAGAGGCAGATCGGGGGAGGTGTTGGCAGGAGCACCCCGATGAAGACGCAGGCACACTCTCCTCTCCCGCTCAGCTCCTCGTCCCGCTCTGGGAGACGCGTTCCCTGAGATCGAACATACGACACACCCCTCCCATCACAGAGCGGCTCCGCAAACAACATGCGCAAGATCACCTGCTGCAGAGCAAAGTCAGATCTTTATACTTCACCATCCCTTTTTGTTTAAACAGAGGAGAGCGTCCATGTTTTGACCCTCATGAGGCTCAGAACTCACCAGGCTGAGGTGTGCGTGAAGCAGGGCCGGAGCTGGTCGGGTCCGGACCGTTCCGGACTCGGTTCGGTGCCGGGAGGTTTGGGCCGGATGGTAACGCCCGTGCGGCCGAACCTTGAGGCGCTCCTCCAGTCCTCTCCTCACGTTCCTCTGCTTCACCTCCTCTCTGCTCCTTCTCTTTCTCTTCTGCTGCCCTGCTGGATCCCTACAACATCCAAAAACAACCAGTGAAGGGTCTATACCTAACACAGTGGCCACCTACAGAATTTGGCCAAAGTCAATGTAATTTCCAAAGTGGAGTGTCGTACAAATTTCAGCATGTTCCAGTCAAACACGTAGTCGTAGGAGAAACCCTGTCTGTGGAAGAGATTTCTGAACAGCTGTCTCAGATAGGAGTAATCAGGTTTGTCATCAAATCGTAGCGAGCGGCAGAAGTTCATGTATGTAGAGAATTCAGCTGCACAAGGAGACAAAGGAGAGGATTAGTGAGGCACACAGAAGAACTCAGAATACAGGGACAGACATCATCGCAAAGGTAATCAGCAAAAGTCGTGGAACAGGAACCACTTCTGAATCCCTCATTCTCAGTCAACTTACATGGATAGCCCTTGCAAAGCACCTCAATAGGGGTTGACATCTTCTTTTCACTAATGCGCTCGTACTTCTGACGCTTCGTGGCAGCCTTCAGGCCTTGCCATGGCAATGAGCCCAGGTTAAAGTACATGAGCACATAGCCAAGGGACTCCAGATCGTCCCGCCGAGACTGCTCTGTGAGGCCAGTTCAAACACACAAGTTAGTGAACGCAACAGCCATGACTCTCAATCCATTCCTGTAGTTTCAGATCCACCATCTCTACCATTACTGGCCCTCTCACCGATGCCCAAGTGGGTGTTGATGGAGGCGTAGCGGGCGGTGCCCGTCAGGTTCTTGTTCTCGCGGTAGGGGATGTGCTGGTGGGTACGGGCATCCCGGTACTTCTTGGCCAGGCCGAAGTCAATGATGTAGACCAGGTTGCCCTTCTTGCCCAGACCCATCAGGAAGTTGTCAGGTTTAATGTCTCTGTGAATGAAGTTCTTTGAGTGGATGTACTCAATGCGACTGATCTGGAGAGAGCAAGCAAAGAAATGTTGCAGAATCACTCCTAAAATAAAACATCTAATAGATTTTCAGTACTTGACTAGTGATATCCTTTTACCATCTGATCTGCAAGCAGCAGCACAGTCTTAAGGGTGAACTTCCTGGAGCAGAAGTTGAACAGGTCCTCCAGACTTGGCCCAAGGAGCTCCATCACCATCACGTTATAATCACCTTCAGCACCACACCACTTGATTGATGGAATACCCACTAACAATAAAAAAGAACCTATTATTAAAAGCAGTCTTTCTCTGATGCAAAAAAATGGGAGAAGCTGATCAGCATCACTGAAGTCCCACCTCCTCCTTGCATCATCTTGTAGAATTTGCTCTCAATGTGCAGCTGGGGATGTTTGGTCTTCACACTTTCCAGTTTGATAGCCACCTCCTCTCCTGATGTAATATTTGCACCTGACAAGAAGGGGGCGTGAGGTACATCTTCATCAAGAGGGATTAAAATGCCTTGCAAAATAAGTAGCAAAAGCCAGTTCAACCTAAACAACAATCAGTAGTATAAGAAAACACAGCTGCTAAATGTGTATAAGCAGCAAGTTAGTTACCAAGGTAGATGTCCCCAAAAGAGCCACTTCCAATTTTTCGCCCAAGGCGATATTTATTTCCAACACGCAACTCCATGGTTTCTTTCTAAAGGTTGCCTGAGGATGAGCACAAAATTAGTAGCATTTGTTAGTTGTCAAAAAAAAGAGATTTGGTTTCCTGATTAGGTTTATCAGCAATATGACATATAAGCTTGCAGAACCTCGTTATAAAACAGATCTTATCTGGATGAACACTGTAATACTTTATGTACAAATGACTTGGTTTCCCAGCTGACTTAGTCGTTAAAAAACATATATCTTATTTATGTTTTACAGGGATAACGTAGATTGCTAACGTACACTGGAACAGTCAAGTCGTCTCAACGATACTTGGTCTGATTCATGGTGAGGCTCAAACGCAGGGTGTTAGCCGTTGGTGAACTATTAAACGAAAATGATTTGATCTAGATCACGATTACTATTTTAGCCGCACGCAAACCTAATCGTTAACCAGCTCGGTTTGAAGAGGTTCGTTCAAAACACCATACTGACTGGCATGTTACGGCGTTTGCATAACTACAGCAGCGAAACACCAGCAGGTCACACTAGAGGAAACGATTGTTTGCAGCCAATTTTGTTGCAGCCGCACCCTACACTTTGTTGACTCCAGGGGCACCTCTAACACTCAGTAGCGACGTTTTTATTCACCGAGGACGACGAAATAAATACTCCATTTTCACGCTCCGCTTTGACCTTAAATCAGGCACATCTTCCCTACCTGATATGAGGATGATGAAAAAGATGGGTTGGTCGACGGACTTGCGGTGGTAAGACAGGACCCTGGACAGCGAAGGGTGTAAGCGTAATTTTAGACGTCTCATTCCAAACGTATAACGAATACAGCTCTGTGCGTAAGAATTCCTGAACCCTTGATTCTTAAATTCTAGCACTTGGATTGACCTACTTGCATTAGCAAGCTACCTCCCTCCCTTGTTTGTATCCCAGCGCACTTCTGACAAAAATGATGTCATTCATAAACTACCAAAAGGACCCGGATCACTTCAAGGAGCCGCGCAATTGAATCAGTTTGTTCGCGGGGGCCTAAAACCCGACCAAACGGCACTAAAACGCTTTACATTTATATTTCACATTTGTTCAACAATTTAAAAACTCGTAAATATAGTTTGTTATTTGACAAGTATAATTTGCTTATTACCATATCGTTCAACTACAGGACTATTAACCTACTGACGTTCGAAGTTAATATAAGCATGGCTCAGCGATCTTCTCGCATATATACTCGAGAACTTGGCAGGTATTATTTTGTTTTGAAGACAAATAAGAACAAACAAGACAAATTGTGCACACATGACAGACAGAGAAACTTCAATTCAACCTTTATTGTCTTGTTCTTTTGTTAAATTAACTTCTTTTTCTTGTAAAATCAGAAAACAAACAACCCGAACAGGAGTGATAAAGCCTGCCTTAATTTAAAATGGTACACAACAACAAAAATAAACAACTGGTAACTTTTAAGTGTTCCTAAAACATCCATCCAGCTCAGCTTGGTACAATAGGTTTGGCATGTTTCAGTATGAATGCCTTCAGTTGGTTGTTTCTTCTTTAAAAGAAAGAAAAAAATAAGCTTTTCTCTTTAATTAATATTATTGCAATTCAGACAATATATAAAACGAAAAAGGCTGCTAAAACCACAACTTAAGAAATATTAGTGCCAATGTTCTTGAACTTGCTGTCTACACTCATACAGAGACATACCTGCATACATCTATCCAGCACACAGACATCAATAAACCTGAAATAAGCTGTCATACATACATTTATTCGCCTCCCTAACCAGCAAAATAGCGCGTGCACACGCACACGCACACACACACACAGACGCACGCACGCGCGCACACACACACACACACACACACACACACACACACACACACACACACACCGCATAATACTCCATGTCACCACCTCCTCCATTAAACGCTTCTCTCACACACAGGCCGAAAGGGCACCTCGTACAGCTAATTAACATCCAAGTGATCAAAGTCATTATGACAACAAACTTGATTGAGAAGGAAAAAAAATTCAAAACCAAAAACAAACAAACAAACAAACCAAAACAAAACCGAGGTCAGCAGATTAAGGAAGAGAGACATCTCTGGATTACACTGTTCCACATTTAAAACAAAGACACAACAGTCAGACATCAGAACAGCGTGGCTGGGTAAGTGTGTTCGACTTTGCCAGTAAATGAGAGCTGTAACAATGTCACCCATCCCTCTATGCCACAGAACATTGTATGATGCATATAATATCAGTCCTTGTTGTTTCTTACAGTGCATGCCTGAGTAATGCTGCCTCATTATGCACATGTAACCTTATATAAACTCAAGATTTAGGATTCATCCAGTTGTGTTCGTGTTTAAGTCCAACTGTTATGTTTTTCTTTGTTCTGTTCAAGTCTTGCTGTAAAAGTCTTCATTTAAGGGTAAAAGGCGTATAAGATGTGGAGGCGTACGCGTCCATGTGTCAGTCAGCAGTTCGGCACTGCAATACTGAGGAGCTGCCGCTGCACTCTGAAGGCCTGTGCGCCCGAGTATGGACTTTAGGATGGAGGTCAGATTATGGAGAGCAGTTAGGAACGTGGCTCACGTGAAACTGATGCGTTCAACAGTGTGTGTACATCTGCAACCAGTGTCGTCCGAACTGTTACATCATAATGCGTTTTGGTATGGTACTGGTAATAATGGAATTTGTGTTTGTCAGTATTTGACTATTGAAGTTGTATCTGTACCATGTATCTGAGTGCTTGTACTGAAGTGTATGTATATAGTTCTGTTGGCAAATGCATTTACTAATTACTTTATATTAATGCATCCTGTGTCTATCCACGGAGTGAAAGTATGCGTGTGTGTAAATTGTTTGCAGTTCTCTTGATCCGAGTGAGTCTTCTGGCCTGCGATAACTTATTTGTGGATATATGAGTGAGTGCTTTTAATTGTACTCATTTCTTGATGTATGTGCTGTTAATGTGTTTGTGTGTGTGCATGTGTGACTGTGTGTGTGCGTGTGCGTGTGTAAGTGAACGTGTCAGTCAGATGGAGTCTGACCCTCCTCCCAGCAGGTCTCCAGGCAGAAGTGCTGCAGGGCTGTTCATGTGGTGTCTGTCCTCCAGGGCCGGAGAGCCCCACAAGCTGCTGCTGGGGTATCCTGCTGGCATGCCTCCCCACAGCCCCTGCCTGCTACTGGGCTCCACCCCCACTGCCCCACCGCCCGCCCCGGCACCGTTGCTCCATTGAGCAAAGATGCTCAAGCCTGGGCCCTGGGCAGAGACAGGTTCTGGGGAGGTTCCCACGCTGTCCAGACCCTGCCAGCTGGAGTCTGTGGGCCCACCTGCTCCTCCGTTGTTGCCGCCTCCTGCGGTGGAGCTTCCTCCACCAGCCCGTTCTCGCTCTGCACCAGGGACGCTTCCGCTGGTAGCGGCACCTACTGCGCCAGCTCCAGACGACCCTGCCGCTCCCGCTGGCCCGCCTCCACCAGTGTTCCCAGCCCCTCCAGCTTGGGAATGTGCAAAATAGCGAGCAACCTCTTCTTCACTCACAAACTCAGCCAGGATTGTGGTGTTACCCAGAACGCACCTGAGGAAAGAGCCAAAAGCTGGTCTTGGCAAAGCTCAAAGAAACATGTTCATACACGCAGAACACTCAACACAGAACACTCACATGTGCAGGGCACTCTGAGCTTTGGCTGCTTCTTGGCGAGTACTGTAGCGAATCAGAGCGCTGCCCTGGGTTAGACCAAGGTGAAAGGTCAACAGAGGACCATGTTGCATACATATAGTCCGCAGAGTAGAACCATCAATCTAAAGGTGGGGAGGAGGAGAAATGAACCAGTGAGTTCTAGTCACACATGCACACACACAAATCACTGGAATTAAGTTTACGTTCTCTACCCCAAGACTGACAAGTCAAGCCTGTAAATATCTGCCATTTCCAAACACTCAACCAAAGTAACCAAACCTGTCCGTCTTTCTGAGAATAATCAACGTACCTGGGGAGTAAGATTACTCAGGACCAGCCAACAACTGCCCCGCGAGGGTCCACTATCACACCATGCAGAGCCTGTTACACACACGCACACACACAATCATCTACCTTTCCATAGTTATAAACATAAAACCCAAGACTTTTAATGCTTTTACTGAATCAAACACAAATGGGTGTGGATTCAGAGCATATGCAAGGGACTTAAAATTGTAATTTGATTGGCATTCTGGCAAACAAATACATATTAAGTTATTAAACCCTAAATATAGAATGCTAGATACATAACTCTGTAAACTGCTGCTTCACAGTTTGAGAACTGAAGTCATGAAATTACCAGGCCCATATCTGCTTTCTTGGCTGCCTCCAGAGCCACTCCAACCCCTGCCCAATCGTGGAGCTCCTCCTGCCCATGGGGACACGGACGGCTGCTTCTGATGGGTCAGTCCAGGAGGTGGGCGTGGTATCTGGGATGTGCTGCGATTAGTCTTCCAAGGCTTGTTGTGTCCAATGGGCTCGGGGGGCCAGCTTGGCTTGTACTCTGCGTACTTAGCTGTGGGTACAGAACAGGAAATAAATCACAGACCCTTACAGCTATTCATACAGGAATATTAATAAATAATATATAAACAGTAAAAAACTTCACATTGTAAGTCAGAGAACCCAGCTGAAGCACTGAAAAGTACTGTCCCTAGTCCGCAAGAGAAAGTGTGAAATGTGGGAGAAGGTTTTTTTTTTTTTTTAAATTAGTTTGCCAATTCCCACCCCCTGCCTCAATCTCCACTTTTGTATGTTACCCAAATACCAGCAGAGGCACAAAACACTGCTCCAAGAAGTCCACCGCAAAATATTTTCAAACCACTAAAGCAATCTTAAGTTAGCTGAACATGCTTGTATGTGTACTGGCAAATACTCATGGTTGGCAAGAACTGCTGTACGTTAATATAGACGTGAGAGAAAACCCAAGAGAGCTAGTAGAGCTTCCTGGGAGTCCCAGCCATGGAAGGATATGGTAGTTAGGACCTGGCAAAGAACATGCCAGCACCCAATACTTCACCACCAGCTGTGGCCCCTGGGAGCTGAGGAGCCCTAGCACT
>JAOXYF010000012.1:3402699-3434757 GCA_028565775.1 Sternarchorhynchus goeldii
GAGGTTGTGAGGAGCCCTAGCACTGAGGTTGTGAGGAGCCCTAGCACTGAGGTTGTGAGGAGCCCTAGCACTGAGGTTGTGAGGAGCCCTAGCACTGAGGTGCTCTTGCCTGGGTTGTGTGCATTGTTGAGGGGACTGTCAGAGGCACTGTAGGGCCAGGCACCAGGTGAAGGCAGCAAGGTGTTTAGGGAGGGGGTGGATTCTGGAGGAAGGAAAACACACACAGTAGCGTTTATATATTTTACAAGCCTTCAATTTTCATCTGTCAAAAACATCATCTGTACTTAGTACCTGCGTTATCTCTTAGTAACTGGTGCTCAGGATCATTGAGGCTTGAAACTGCAGAAGAACTCATCATACTGCCAGGGGTCATGTAGGGGTCAGATTCAGGGTCAACACTCTGTATTCCTTTCCAGGGCACCCCCGGATGGAATTCTACACCACAGCACCACAACAAATGGTAAACTCCCATAGCAATACTCAAGGAGAAAAACCCTCCGATCACATGGTACAAGAAGAAACAAGGAGAAATACTCAGAACGACAGCAGTCTCAGGAGGCTCATGTACTGAACATGCATCAAGAGACTCTAAAATATTATTTACCAGGAGGCCAACTGGATGTGCCTGTCTTGGTTCCCATCTTGTTTCCAGGAGTTCTCTGCCAGCCATCAGAGGAGGGCTGGAGGGACCCCCCCAAACTCTCCACCCCCAGCAGTTCATACTGAGAGTAGGGGGAGCTGCCTCTCTTCATCGGGGCAACCATGGGGCCTGAGAGCAGAAGCAGTGAGCATATAAGGAGGGAAAAAACACCCAAACACCACATGCAGTCAGCTCTGAACACACAGTATTATACACCCCCCACCTCTACCTAGAGTGGAGACTACTCACCGTTTTTGTGAATTGCATCGTCAGGTGAAGAGGGAGCAGGTGAGTGACCTTCCATCATCCACTTAAAGCGAGACTGCTGCCCTGCACCTTCCTTCAGACCGCCGACCATGGAACCCAACTCGAGGCCAGACAGATTCACGCCAGAACCGAACCCTGACCAGCAACAACACGGAAGCTCACTTACAGGACCCAGAAAAAGGAAAGTTTGCTGAGAAAGCAGCCACCTTTACACTTACCCGAATATGCAGATGATTTCTGGTTCAGGTCTGCCACTGAGCCCCCCAGGCCGGCGTGAGGCAGAGAGTCGGACATGGGCATCTTTGGGCCGCCAGCGCCCAGGTGGGAGGGCGAGAGTTTGGCACTCCCACCTGCGCTGCCCACCTGCTGCTGCTGCCTCTGTTGCTGGAGAACAGCCATGATTCTGGCAAGCTGTAAAACAAACAAAGTCCAATCTGTTCCACCATTTCGAATTTAAGCTGTTAATGTAGTTTAGCTACTCTGCCAATTTTACATCAAGTCTAAAAGATGTGTATCCCTGTAGTTTAGCTACGACTTCATATTTGCCAGTAAATAGTAGCATATTTTACAACGAACAATTCATTACCACAGAGCCTAGTTAGACAATAGAACAGCTGCTGTGGTATGTTAGCATAAACCAGAAGCTTCCATACTGCAGATGGTACACAGCATTGTGCTTTGTAAACATTTATGTCACCAGCAGATTTCAAACCCAGTTCTGAATACACAGCAAGCACTGCGGGCCCTCGCTGGGGCGTGGCGGCGGGGCCCTGCAGTACGTACCTGCTGGGGGTCTGTCTGACGCACGTTCTGGGGGAACTTGCGCTGGTTCTGCAGGATCTGTTGTTGGGGCTGCTGCTGCTGCTGTAGGAGCAGCTGACAGGCCTGAGGTTCACACAAGCAAACAACAAGCCTTAGCGGCTTAAATGCAGATTTCCTGACTCACTTCCACAGTCTACTCAGAGAGCAGAAGAAAGGGCCACGTACGGGGCTGGAGGACCGGAGCGAGGCTGGTCAGCTGCCGTGTGCAACGTGCTGAGTGGGATGGAAGCTCTGACACTTACCAGCTGGAACTGGATGTGAGGGGGATAGATGCTGCTCAGCATGGCGATGTGCTGTGGAGAGAGCTGAGGAGGGAACACTCCTCCACCCACACCTCCAACGCCCCCGCTCGGAGGAGGTATCTGTTTCAGCATAGATCCCGGCACCTTGACGATCAAGCATGAGACACCCAGATAAATAAACACAACTGCTGACCACATTCAATTTACAATGAAGTAATTTCCAGGCATAATAATAAATAATCAAACATGTAGCAGCACTATAGAAGCACTATAATGCACCAAAATAACAATAACAAGAATAAACTTTTTTTTTTTTTAATATAAATTTGACATGGCTGGTCTTTGTCAAATAAACAGCATGCGGTGGAAAAGCATTTTGTCCATTGCAAAGCACCATACCTGAGGTGACAGGAACTGATGAGGCACTTGCGCACGTACAGTGGGGTTAATAGATGGCACAGCTGGCTGGTGCCTGGGCTGCGCTATACCACCACCTGAAGAGAATACATGACCACCCATCTGCAGAGAGTGGCAAGCAAAAACAAGACTGCATGAATACAGGGTCAAAATAACTCTCTGAGTAATAAGACAGAAGGGGGCAGGGAAGGGAGAGGAGCTTACCAAGAGAACAAACATCAGAGATAAGAGGGGGAACAACGGGGTATTTTGGGAGTCATAACGGATGTGGGGAACAGGGTACTTTGCAGACATTTATAAGTAAAAGGCCAGGGGTGATGCAGTGTGGACTAAAGTGGGCTGAGAGAGATACAGTGGCATAGCCTTACTTGTCTAGGGGGATTGGGGAGGTTGTAGAGGGGAGAGGGCTTGAAGACAGTGGGCGGAGAATATGAAGAGCAAGGCCCCTCCTCCCCAAGGCACCCATCCTGATTGATGAAAGGCAAGGTCTGCTGATCACAGTGAGAGCGAAGCAGACGGGGCCAAATTCAGGGTTGGACAAAGGAGGGGAAAAGAAGTGAGAGATGGGGGAGAGAGATGAGGAAAGTCGAGGAAATTCAAAGAGGAGAACACAGGGATACAGAGGGCGCTCAAAAAAGCTGAGCGAGTTCTGGAAGTTAAAGTTACCTTATCATAGTAAGACCCAGGCTCTCCAGGCCCCAACTCTTTGGAACCAGGTGAACGGAAGACTCCGCCTCCTCCTCCTCCTCCGCGTCCTCCTTTGCGCATCTCTCCGTTGTAATCACTCAAACCCAAACCTCGCTTGTCTCCGTCCAGCTTCTTCTCTTGAGGAGGGCCTGGGGCCAAGTCCAGAGGACGGCCACTGGAGTCCTCCCCCTGCACCACAGCATCAGCACGACTTCAACCAACTCAAAAGCTTCAGGATTTTTGACATCACACACAGTATTGTGGAATTAACACATATATTGTGTGTTCACTTAGCAACACATACATTATTACACGCCAACTCATTAATTCATGCATATATTATTACACATTAACTTATTAATTCATGCATATATTATTACATATTAACTTATTTTCACTCACTCACCAGAAGCCCCATGTTTGAAAACTGTCGAGTCATAGGGTTCATCCAAGAGTCGCCACTTTTGATTGGACCCTGAGGGCAAAAAAATTTTTTTTTAAGTAAAAATAAAGCTCAGTCTGTATTTAGACGTTGAACACTACAGCAGCTTTCAGATTTTGATTTCATTAATTCTTTTACAGCCAGAGTGCAATGAACTAAAGGCGTTTTAAAATGGACCAAAACACTTGGGGAATATAAATGCTGTTTGTATGGATCCGTCACAATCCAAAGCCGCGCGTACCTTGCTAGCCTTCTTGCCTGCCCAGCCCCCAGAGTTGTAAGAAGAGCTGGTGCCTTGTGGCCCAGAACTGCTCCACACTACGGGTCCCTCCTCCTCCTCCTCCCAGCTGGAGTGACGCGAGGCGCTGACAGAGCCCTCTCTCTCACCCCAGCCTTCTTGCATAGACTTTGAACCTGCGGGAGATGAACAGATTTGCCACAAAACTCAGTGGTACAGACAGTTTCAAGCTTACAAAGATAAAAAAAAAAAAAAAAACTGTTTTGCGCATGACGTAATGACTGGTACACCTTACGTTACTTGCAATATAAACTGTGTTTATGTGATAAATTAATTCCTCACCAGCTTTGACTGGGTTCGGGGAGGGATTACCCCAACCGGCGGTATTCCCAGGTTCATCTGGGTCACCCCAGCCAGAAGGCGCGTCAGCAGGTTTGCCCCAAGCTGCGGTCCCATTGTCCACACATGGACTTGAAGGGGAGCCACTCCCTCCCCATCCAGACGAAGCTGATAATTAAGTCAGAAAATGAAGTTATACTGAGGATGTCAGATGTTATTACAAATTGAAATGACAACTTGTTGCATGTAAAATGATGTTTTATGCTTGGTGTGACTATCCCTGATTTGTATGAACACTTGGACATCTATATGAAACATGAAATACAATGCAAAGTAATTTGCAGTGCCAGTTAGTTGCGTTTCAAGCATCTACATGCTATGTATTTCTCACTCATGTCAAGCACAAAAGTGTCTAAAACTACCGTCAAGACAACATTACAAATGGTCCTCGTTATCTCGTCATTTCGTTTCAAGATGTAGCGAACATTTCTCTTACCCGCTGCAGTGCTTTTGTTGGACGAATGTGTGTTTATCTCCCTGTTCCCAGGGACTGTGGCCACTCTTCCTGGTGGAGGTGGAGGCCCCTGCTGCTGAGACTGCACTGGCTGTGCCTGGCCACAGGGGCCGTTGTTCTTGTCCCAGTAATTCACGTAGCTGTAGTTATTGGGATCACCCCAGGCAGAAGTTCCATCGTCTATCTCTTTTTTCCTACTTATTGACTGCGGCGAAGGCTCTTCCCATCCACTGGGCTCCGAGCTGCCCCCCGAGCCACTTGGTATTTGTGGTATGGGCCCTGAGGTCCATCCTGAACTTTGGCTCTGGGCTGAAGGACCTCCTTGTCTTCCCCAGCCTCCTTGCATGGCCCCTGCATCCAGCGACTGCGACGGCTGGGGCTGTGATTGTTGCTGCTGTTGTGCCTGACCTTTCAGTGAGGCCGACTGGTTGTTTGGCATCTGTGAAGGGTGTATGTTCCCACCCCAGCCTGGGTGAGATTTGCTACCCTGGTCCCCCCCTCCCCCGGTCTCTGTACCTCCTGCTCCCCAAGCTTTCCTTGGAGCTCCTTCATCCCACCTGCCCCATGTACCTACATCTGATTCTCCACTTGTACCTCCACTATCCTTCCCATCACCCCACCCCGCAGTGCTTGCTTTGGATTCCCGCTCTCCCCACTCACTACCACCTCTCTGTCCCCAATTCCCCCCATTCCCTCTTCCCGTTTCCTTCCAACCCCCAATCCCTTTCTCCTCCTGCCCATTTCCCCAGTCTCCACCACCTCCTGCTGGAGTACCCTGTTGTCGAAAATCTCCCCATCCACTTGATCCACTCTCTGCTACGTGATCTCTCCACTCTCGTCCCTCACTGCCCCAGCCTTTTCCTTGGCTCTCAGATGAACTTGACTCTCCCCATCCTCCTGAAGACTTGGTCTGACCTCCTGCCCCAGCACCCACTCCAGTTTGCTGCTGGACGCTGCTGCTAGATGGCTGTGAGCCTCGACTGGGCAAAGACGAACTGCTGCTACTGCTGCTGTCCCAGCCTTCACCAGGCGAGACAGACGGGGGCACAAGGACGGAGTTTGTGTTCAAGTTGGTGTTCTGAGATACACCCGGAAGCATAGGTGAAGCAGACGGGGTGGTTGTTGATGTGCCAGTTGCACCAGAAAATGGTGGAACGTGGCTTGTTGTGTTCATCACAGCAGAGGATCTGGTTCCACCTGTTCCCCCTCCATCTACCTCCAAGTCCCACGCCACGTTCTGTCGGATCTTGGTCTGTCCCCATCCAGAGTTGGACAGCACCCTGGGGTCCAGGTCAGTCCGACTGAGCAGATTCTGTAAGGCCACTTCAGCATTGGGAGGCTGATAAGAGCGGTGGTGACCATAGTGCTGGCTGCCACTTCTCGAGTTTCCTCCACCGCTGGAGGATGAAGTGCCCTCACCACCTCTGGTTCCCTGGCCTCCCCACTCACTGGAGGATGAAGTGCCCTCACCACCTCTGGTTCCCTGGCCTCCCCACTCACTGGAGTCTCCTGCACCTCCCTCCCCAGCCCCTTTCTGATTGTCCCAAGCTCTTGTCATAGTCGAAGGAGTGGAGGACGTAGCCGAAGGGTTGCCAACGCTGCCGCTGCTGCTGCTACTGCTCGAACCATCTCCATTTCCACCACTTGGATTGTTGACACCACTTGAATTACCCCATTCCCCAACTGCCCCACCCCATGCTCCCTGAGATACCCTAGACATCTGACAACCACTTCCCGTACCCCATGTGCCCCCGCCCACAGGCCCTCCTCTATCCTCTTGCCCACTGAACCCCCATGAGTTCACCCCCTCAGAAGAGGCGGAGCTTCCTCCAGCCCCACCCTCCCACGTGTCAGTCCGAGAGGCACCCGTTTTGGAATTTGCAGGAAAAGGCTGAGCTCTCCAAGTAGATGAAGAGGGGGAGGAGGAAGAGGAGGCAGAAGGATCCCCACCCCCCGTACTTCCACAGTCTACGTCACCCCCTTCTGCACCTCCTGTACTTTTTGGTCCTGCTCCTGGCTCTGTTGCCGTGGCACCCCACTCTCTACTGGATGGCTCTATGTCTCTGTATTGCATTTGGTGAAGTTGGTGCTGATGAGAGGCTTGATTCACAGAAACAGGGTTGTTGGCAGACGATGGTGTCGAGCTTTGGAGAGGTGAGGAGCCACCCTCTGTAGAAGCAGCTGCCCCAGCTCCATCGTGCACAAGCGCAGGCCAGGCAGATGGGTTGGCATTGGGGTTAAAGTTGGCACCTGGAACGCTGCAGTTGACACCAACAGAGCAATCAGTCCCTGGGAGAGAGGAGGCTTTGGATATGGAGGGCAACGACCCTGCTGCTACTGCATTTCCTCCCATCGCTCCCTGGGACCCCCAGACAGCACTATTAGGCTGCATACATTCATTGTTTGCACAGGAGGACGAAGGAGGGGAGGGGCTACCAGAACCGACACCTTTCCCACCTTCATTCCCTCCTCCCACAACCTTCTGCTGCTGGAGGTGCCTCTCACCCCACGAGGCACTGCAGTTCAGCACTCCCCCGCCATCTGCTGCTCCAGTTACTGCTGCATCTCCCGTTCTGGCCCCATCCCCGGCAGCAATGCTCGGCCATTCCTCCAGGTCTGACCCATCCACTATCACCTTCTCCCTGCCCTGAGAGAGGGGCTGGCTGCCAGAGCTTGCCCCCCACATGGAATTTGCATAATTTGAAGAAGTAGTAGTAGAAGAAGCAGCGATTGATGAGGAGGACGATGTGTGGGGCAGAGAGGGAGCAGCTGAACCTCCAGAGCCCAGGATGGAATCTGCGGGGGGGGGGGGGGGGGGGGTTGTCAAACAAGGGGAAACTTTTCAGAACATCCCGTCAATAGGTATTGAGCTCTCAGGTACAGAACACTTCTCCTATGCATTTAATGTAATATCATAACCAAATAAATTTGATCTTGATACTCATGGCTTGAACATAACTAAAGCAAATTTGTTTGTTTGAATGATATACAAAATTACTGTGGGGTAGACAAATCACTGTTGTCTGTTCAGGACTCAAAGCAGATCAAACAAGTCAGTAAACTGCATTCCATTTCTACTCAAACTATTTAACTCAACTCTTGAAGCTACTTTCAAGTACTTATACTAATAAAACATGCAGTGGTTGTGTACCTGAAGCAGCAGCCACCGTTGCATTGGGGCCGTCTCCCCCACTGTTACCTCCCCCCAGCAGCATGGAGGACAGTGGTGGTTGGCCCCTCTTCAGTAGCACTTTGTGGTCCTGCTGGCAACGGAATCGAGGGGGCACTTCACGGGGCATGTAGCGCTGGGTGGCCTGGGTACTGGGGGAGGGCTGTCCGTTGGCCACCGCCGACCGCTTAGCATTGTTCCCACCCTGAGGGGGGGTACCAGCAGCCGGGGTGGCGATGGACGAGCTTGTAGGAGGGACAGTGCCAGGGCTGGGGGAGACCGAGCTGGGGATGGCAGGAGACTGGGCAGACGGAGGCTTGGCCAGTTCTGGCACTATCACAGGGGAAAAAAAACACACAAGAACAGGATCAAAGGGGGGGGGGGTAGGGAAAAGACATTTAGATCACTCAAGACATACTGACATGCACAACAGTGACAAATGGATAACAGAACATTTTTACAGAATAATTTTTTTGAAAAGTCCAGGAATGAAAAAACGCCATGGTAAAGAAAATATTCACTTAAACAAATATTCATAAAAAGGTGGGAATAATTATCCTCCATCAAACAAAGACAGAACTACATAAGGACAACCACATCAGTGAACAAACATAACCCATGGTACATGTAGTTCATTATGAACAAAGTGGATTACCTTTGTTTTTTTGCTCGACCACCTGGAACACAAAAAGTACAAAGTCAATGTAGTAAAAGCTTTGCAATAAATAAACATTTCCAAAAGTAAAAAGTTATGTAATTAAATGACATTCATTTTGGTTCCAATCGCTTTAGTTTATCATTTGTATTCTGAAGGGCCCCCACTCCCAAATTTGGTGATTGCTAATACAATATAAATGTCAATACTACAACTAGAAATCAAAATAAAACCAACACATTATAATGTGCAAATCCCCCCCCCCCCTATCTTAGCACATTCACCTTCTGTGAGGAGGATTCCCTTTTCCTTTTATCTTCCTTCTTCCTTTTCTTGTCTTCCATGAACTGCTGTTCCCTTTCCTGGTGCTCCTTTTCTAAAATATGAACATTGCAATTATTCTTTTGTATATCGTGCAATTGTATATACACAATGAAAAAAATTGACTATGAAAACGAAACTCCAGAGCTATGTGGAGATAACCTATGCTCTCATTCCAGAACCAAGAGTTTAGTTTGTTAGGTAGCTAGCAATCTCACTACACTGATCACCGGAAAGGATACAGGCTGCAGCTACGAGTTGTTAATAATAAGGACAGTTACCTGACTGTTTCCTGCCAAATTGAAGAAACACTGCTAAAGTGCATGTTTTGGCAAACAAATAGCTAGCTATATAGCTGCGATGTTGCAAACCCTGTGTTACCAGCGAATTTGCCCGTGTTCTCGTGTTTATGCTCTCCTAATAACAGACAAAAGCCATGCAACTTGGAGACCAAACAAGCCTCGGATAAAAACCTCGATCCTAAAATTGGCGAGGACGACCCCGAAACACATCGTGCACCCGTTTCTTGCTAAGCTACCCAGCACAACCCTGCTAGGTTAATCATTTTTGACACCGCTGGCATTCCATTCACCCGCCCATTTCCTCATGAGCATGCAGTTCGGTACATCAGATAGTGCATACCTTTGACTAAACAACATACAAGAAAATGCTATACTATGCAACACTAACAACCATATAAAGTTTAAAACATTAGCCAAACTGTTGATTATAATTTGAAATAAGCGACAGGAAAAGTAACTGGATGAGAGCAGGTTAGCAACCTGCTACATACTCATTAAGCAATAATTAAGTTTCGTTTTTCAGGTATTCATCTCGTGGGTTATTAATCAAGGAATTTCAACTTAATCTACGACGGTAAGCACTAACCAAACAAGACACTTACATGATAAAACCTGCACCGAATGACAACTCACAGCAGCCAGCTAACCCAGCTAACATAAATAAGCAATGCTCTCCCTGGTCAGACAGCTAGCCGAATATCTACCGTCTCCTGTGAAACAAACGCGCTTTTCCAGTCGTTTCATTTGTTCAGTCAACTACAGACACAGTTTGTGATAATGTCAAGTTGATGTTAAACCACTGCTTAGATACTCCAGTTAAGAGCTGGTAATGCTTCGCTAGTCAGTGAAGCTGGAAAACCGAATAGCTTGCAGTTGCTAAGCTAGCTAACCAAGCTAGCCAGTCAGTTTGGATAGCGTGCTAGCTAGGTATCCATATCTCTCCTGTCGTCGAAACTGTTTCGTAACGTTAATTCTTGACTCACAAAGCAGCGATCTTTTGCTTTTTAAATGCACGTAGGTGCAGAAGGTTTAGTAAACAATAGTTATGCAACGTATTCTCCTGAACAAGTCACTTACCCCAGGAATTACATGAAATGTAGCTAGGAAGCTACTGCTAAAGTGCTTCAGTGCGAAATTCTAAATTTTGAGGCATTCGAGGCAACTTGAAATACAATACTCCATCAAGAGTACTTAACAGCTAATTATGGAAATGCTTTATATGCAGTGCTATTCTGTAACTAAGTAATACGACAATGTAAACGAAAAAAGCTAATTCGTTTTAAAGCGCTGAAAAGTCAGTTGGTTGACGGTCGGCCATTTTACTGCTCGATATGAGTTGAGTGTCTGATCAGCTCTGATGGAAGGGGGGGGGAGGTTTGCAAAGGGAAATTTTTGACCTTCAGTATTAAAAGTCCACAGACTCCTATTGACAAAGAATGGCACTGACTTCCATTTTCTGTTGACTGTTTTTGTACATAAAGAGAAAAGTGAGCGAAACCCTTATCAGCAGTCATTTATTTTTCCTCCCTTCTCCACCGACAAGCCAAATGACGTCATGTTGCAAAAAAGAATGCCTAAAATGGAGTTTCTGTCCATCGGTTGTATTTTCATTTTAAACACTACACAGAAAACAACAAGTATAAGTTTAGATCAAGTGAGGATGTCGAGTCTTTATGCGATTTTCCTTGTGGCTTTAAGTCACACAGTTTCAAAAGGCCATTATCGGAGTTTATTTAAAGGTGTATCTATAAGAAACCTCGGAGTGGCGCTATGCGACTATATAATAAATAAGTCACAAGAATTGTAACGTAGTTGTCTACATGGTGGTGTTTCTGAGGAGATCTTAGAGTTGGAGAGTTATGGGTCCACGAAAAAGGGTCCAAAAGAGGAGAACAGAAGATTTGCCTGAAGTGGACAGGACTGAACACTCGAGTGGAACAGGCGACCCATCAGAAGAAAGTATTGCAGAAGGGAAAAAGGGCAAGATCAAAGGGCATAAAAAGTACATCGGTGCTCACGTCTCTATATCAGGTAAGTAAAATTTAGCTTATTTCTAATATAATTTAAGAAAAATGCAAGAAATATAATTTCCCCACATTTTTTGAAGGCGGCATATGGAAAGCAGTTGAGGCAAGTGTGGAGATAGGGGGTCGCAGTTTTGGCTTATTTCTGGGTTCTCAACGGTCCTGGCAAAGACCTGCCCTCGATAAGACTGCTGCGCTCAAGTTCCAAGAGGCTCGAGCTCAGCATGGCTTTGACCCTTCACACATTCTGCCGCATGGATCCTACCTGATGAACTGTGGCTCCCCCAAGGAAGGTCTGTACACCATATAAACACAGCTTATAGAAAAGGAGGCACACTAACAAACACCTGTTAAATCTGACGTGATTAGAGAGGCATAGTAAGTAATGCATAATGCCTTTACTGGATCTTAAATGGCTGATCTGTATTTTACATATTCTGGTCCAGAATAGATCAAATACACACAATAACACAAAGTTGTAGATTTCTCTACACAAAGCATGTCAAATATCTATGTTAAATGTGACAAACTTTAAAATCCTTTTATTTTTTAATTCTTATGGTTTTCCCACAAGAAATGCATTTTCCCCCCTCAAGGTCTTTTTGATGGCAGTGTATTGGTGCCTTTATTCTGATAACAAATGCCAAAGTGAAATACTTCACATAGTGCAGAATTAGCGTATATACCAAACCATTATGAGATGCATAAAAAAAAATTTGTTTTCCACAGTGTCCAATAGAAACAAGCCAGTAAGGACTTGTAAAATACAGATAATACAGGGGGCAAATTTTTTTAATGGGATCACTTTCTGAAGAAAGTGTGTGTGTGTGTTTCTGCTCTACCTCTGTTTTGATTTAGATGTGTTTGGTAAGAGCCAGGCCATGCTGGTTGATGAACTGAGCCGCTGCAGTACTTTGGGTCTCAGTCAGTTTAACCTCCACCCAGGGGCCTCCATGGGCTCCAGCACCGAGCAGTGCATGGAGAGGATCGCCCAGGCTATAAACCACGCTCACCAACAAATACCCGCTGTTGTTACCGGTAAACCACTCTGACCTCGTGACTCCAGAATAATAGGTTAGACAGAGTGCATGTGTTTGTGATCAGCTGGGGCTTATTCTGCACATACACTCTCTGTTGGCTCTCTATCCCTCATTAGTGCTTGAAAATATGAGTGGACAGGGAAGCACTGTGGGTGGACAGTTTAATGAACTAAAGGGAATAATTGACCGTGTTCGTGACAAGACACGTGTGGGAGTTTGTCTGGACACATGCCATGTGTTTGCAGCAGGTAAGAAGTAGTGGAGTAGCAAGCTTCTGTATTTTAGATTGGATAAAAAAATCTTTGAATTAAAATATATTAAATAAAGTAGCGCCTTTCAATAAGATGGATAATAATTTTGTGCATTTGCATTCGGCAGGTTATGACATTTCTTCAGCAGGAGGTGTTAAGTCTGTGCTTGAAGAATTTGACCTGGTAGTGGGGCTGCATTATCTGAGAGCTCTTCATCTTAATGACTCGAAAGGTGACCTTATGGAACATCACACTCTCTCTAAGTGGCACAAAGAGGCATGTTTTAACTGTTAATAAAAAAGAAATGGTGAAAAATAGGTTTAAAAGAGCTTCCGAGTTTGGTCATAGATATAGTAAAACTGTTCAGATGTGTTTTGAACACTGGTAAGGAAGATATTTCATGCCATCGTATTTAATGCCGTCTGGACTATTTCAGGTAAATTGGGCTGTCACCTGGACCGCCACGAGGACATAGGGCGTGGGCAGATTGGGATCTCAGCTTTCCGAGACATTGTGAATGAACCTCGCCTAGATAACATTCCTCTTATCCTTGAGACACCTGGCCGGTAATTGTTAGCAAAGCTGAATAACCGAACATTAACAATAAAAACAGCAGTCTTCACATGGTTTCTTATACTGGTTTACTTCTACTCCCATTACAGCCCAGGTTTTGAATATGCTGAGCAAATAGAATTGCTCTACTCCCTTTGTGAAGACTAGTGAGAAAGCAAGGATCCTTACAAGAGAAATTTGGATGTTTCACAAAGGGGCTGTGACCTTATTTTCTTTAACTGTTTTTTCATACTGTGTTTTTCAGTGTTAAAAATATAATAAACACAAGTTGGGTGTTGTACTAAAAGTTTTCATTATTTATGTAAATAATTCTCTGATGTAGTTCTAAATTTACAACATATGGAATTTACTATTTTAATCAGCAGAGGGAGTCAGAAACCAAAAAAAGAATATGTAGAAACCTCAGGGTCCTGCAGCAAAACATCAAACAAAAGGTTTGATAATGCTGGTGCATCTTTCATTGTTCGAAAGATCTAAAGAATTCTCCCCATCACCCAGGCTTTCCATTTCTCACATCACTGTGAGGTTTGAATGGGGAGTTACACACTAAAATCTTCTCCCTTATAGTCAAGGTTGTACTCATCATCTGATATGAACGGGAAACACCTTGTTCTCTATCTTCTTCTGACTCCCACAGGCTGCTGAGTGTACAGCTCAGGTGCCAACCAGACCACACATGAACATCACTGGCCTGCAATAAAACCATTCCTCTCACTGTTCTGGACATGTCTAGGCGTAGAGTAGTCACAGACCAGACAGACCGCAACAAAGCGT
Organism: Sternarchorhynchus goeldii; assembly: GCA_028565775.1. NCBI lineage: Eukaryota > Metazoa > Chordata > Actinopteri > Gymnotiformes > Apteronotidae > Sternarchorhynchus > Sternarchorhynchus goeldii. The sequence continues at coordinate 3,416,417 of JAOXYF010000012.1, forward strand.
AGCTGGTGTGGAATATAGCCTTAACAACTAACTAAAACTCACAAGGTGTTTCTGGACAATGAGGTCTCTGGTTGAAGTTGTAGTTTTTCACAGCGGTGGTAGGCAGAGACAGGAAATTTGTCTGAGTGTGAATTTCAACAGGAAAGGAAAGGTGCTTGGTGAATGATTTTTTTTTTTCTCCCATTCAGTGCCAGCCTACAGGAAATGCCAGTCAGACATGACTCTGAACTAACTGGCCTCTTGCACCTCTGTGCTAGACAAAGTTAGTGAAGCCTTAAAACTCACACTGCTTGGTTTTACTTAGTATACATGTAAAATACTTTACTTAGTATACATGTAAAATACTTTACTTAGTATACATGTAAAATACTTTCATGTTAAAATTCATGACTCCTTTTTTTCTCATTGAAACATATGAAACAACATGTTGTTTTAACACTTGATTACACAATTAAACCTCGTGTGTCACAGACTGGCAGTTACGATCCCTGTTAAATACAAGTGCAGTCTTTGCCTACCGATAAATTGTACGCTATTATAATAGAGGTTAACCTGGTGTCAAAACAGTAAAACAATTATAGAACTTATAAATGTGAAGGCTACAAGGAAATGGTCTTAAATTGTTGACAGTGTCAGGTCGGTTACTGGCTAGCATTTAGAACTCAGCTGGACAAAAGCAGTGGGCAGGGTGGGGGCCAGTGCTGGGAAGAGTGGGGGTGTGGCCAGAGTGGGGGTGGGACCAGCGCTGGGCAGAGTGGGGGTGTGGCCAGAGTGGGGGTGGGACCAGCGCTGGGCAGGGCGTGGCCAGCCTGTGTTTTGGCAGGCAGTAGAGTGCATGTACACCGTCGGCCAGAATATACCGCACTCTCTCTCTTTCTCCCTCTCTCTCTCTTTCCCCCTCTCTCTCTCTTTCTCCCTCTCTTTTTCCCTCTTTTTTTTCCCTCTCTCCCTTCCCCCTCTCTTTCTCTCATATTTTTGCAATTTTTGCACATTCACCTGATACACAGCATGTAATCTCATTTTGTACCAGACAGCTAAGGACAAATTTAATTCTTCTTATTTAGCTATATATTTATTTCTAAAGGCATAAAAGAACATTATAAAATACAAAACATTATTCAAATTGATTTCGTTGTGACTCCAGGAGTTAATATGCATAAGGCATAACCAATCAATTCATGCGGTTCATTTGAAATAAAATGGAATGAGGCAGATGTAAACCTCCTTGCCCCAAAGAAAACTTGCAGCGAAGTAAACATTTCATGAGGTGATTTCACGGCATGCTTGGCTGTATAAGGCTTTCTGTGCCTCTCCTCGCCTGCCCTTGACTATGGAATGTTCCGGAGAGTGTTGGCTGGGCATGGAGCCACTGAGCCTCAGGCGGGCCATCAGACGCAGCGTCCACGGACTCACGCCTGGTCTTCCTCGAGCACTGTCTGGGCGTTTCTCTGTAAATACACTCTGCTTTCTCAGTGTCTGCGAAGGAGGTTCGTGTGACGACACTAACAGTGAGGTGACATCGTTCAGCAGGGTGCCAGCGTGTGTCTCATGCTCAGAGGAGCGTGGGAGAGATGTTGATATTGTGTAGTTTTATAAAGCTTTAATACTACATACTTACACATTGCAGTCAAGTCACGTTTATCACATTAGGAGTAGTGTTCTTGTTCCAAATAATCTTTTGGTAATAGAGGATTAACTCCTCACAATGTTTTGTCATGTTTACAAAGTCACACCTGTTAATCTTTGACAATGCAGTTGCTCTTTAAAGTGTCTGTACTGCACAAAAACCACATGACTGAACGTGTCTGTTTCTACAACATTCACTACCTCAACCGCACACGCTAATATTAAGATTCCACCATCTACTGCAATTTATGGTTAATTATGTTACATTTATGAATGCATCAGCAAAATTTGAGCACTTAACAGTCACATGGTTTGTTTTAATAAGTTTGAAGTTTGAATGTACTTATATTGTAACATGTATCTGGTGTTCATAGTAGGTTGAAGGGGAAGGAAAGGAAGGACCGTGTCATTTTGTGTGTGTGTCAGTGAAAGTTTGAAGACAGGCTCAACACACACACACACACACACACACACACACACACACAAGCTCAGGGATAGAGGCCAGGCTGCGCCATTCCTCACAGCTCTGGACATGCAATCTTCACCTCTGTTTTTTTTATCTTGACTGCACTGGATAAACAAAGTAAATACACACATAGTTGCTTATGCTGTTTCATGATTAGAGAAAGGCCTGGTTCTTCCACAGGACCAGTGGCTTCCTGAAATCCCAACCTGCAAGTCAATCATACATCAAAGTGAAGAGCTGCTCAGATGATGCCCAGCAGAGACTGATGGAGACGTCAGCAGACACATCCTTCATGCACCAGAAAAATTTTAAAATGGACCCTCGGAGGCGATCTGTTATTTTAACCTTCTTTTTAGAGACACCATCCATGACAGCCGTGGAGCTGAGTGTCTATGTGCAATGTGTGCATATCCAACCTTTCCTGTTGTAGTCCTGCTCCGTCACGGGTCTAGCCTTGCTATTGTCTATTGTCCTTATCCTGAGCCACGCTTCCTGGCACGCCAGAATTCACGGAAACAGGAACGCAGTCCAAACAAATTCCTTGGGTTCCACCTCCACCCTGTCTCAGTGCACCCCACCATCCGAGGAGTCCAAGACTCGGGAAGGTCTTGTTCCCAACAGGATGTTCATTAGCGACGCACTCTTCAGGAAGTCAGGGAGGGAACAGGTGGAGATGGAGGTTCACTTCTCTGCCACATAGGAGTTTTTATTGTGCTGAACTACTATTAGTGAAATAAAAAGTTTATCAAACTTGCATGACAAAGCTATCTTTATGCTTCATTTTTTATTTAACTTTGGTATTTTTAGTGTTGAAGAGTTATACAGTCTCTTCCAGCCTACACCCTCTCCACTACCTCTTTTACCACGTTTCATTTCAGATGGCAACATCTGGTTTTCATAACCCAAGTCAATGCTGCTTTCCAACTCCTAATGGACTTCAAACAGGAGGTCTGACCACTGTGCTCTGTGTCTGCGCCCTGGCATAACAATTACATAAATATTTGCTCTTAGGGGAAAATTGATGGAGAGGAATATGAAACAAGGTATTTGAGTTCCTAAAATTTAGTTGGTGGTTGATTACTAATTACTTTTGTTGGAAACAATAACCACGAGACCTGCTACCAACATTCTTGAAAACACGAACAGCAGTGTAAAATGTGTAGACCCATGTACACATACAAGAACTGTGTGGGGAGAGAAGTGTGGATCAGGAAATAGCGTTTAGGAAAACAAGTCTGTTAAGATTCTCAGCAAGCTGATAATTCAGAGCAATGACCCCTAAAACCATCTCTCGTTTCACAGCTCTAACAAATTCAAAGATCTTCAACAAACTTAGCATGTGCCCACTGCCATGTGCCTAAGTCTCAGTTTAAATGGACATCAAAAAGTGTTTAAAAACTGATTCATAACCTTCTTACACTTAATTTCTACAAATGGGATTTTTAATAACGCGTAATTTGATGTTTATGTTTATGTTTATGTTACTGCTAATGACTGTACTTACAATAGTTCAGGCAATGTGGTGTTATAGCCTGTAGCTAAAAGTACAGTGCAATGTTGATTGAAATGACAGATGTTAAACTGGGAATATCTAAGAGGACTTTCAACTAGATCATGTCATTCAGCTTGGCATTGGATATGCCATTAGTTATTTATTTTCTTGAGCTTCCATGAAACTGCACATGAGAATCGTCTTTTCTTCAGTGCACATGCTAAAGAGGTTTAAACTTTGGCAGGCTGTATCACCTGTGTGAAAGTAATTTCCTGATGAGTCATCCTCGTTCTGTAGATATGTGTTTATTATGCACCTAAGCTCCATGTGCTGCCATCTTCCTCTGTATAACACAGTGTGGTGTTGAAGTCCCTGTCTGCTCATTTTGATGAGCACCATCCTTTATCTATAGCTGTTGTGAATAATTTACAATGTGCTAGCAGACAAATAATTATATCGGTATTTTCTTTTGAGAGATTTTTAAAATTATGTTTTCATCAGACATATATGAGGTATATATTAAATCATGGACATCCTCTATATTGCGAGATTTGCAAAAATATTTTGTGAGCCGCTCTCCAATCTGAAAGCAGCGTATCATAAAATGGGCGCTTTCCTGTACATATTTCAGCCTCTAGATGATTGAGTGAAGCTTAACCAAACCAGCTAGCATTTCAGATACACGTTTTTGTCGTTTAAAAATTGTGTAGTGATCTCTTTTCCTGCGGTAGAGGCTCTTGTTCAGACTCAGATCGCTCAAACATACGGACACACCAGAGTGGTCCTGCCTGTTGTGTCACTTACGCTGGTCGTTTACGTTGCCAGGAAGACGACACTGTCAATCTTTATGTGACATGCCCTCAGAGATCTGCACAGGCAGCAGCTAAGAGTTTGATAAACAGTTATTCTAATGCACATCCGTACTATTAAAACGTTGTTTTAAACTGTGCAGGCTGGGTTTTGTTGTGTGTTTTGCAGTCCCTTTCCCTGTATCGTGTCTCTTCATTACACTTTCTCACTTCACAATATCAGAGATTCTGTTTAGTAAAAGCTTTCATGTAAATTACTTACATGAAATGCAGATGGGAACCAACCAGATCCCACAAGGAATATGATATCATTGGATCCTTGGTTCAGACATTAACAACCATTATCAATATTAGTTACACTGGCCAACACATGGCCAAGAGACCTGTCGATCTAAACATGGGAGAACACAGACTCACAGTTGCCATTGAAGCCCAGATCCAAATGGCTTCTTATTCCCTGTTGTTTCCCAACTGATTACGATAATTATTCACCCGTTACGCTCAGGAAATAGCAGCGTGATCCGTATCCATGGATCCACAGATCCGGCCCAGTCTAAACAGGGAAGAAGTGCAGAGACGTAGTCCCGCCCAGCTGCTTCGTCACAAGGTGTGAACCTCGTCCGTGTTCAAACACACACACAGCCATGATCACACACAAACAGCCACGATCACACACAGTTGTGATCACTCACACACACAGCCACAATCACACACAGAGTTGTAATTACACACACACATAGGCATAATCACACACACAGCAGCAGTATCAGGACACCCGTGGGCTGGAGCTGGACAGACCAGTCACAGAGCAAAAATCAAGAGTTGGACAGGCCTGTTTCAAGAGCTTTCGGGATTTTCTCATTAGTGCAAGACAGCAGGTAAAATTAGTTCATGGAATCAAAAGATCCAGGAAGCTTTGAGCAAAATCTTGTCATGGACTTTTACTTTCTGAACCTGGCATGTCCACCTCTGGTAACGAACTAAGCAGACAGACATACTTAGCAGAAACCCATACAGTTCTTGATTTCACCAAGTCTAGGTCCCTACAAAGGTTAATCTTTCAAAACAGGCACTCTAATTTACCAGCAAAGAGAGGCAAACACTGGAGTGTGGTAGGAATAGAAGTCATAATCCTGCAGTTTTTGTCAAAGGCAATTTTTCATGGCTAAGCCATGTGTGAAAACAACCAAGGGCTTGTTTAAGTGGCTGTTCGGTCGCTCAAGTCTTCCCAACATGCACTGTGGCGTTGTAAACTTCAGCTCTCTGTTTGTTGTCTCAGCGTTCCTTATGAAGCGGCACTGAGGAGAGGCAGTAGGACATCCATCAAGTCTGTGCTTGATAAACATCTCCATCATGCGCTGAAAATCAGTGCTGGACTTGGTCCCTTTTGGCTCCCTTCTCAACACAGGAATCATTAAATACCAGCAGTTTCTGTGTGAGAACACTGTAGAAGAGATAAACCCCATACGTTTCTCTCTGAAAGTGCTTGCCATTATTACGTCACAGATTAAGAGGAAAATATTAATAAAATACTGTACTAATTTCAATTTGAAATAGGGAGAATGAATGACTTTATCTAAAGTGTGGAGAGTGAGATGATGGAAACTGGTCACTATGTTTAAGTGCACAGATGGGTGGATCATTTGAACCTGAGAGAATATAAGAAGGAGCACAACAGAGGGGACAAATGGACTGTAGGACAGGCAAATGCAGCGAGAGACAAGGCTAAAAATGTGGCCTGGCCTCCCTTTGGGGACCAACATCTGAAGCTTGTCCAAAAGCTGCATGTTTTTCTGAGCAAATAGCTGGCATGCTTAAGCAGAAGCAATTGTTTACTCTGGGAAGAACTGGAAGGGGTTTGCCTCAAGGAACAGAAAGAACATGGTTAAAGGGGCAGAACCAATGGTTCATTTCATCAAATTTCCAAATGTTTTGTGTTAACCCAGTTTTATTATTCTTTTTTTTTAAACATGAACTTAAACTTGACCACATGCTTAGGAATACATGAATACAATCGATTTTCCATGGAATTTCACTTCTCTGATGATTTACTGACATTGATATGACTGCTTTAGGTTATAAACGGCTTTAAATCAGCCCCGGCAACAAAAGTAACCTATAGCATCTTGCGTCAGTCCAAGTAAAAGCAAAAAGAGTAGCCTGAGGCCCTGTGTTTGTGGTCATCCGATCAAAGCGTATGCTCTGTGGTGGCCTTATGTTTGCCAGAAATGCACTGTGAGAGGTCTCAGAGTACTGATTAAGCAATGAAAGACATTTTAAGAATTATAGCAATGCATAAAATACTTTGATGCTTTGCTGAGTCTATGATGGTCCTGTACATCAGCTGGAATCCTGAAATCGAAACGTTCTGGGTGTAATTAGATCATGGGTGACATTAATTTATTGCCTAGTTCACTATTTCTTGGAACTCATTAGTAATGTTTAGTAAGGACAGCTGTAGTAAGACTATTAGTGGCATAGGCTGAAAATCGTTATGGTTCAACGCATGAGAGTTTCAGACAGGCAACCTAAATTAGCGTTAACGTTATAACGCCATGATAACGTTACAATAACGTCTAATAGCGCAATACAAACAGGAAACACAACAGTATGTGTGAGAACCTCAGTTCCGCAGTTCAACTTTTAACATGAAATCGTTTTGTAGCGGTTTGTGAAAGTGAGTAAAACCACAACGAGAATGTCATCATACATCTTCGCGCGCGATGCCCTGCAGAGACAAAGTGGCTGCACACTACTGCTAAAATAAGAATTTTCCTCAATCCGCGAAACCCGCCCCTTTTTGTCCCCTGTCCAAATTTGCCCTCAACTTGAACAGACCGCTACTTAGAAGTGTGTGCGTCAGACCTAGTGGTGTGTATTGACTCAACTGTTCATGGTAAGAATAGAGGAGACTGAGTGGAAAAGTTGCAGTCTATCACGAAGCCAGAGCGCGGAGCCTTCTGGAATGTCACATGCACGGACTACTCTTTAATCAATAAACCGGAGGTTCGTTAATTGATCTTTATCAGGTAAGATGGCTACGAAAATCGGATTAATTTTAGGTTGTAACAAAGATAACCGATAAACTGTTTCACTGAATTATTATGCCTTCGATTTGACTTTATTACGCCTGACACGTAGCGCAACAATCAGTTTTTATAGAGTATCTAAAAGGAACGACTTGTAAGGGTTATATAGGAACGTCGCGGGATAGATTACATCCTATTTGAGATGCTGTAAATTTAGTATCTCTGTTTATGGAATAGCACTGCACTCGACCACAGCACTGTTCATGGCTGTTTACAATCTTTTACGGTGTCAACTAGAATGTATATAATAATAAGTATAAGTTACGTTACATAATATTATAGCGTTGCTTGATATGTCTTGCTATGCTTGTGTTGACAAAAACCCAATACTAAATATATACTTCAATTTTTTACATAACTTTAAATAATCTGTATTTAATCTGAAATAATTAAAAAAAAAGTTTTAATTTTTCTTGAGTCTCTGAAGATTCAGGCATCCTACACGTTAGTCACAGTCAGAGGCCTCTCGCAATTGGTCACACAAATGCTCAAAAACGAACTGCCCAGCAAAGAAAGCACAGAAAGTTTCACAGCGTTTATGTTCACCTATGTGAGCGGGTTTCACTCTACTACCATACGTTTGTGCACTATTGGGAAACGCACCTCAAACCGCCCAGAGACCTACTCTTTAATCAAAGGGTGGGCATCTCCCAGGCCTAATAGATTATACGGTCATATGTCATGACATCAGCAGAATTTTCAATTCTGATCCATAAAGTATAACAGTTGACTTATTATTTTTTGTTGATGATATGGCTGTGCTACGTTAACGCAAAACATCATGAACCACCTACGTAACTAAATACTCTTGGACTAAGCTTTGATCTCTTTGATTATGGTAAAAATGGTAATACATCTTGAATATCTGTAACTGTAAGCATTTTTGGGTTCTTGAAACGCACTATGTAAATCTCATGTATTTTTATTATTACAAGTAATAAAGTATTAGTAGTATTAGTAGTAATAAAACAATTATGAGGAAAAAATCTGAGAAGAAGACTTGAAAGAAAATGCTTGTATCATCGGACAGTATAACCATCAAGTAAATCTGATTCAGTTTAGGCACCATTTATGTCATTCCAAAAACCATGGTTACCCTTGGAAGGGCGGAGTCACAGAGCCGAGGTCACTTAGTGGGTGAAGACATACCAGTCATTTATCTTTTTTGTTTGTTCACCTGGTTAACTCAGTTAGAGAGTAGGCCTACCTGAGAGAGCTGGGGGCATACAAAAGAACCAAATGGAAGTGAGACTTTACTAGTGAAACAGGAGAAGACAAGGCCTGAAGAACATGTCCTGGATAGACTGACAGTCATATTTCTTTTTAGTAAAATGGAATACAAATAGCAGATCAGAGGATGAGTAGTCAGTCCCTTTATATCCATATACTGGCAGGCATACAAGGATTTGCAGGAGACGTTCTGCAGTAGATTGAGTCCAGTGATATTGTTCCCGACAATGGGAATGTGTTTGCACACGCGGGTCCCATTAATGTGTGGTTTCAGAAGTTTATATGCAAGCCTCCCTTATGACCACATAGTCACTCTGGTTTTCAGAGCAGGACAATGATTGGAGCGTTTGTATGTTTTAGGTTGCATCAGGACATGCTTTGTGGTTTGCTCTCCTGTGCAGCCTGTGTGTAATCTGGTCAGTTTCTCTGTCTTTAAACAGCACAGCCAAAAACTGTGCAACAAACCTTATGCTACCGAAGCGCCGTGCTGACGTATGATGTAGCACCAGTGCCATCCAGGACAGGGCTTCTTCACTGTAGGCAAGAAAAACAACTAGTCTATAAATGGGTCTTTATCTCCCTTGTTTTGAATTAATTTTGGAGGATGTGGTTTATGCATGATAAAACCTGCACATCAAGCTTTGGAGTCAAAGGCTATGGGATGTAGGTGCAGAGTCTTTGTTAGAACATGTTCAATCATCATGGCCATAAAAGAAAGTGATTTTATAAACAAATGTATTATAAGATTCTAGAAAAGCAGGTAAATAGGGGTGAAAACTGGGGGGAGAAAAACTCCATCACAAGATTCAAGGAACAAAGAAATAAGGAACAAGCTGAAGTTGAACCATCGTTCAGAATCGCTGGTGTAACAATGACCAGTGATGGGAATGATCTCACAGAAGGCAGTGGTTCAGAGCATTATCAGGAAGGATGGGCCAGGTCAGGCAAATCCAGGGGTGGGAGAGTCATGTATAAACATGACATATGACAGCAAAGTATATAAGACTAGATTAACTGCTCATCCTTCATACTTAGTCAGTGGAATGGAAGGTCTTGATGTTGATCTAAGTCTTGATGATCTAACCCTGTCTCCCCTTTTCATGCAGGACCCTTATCTTCAGGGAAATCAATCACAAACAGCCAAATGGACTGAGGGAGGCAGAGTGGATGGAAGGGAGGGACCGGAGGAGATAGGTGATTAGAGACTAATCCAGGAACCTGCTTGTCCTCAAGGAACCGATCCTTTGCCCTTTAAGCACAGCGTTGCTAAGAACAACGTCTTTACTTTATTGCCTTTCTTTATCTCTTTTCTGAGCGTTCTGGAGAGCAGACCGTTGGATTTGCGTAAAAGGACCAGGCACAGTGATGAGCACGGTGAGGGGCGTCCTCTCGCCAGGACCTCAGACAAACATGCGTGGCTAGAGCGGCAGGATAGGCTGTTGTCTTAGAACGAACCGTTGATTTGTTCTGGGTTTTCCGCAGTGAACAAAGCCCATGGCAGGAGCCAGGGCAGAGGTCACGAAGTGAATGGGGATCGTGGGAGTGCTCTGACTGACTAGGCACTGGAGCTGTTTCTTTATTTCAGCTCAACCGTTCAAAGGGTTTTGCATGATGTTATGCTCATGACCTAGAGCTTTTTGAAGCTTCCTTGCTTTGAGAGGAATCGTGCTTGTGGGTGTATGAGACCAGTTTTGTCAGGGGACATCAACACAGTCTTTATTAGAGCAGTCTTGAATTACACATAAACCTACTGCAACCAGAAGCACTGCTGATGTGCTTCAGGCCACGAAGCTCCCCGCAGCCGAAACAGGACTGAGTTGTTCTCCATATGAGGACATGAGGCATGGTACAGACAGGGAAACGAAGAACCTACCGCTCTAAAAAGGGAAGTCACTTGAAATAAAAAGCCAGGAATTGGAGTGTGGAGAAGAAGAAATTAAAAGGCTGTTTGGGAGCTGACGTAACCCTGCTGTAGAGCTGTAATAACTCATTAAGAGAGCTGTAATAACTCATTAATGAAGTCAAACTAATGTGTGGGAGGTCAGTCTCAGTGGAAAAGCTCATAAAACACAGAAGCCTGTAAATGTGTATTACTTTGTCAAAATATTTATGAAGCAAAGGCTTCATTCTATATAGAAGTAATAGCAACAGAAAGATAAGGCATGGTGTGTTGATCTTTTCAGAATATTTTTAGATTCAGTGGACTTTCTTTTGTGATACCACTGCATATCTTGAGTGGATCTGACTATAAATAAGTTCTTCTAATTTGAATTTTTACCAGAAAAAATGGTTGCCTCTGTGCTTCATAAAGAGCTCATCTGTTTGTTCTTAGTCTGAGATCCAAAAACTCTTAAAGCAGTTCTCTTTGCAGTAAGATATATTTCAAATGACTGAGAATCTATGTGTGTTATTTACAAAAACAAAATATTTCCTCCTTAATTTAAGGTTCGTGACCAAGGAGTCACATGGAATTTAGACATTTTAAGAGAAATGGACTTTAGCCTGGAAAATTTGGCACAGAACATCGTCTAGTTTTTCCAAGTGTAGAATCAGCAGGATATCCAGCAGCACAGCAGTAACAGTGCAATTATTTTTGCATCTCAGTGCTACCCGCGCATCCCACACGGACCACGCATACCACACGGACCGCGTCAGTTTCTTTTTTTTGCTAAAACAGAGCTTGCAGATATTTTCTTAGTATTTGATCTTCCTCAAATACCTAGTGAGCGTTCTCAAATTCACTGGAGAAGGAATACTTGGTTTCAGTCCTGAACCACAAAGATGTCTGCAGCTGGATTTATTTCTGAACTTGTGTTTTCTAAACCAGAAACCCAAAACAACTGTGCAGCCTAGCATCTCTGACCACATACACAGCCCAGGTTTCCTGGAATTGGGGACGTGTACATTTTCAGCTTGCATGTATTTCAATGGGACCATTTTGGATATGGACAAGAACCAGTGTCAAAAACCTATGTGTGCCTTCTCATGGAAAAAGCTCTGAGAAACTCAACTGCAATTTTTCTGTTCTACTCCAAGCAGCTTTGAGCTAATGCATAGTTTTACATGAATGGTAATGTGTGGATAATTTCCTGTCTAGATTGGTCCAGATACTTTTCATTCCATAGGAGGAAATTTGCAAAAAAAAAAAACCCTGTTGGAATAGCAGAAGTTTTATTTGGAATTCTAGGACAAGCCTTTGGTTGGTGCTCTTGTGGGGGTTTACAGTCAACTAACCCTAACCATAACCCTAACCCGAGCTCTGTAGTCATGAACTTGGGCAGGCTGTCTGGGCTGAAGGGCCTGGTGTCGCCCTCCTCAGGGAAACGGCGCTTTAAGGGTGACCTGACCCCAGACATGATCAGCCCGCCACTGGGCGACTTCCGCCACACCATGCACGTGGGCCGGGGTGGTGACGTGTTCGGGGACACTTCGTTCCTTAGCAACCATGGTGGCGCAGGGAATGCTGGCGACGGAGACTCCCTCACTGCCTCCGAGAAGAGCGAGAGCTTCTTCTCTCGCACCCTACGCTACGTCCGCAAGACTCCAGAACGGCCGCGGGGTGGTTCTAAAGACCTGTCTCCTCCACCTCCACCTGTCTCACCCATTATAAAGAACGCGATCTCCCTCCCCCGGCTGGATGTGGACTCACCCAATGGCTGTCCTGTGAAGGTGCTGTTCCCCTCCTCCCCAAAACCTCCAGAGAACTCCACTTACTCTTATGGTAAGAGCAGTATAGCACACCTCTCCTATCACCTGGACATTATGGCTGACTTTGATCCATTCTCAGATACATTAGCAGAAACTACTTTATGATGTTTTGTTAAAACTATTTTAAGTAATGTTGATTACTGAAGCACAGTATTCAGAACGTGAACTGCTTTAATGCTTGAGATTATAATCATCACGATGTTACCTGAGGCAAATTCTTGCATGGTTTACAAGGCTCATTCAGCGATTATTAAATGCCCTTGAATGTCAGTGCACATTTACACCCACTCCTCTACCTCATTACAAGATAAGCAAGATCCAGACTCTGCAAAGTACTGTCTGAATTCCAGTGTTACTCATATAAATGTCAGCCATGCCTCACTGTCTGGCCCTTTCCACATACATAAACCCAAACATGCACCAAAAAGTCCCAGACATTTTAGTAGGCGATTTCCCCACTTCACTAAGGGGTCTAGAGTTACTATTGTGGGTATGGAGTCCTGTGGAAAGCTCTCTGAAAATGATTAAGTCTCCGTTTTCTCGTTAATGTTACAAACACTGCCGTGTTCTGAGCCTTCCATCCTCTTGATCTCGCTGGGCTTCCATGTGAATCATCAGGCTCTCAGCCAACGTTTATACCAAGAAATAGAGGTGCTGGAGGAATGGCAGCTTAAGGACGGACCGACCCATGAGCTGTTTGTAGGAGTAGGGGAATTTACACTAAGAATTATTGTTGGTTTATTGATAGTCATATCTGTGCTGAACAGTTTCAACAACTCAGCCGTCAGCTCTATCAGGTGGGTTTGTTTTTCTGACAGTGATGGGGTCCAGGTCAAAGTAAACATCATGGAAACAGGCAGCACTTACTGGGTACAGTCTGTGAACTCCAGATTCTCCACTACGAAGCCGTTAGTGATGGAAATCATACTTTATACAGGACGTGCTTTTTATTATTGTGTGGGTTTCAGTGTTTACATAACATAACACTTTGTGCTTATTCATGCATTTACTATATTGACTTTTAGCTTATCAGTTCATTCATTCTGTTGGAGCTAAAAATGTGATTTGCTTTGTTCACTCAAGCCGTTTGTTTTATTTAATCCTTTTGCCTGAATTTCTTTCTTTGTGCATGTTGCAGTTCCTATTACTCATTAATCAAAGGGCAGTGCATTTCAGTGCAGTACAATCACACTGCAACAGTTGCTGCATTTCTTTAGGTAAAGTCTGTGGAATTTAAGGATTGGTCTGTGCCATCGAAGTATGATACATGCATGAACGTTTACGAGACCAGTGTGTCCTGAACAGCCTTTTAACCTTTACTGCCACCTGGTGGTCACAGAAGAATCAAAAGCCCTCCTTTCTCCTGCCTGTGTTAAAGGCTGTAACACATTTAATCTCATTTTACATCTTACTCTCAGTTACAGTAACTTTCTGGTGTCTTTCTCACTCTCCCTGTAGGGGTGGAGTCTGGTTTTGTCACGCTGCCCAGGCTGTCCCGTGCAGAGCGCCTCTCCCTGGGGTCATCGCAGGGCGCCTCTCCCTCGGGCTGTGCTGCCGATGTCCACCAAGGCCCACGCACAGACGTGGCCATGTTCTCCCTCACCTGCCCCAACTCTCTCAGCCCCTCTGACTCCATGAACTCCTTCACCGTCGACCTCGGCCCCTCCCTTATGTCAGAGGTCTTTGCCATGATTGACAGCCCAAGTGCCCAACAGGGAGCCAACGAGTCCTCTGAAGCGTTGTGCATGGCCGAGCCCTCATTTGGGCTGGCCAATGGCAGCGCTGTACTGGAGTCGGACACGCGAACCTCACTGGTGGATTCCCTCCTGAGGGAGGACTCTGAGGGCAGGAGCCGCTTGTATGGTGCAGAGTGGGCCTACGGGGGAATGGTGAATGGTGAGACCCCGAAGAAAGCCACGGTAAGTGACCTCATGTGGCCTTACAGTGTGGAGGAGTGTGGCATGGAAGCAGGGAGGTTCCAGAAGGCCACGGATGTGCTGGCACGTCACTATGGCAACACAACACACAGGAACATGAGCAGCTCCCAGAGGAAGAGCCCCTACGCCTACCACGAAGATGAGGAGGAGATCAAAGTCTAGCCTGACAGAAGGATGCGCTGAAGCACCAGTTTACACAAAAAATGTAACCAAGTTGAAGCTGATACTTTTGACGAAACATGTTTCACGTTGACGGTGTAAGTGTGATGCAGGACAGTGTAGCTGAAAATGTACTGAGAGGTTCAGTCGGATGTGTGTTGGAGCGTTTGAGGTGTAGTGTGTATGGTGAAAGATAAAGGGGAATGTGAGCTGGATGTTTGTTCAGAGGAGCATTTCTGGGGACACAGTTTATCGTTTATGGTTGATTGAGACGACTAGTGAACTGATCTTACCATCCATTTGGTTTGTTTAAATATGAACATTTGTTATACTGTGACCCAAACAGCATGAATCCAAGCAAGATTAGCCTTCTATCCTCTTCATAGACAATTTGTAAGTGGAACAAAATTAAGGTAGTTATAAAAGTGTCACGTTAAGTCATTTAAGAGAAATGTCAGTACTTACTAAAAGCAATTTTAAGCATTTTTTCCCTAAAAACATTTTCATGTAATTTATAAGCCTTACTTCAAACAAGTAATTTAATGTGGGGCAGTAGGTTGTTAAAGGTGATGAGTTACACTTGGATGATCTAAACTGAAACCACCATCAGGCCACACAAATATATTTTAAAAGTCCTGGAATTTTTCAGCTTTGCATTTACTGTAGTTTATTAAGCAATAAATATTTACATACACAGATAACCTATGAATTTACCTACGAATCTTGCCAGTTTTGTAATAAAATATCTTATACCAAAGTGTTCAGCACATCAAAGCTGCAGATTATCACTAATATGTTGTTTGTATTAACCTCTCTTTATATAATGACAGTGGATTTGACTCCTCGATCATGTTGTGATATGTTTTACTGTACGGATGTGCTTCTTTGCACAGGAAATATACACAATGCCAATATTCCCATATAAATGATATTTTTAATATTTGTAATAAAAAATAAAGGCAACAAAAGTGTGACTGAAAGCACTATTTACACGAATGGCTGTAATTTTCCTACTGTAGATTTAAAAAGCTTCATCACTGATGTTTTATCTGTGACAGGATGCCAGGATGAAGCCATTATGAATAAAGCTTTGTTGTATTTGCCTGTACAAGAGCTGATGGAATCAGACCTGAGGAAAAGAAGTAAGAATAACCAAATAACAAATAACAAAGGCACACTGGAGGGCAGAAAGGGTTTCACGTACAAGAAAGCAACAGATACATTCTTCCAGTCACAGAAGCTGGTGGGCGGAGCTAAAGCGGCTATGCGGGACGGCCTCACTCAGCCGAGGACGAGAGTGGCTTGACGAACTGCTGTGGTGGCAGTGGAGGCGGGACTTTGGGTCTCCTGCCCAATGGTTTTCTTTGCAAAGCGGCATCGGACAGAAAGGCGGGAGGGGAGGGTGGAGCTTGGGCCTTGGCCACCGGCTCTGGTTCTGCTTCCGGGACCGTGTTCATACTTGCTGGAAAGCTTCTCGGCAGCGGTGTTGGGAGAGTTCCAGTCTGGCTCAACGGAGCCAAGGGGGCTTTGGGCTTCCCGTAGCTTACAACAGTGTCTTTGTTATATGATTTGCTCTGAACGAAGGACCTCCTCGCTGTAAAACATAAAAGGGAAATAATCATTTAGGACCCGAAAAAAGATTTTCAAAAAAGTGTTACTGCACAGAGCGTTACTGCACAGAGCGTTACTGCACAGAGCGTTACTGCATAGAGCGTTACTGCACAGTGTTACTGCACAGAGCGTTACTGCATAGAGCATTACTGCACAGAGTGTTACTGCACAGAGCGTTACTGCATAGAGCGTTACTGCAACGTTTATGCTGACGGAAGGCGTCGTACGTTTAAAAGGGGTGATGATCTTCAGAGTTCCTTCTGCGGACTGAGAAAGCAGCTCAGGGGCAGGTGCTGGAGCTCTGGATGCCTTAGGTTCTGTACCAGATTGACGCTGGAGCTGGAGCTGGAGTGAGGGTTCAGATTTGGGTCGGGGCTGATTCTGACAGGGGGCTTGATTTGGACCAGGGTCCTTAGGCGTTGGCTGACTATCCTGGGTCTGGCCATTATTGTCCCACACTGTTGCACCACGATGAAGTGCACCAGGTCTAACTATTACCTCCACCCCATGGACTTCAGATGAAGCTGGGCTAGATGACATTAAAGAAAGGAGAATACATCTAAAACATGTACTCATAATCTGCTCATTTACACGTGTACATGAGTTTATGAGTAAGTACAGGACTAGACCCGTATTTAATTAGCTACTACCTGTCAGTTTTTGAGACAGAGGCAGTTGGTGAAGAGGGAAAGATGCTGTCAGACAGTGGCCTCTGAAGGACAGAAGGAGACAGTTCTGGCAGTTCTGGAATCTCAAAGTCAGCCTCTGGAAAACAATGTAATGTGTGAAGGAAGAAGGTAGACAGTAATGATGTAAAAATTGATTCTACAAAAATTCATTTTTCAGCAGTACCTTCAGGAAACAGGTTCTTGGAGTACTGGATAAGTGGTTCGATAACCATGACGACCTGAACCGACGATGCTGATGCCATGTCTAGTAAGGAGGTCTCCCTGTGTGTGGGAGGTGCAACAGGCTAGCAGAACAATTCAATAATAAAGTGAGAATAATCAATAATAATAAAGTTTCTGGTGAAGTGGTTGGTGTGTGTGTGTGTGTGTGTGTGTTATACTAACCCCTCAGTACGAGGCCACAGCAGGTTAGGACCAAGCACTATTGCAATATTACTGGGAGTCATTCGGTTGACAAGCTGCTGCTCTGATAAACACGCCAGGAACTGAATCAGGTATCTGGACCAGGGAGGATGTGGTTATAAGTGTTAGTCTGGACAATTCCAGTGAAATTCAACAGATGAGAGTTTCAGTAGGACTTACCGAAGGTTGTTGTAGTTTTCTGGGGGTAGTTGTTTCAATACAGATCGCAATTTCTCCAATTTATCCCCTACTTCTTTCTCCCTTAAAAACAGAATTGAGGACATGGACTCACTCTGGTATTAATGGACTCACTCTGGTATTAATGGACTCACTCTGGTATTAATACATGCACACATCTGAGCATTAATGCATTTCTTTGGATATGATTTGCTTTCAACCATAGAAGAACTTACACTGCAGCTTGGAACCAGTCACTGTACAATTCAGAGGTCATTAGAGGTTCTGGCAGCTCTCTCAAGTAAGACTTCAGTGCACCTGCAGATGTATTCAGGAGTGGTGGACATGTCAGTCCTGACATGGAGTCATTTAGTCAGAGCAGACATTACATCAAGGAACAAAAGTAATTATTGCTATGTTACTGTGGACACTTGGTCATCTTTAAACACATGTATTTCCTGTTCTAGCTGACACACGCTACAGAACCATCATCACAGGCTTATACTGAAGAGAGAGTGACACACGATAATTCCTCCAGTGTGTTGAGCACAAAGATAATACTGGTGATGACTGGAAGTTGTGGATCTCAGTTCGAAGTGACTATGAATGATGGAACAGAGGACATATGCGTGATGGCGAATGGCAGCCGATGTGGGCGTGTGACCTGCTACGGCATGAGGGTCAGCGTTAAACTCTGCCGGGTCCACCATTCCTGAGTCAAGGCTGCTCTTCAGCTTCCTCACCACCGAGGCAGCCGCTGCCAGCCGGAACAGGCCCTGGAGCAGGGATGTCACAACAGGTCAAGATCAGTAATGGGAACACCAGCAGTACACATCAAAGAATACCAATGCTGTGCTGAAGGTCTGGGTGATCAGTGTGTGTGTGTGTGTGTGTGTGTGTGTGTGTGTGTGTGTGTGTGTGTGTGTGTGTGTGTGTGTGTGTGTGT